>JAJJWW010006734.1:0-14376 GCA_023531295.1 Papaver armeniacum
AGTTATGACTCCATAAGTTTTCTTATGTTTGAGCACTTTTGATTGGGTTGGTTATTTTCATGATTAACTTAGTCATTGCTCCATATATTCTCTTATGTGAGTATGGCCAATTAAATTGATTACTCTTTGTGATTAGTTTGATTGTGTATTTCGATTAAATTAATCATGGGTTCTCTTGTGGTTAATTTAATTGAGTATTTTGGATTCAAATTCATACTTGTATGTGATTTGTTATGTCCAAAGAAATCCTTCTTTTCTTTCGAAATTAAGGTCGCTCTTGTTGTTCTTTCGGGAATTACTTATTATGGGGGAGAGTTCTTTTTGAACTTGCGCTTAATTGCCATATCTTTGTGGGGAGTGCGGTTGTGGAATATTATAGGGGTTATCTTATATCTTTAAAACTCCTTGATGAATGCGTTTAGCTTCGGATTTATGATTGCATATAAATAAGATGCTGTGTGTTTCTTTCTTTTGGTCATGAAATGTCTCTTTCGGAAATTTCATTAGGATCCCGTTCTTGTACCTTTGCCAATTTTATTGACAAAAAGGGGGAGAAATAATATGTAGTTCACACTACAAATACATATGGTTTTCGGATCATTATGTAAGGGGGAATGGTTTCCATGTGAGATGGAGTATTGACTAAGGGGGAGTGATACATATCACCGTAGTATTGTTGTTGAAGTTGTGATACAATTGAACTTTGACGCTGTATAATGATACTATGACACTGTATAACAATGATTGAGAACTCTTGTTTTCTTATTGTTATAGCTATGGATTTTCAGCAACGATGATGCTAAACTTACAACCTTTGGGATCATTGGAGTACTTGGAAGTGACGAAGATTTCGAGTAATGTTGAAGATTAGACATGTGGAATAGGAGCTACAAAAGTTTATTTATTTATTTTTTGTATTCCATATGTATTAATAGTTTTGCCACTAAAATTGACAAAGGGGGAGATTGTTAGAGCATTGCTCAGTCGAACTCGAATGCGTTGCTATCTCAAGCATGTTTGTCAATGTTAGTGATCAAAACTATAAGTCTTGATTTCTAGCCTATGTAGCTAAAGGTCTCGGTCAAGAACTCCATGGCAATCATCATACAAGACGAAGGACTACTCGAGGAACCGGTGGAACTTCATCGACTAAAAGGTATGTGGAGACTTGAACTTATCTGTCACTCAAAAGTCTATTTACTCTATCTCCCACTCTTGAGACAAAAGTCGTTTAGACGTATAGACTTTCACTATACACATTTGCTATTTCGAGCCGAGTTTAACTCGCCTATCCATTTCTCGAAATATGTGTTGGTAAGCTTTCGCTTAAACCGAATTCATATTTACCTAGTGACAAAAGTCATGATATGTTTCAATCACTTTGGAAATTGCTCTGACGAAAAATGGTATGTGAATAACGGCTATATAACGTTCTCTGAGAATGTTTCAATAATTGAAATGAGAGTTTAGATTACATAACCATTGGTAGGATATAAGCATTGTTGTGGAAACACATATATGTATAAGTCCTTATTCGTTGAACCAAAGTTTGCGAATTTTGTTGATCAATAGAAATGGAAGTGGCGCAAGCCAAGTCCGCGAACTGGCGGAAGTTTTCACCGGAGAATTTCTGCTGGAGTTCGTGTACTCCTTCCATGAGCTTAAGTCCGCGAACTTGAGTAGGTTATATCTAAAACCGATTTTTCTTGAACTAATGTTTATATAAACTAAGGAATGCTTTTGCAAACCGTGGCTATGAAGTTCATGAACCGATTCGAGTGAATCAAACCGTTTTTGCTTCGATTGTGTCTTGTGTAGTTACATAAGATCTAAGCAATTGAACAACTATCTAACTAGTTCATTTGAGTCATTTTAACTAGTTATGGTGAAGAAGAATATGGTTGATATGAGAGTGATCATATGGCTAACCATTTGGTTGACTATTTTTGAACCAACAAATGTTAATGTTTGGGTACGGTTCATAAACCCATAATTGAACATTTCGTTTGTGTGTAACAAGCTAAGTTTTTGATCCAACGGTTGAGAAATATTAGCTTGAATCTAATCAGGTTTTCATCTAACGGTGAATATTGAATGCTTTGTTACTAAGATAACATTGATTGCAAACCATGATTTGAAAGACTATATAAGGGAGAACTCTAGCAACTGGGAAACCTAATCCCCACACTTTACGTGTGATACAAGTTTGCTAAGCTAGAGTCGATTCTCGTTTAACCTTTGGTTTTCTTAATCTAAAACCAGGTTAACGACTTAAATACTTCATTGGGATTGTGAAGCCAGACCGATACTACTTTTCGTGTAGTTGTGTGATCTGATCTTGCTGTTTCTATCGTACGAGTACAATTGAAATAATTGGCTTGAGATTTATATCTCCGATAGGCAAGATAGAAAAGAAATAACAAACACTTCGTCTCATCGTTTGTGATTACACAATATCTTTTTTCGCTGCGTCGATTAAGATTATTGTGAGGTGATCAATAATACTAGGATGTTCTTAGAGAATATAAGTCTGGGTTATTGATTGGTTCCTGTTCACCTTGATTTATAAAAAGACGGAACAAAACTCATAGGTTTATTCGTGGGATACGGATTTATCTATTACTATAGACTTTTCTGTGTGATACAAATTTTTTTATTAAAGTATTCGACTTTGGGTCATAGTAACTCTTAGTTGTGGGTGAGATCAGCTATGGGAATCAAGTACGTAGCATCCTGCTGGGATCAGAGGTGTAGGAGTATAACTGTACCTTGGATCAGTGTGAGATTGATTGGGGTTCAACTACAGTCCAGACCGAAGTTAATTTGGAGTAGGCTAGAGTCTTTAGCGGCTTAATACATTGTGTGTTCAATCTGGACTAGGTCCCGGGGTTTTTCTGAATTTGCGGTTTCCTCGTTAACAAAATTCTGGTGTCTGTGTTATTTCTATTCCGCATTATATTTGTTTATATAATTGAAATATCACAAAGTTGTGCGTTGTTCAATCAATTAGAATATCCGACCTTTTGGTTGTTGATTTAAATTGATTGACACTTGGATATTGGTCTTTGGTACCATCCAAGTTATCTCTCTTTGATAAAGACTCGCAGATTTCTATTTGCTTGAGTAAAGATCAAATCGAGAGATTGAGATATAAACTCTTTGATATACTTTTTATCTAGATTGAGTCTGACTGTCTAGTTGATTCTCTAGAAAGTATATTGGAGTTTATCCATACAGATTGCTAAGCGAAATATTGGGTGTGGTTGTTAGACCCCCGCTTTTTCAGATTCATTTGGAGGATTGAATCACAAGTTTTCTGAAATAATTAATGCTTGTTATGCACTAGGAAGGACTATTCCTGAAAAGGATATTTTGATGAAAATTCTGAAATCCTTATCAGCTCGATACGAGTCTATGAAACATGCCTGTTAGAGTATTGCTCGAGTGTTGCTATCTCAAGCTTGTTGTCAAATTTAATTATAAAAACTATATCTTAATTTCTAGTCTACAATTAGTTAAGTCTCAGATGAGGATAGAAGATATAGTTGAGAAATGGACATCACGGCAGTTATCATTGCGTTCTACCATTTGAAGCGAAGACCAACCGAAGATTTTGGAGAACTTCTTCAACAAAAGGTAAATGAAGAATGAACCACCAATATCTCAAGTTATATTAATCTTTCTATCTATGAGACGTTGTCGCGTAACTAATTAGACTATTGCAAGTATATCAAGAATTTCGAGTCAAATTTATCTTGTAATTAGATCTCGAAATATGACTAAGCTTAATGAACATTTCATACTTGAAGAATTTCGGTTAAGAACACGTACCAGAAAAGTTGAATTCTAGAACTCGGTTATGTTTTCATGGTATCCATACCAATACGCATACCGAAAAAGTTCTATGAACTCCGGAACTCGGTTATGTCTTAAGGTATACATACCAGTACACGTACCATGACATAACTGTTCACGAATAGGTTAAGTATTTGTATCATGTACACCTACTTACCAAATTCATATGCACATAAATTAATTCTCCGAGATAATTATCATTTGCATAATCTCTAAAAACACCATAGGCGTATAGATCACATTAGTGTGACTCGAGTTAAGTCTTAAGTGTTATATGAAAATACCCAAGCTTATAGTCAGTTGGCTAGTTTCGACTAACCATTCATGAGTGTGGTTTTGTACACGGTTCGGTTACAATTCATCCTAACCAGAGTGTATATCTTGTTATGTAAATCAGATTCAAAGATTTATCTAATGGTGGATATTGTTTCCTTGGTTCCAAAGTTATATTAGATTAAACCTAAAGCAACCTATGCTTTGAATGTCTATAAAAGAGGAACCTCAAGCAACTAGGATCTTTGAATCCCTACTTTTCTTGGTGTAAACTAGTTGCAAAACTAGAGTCGTCATATTCCTAAAACCCTTCTAGGTTTTAGCGACTACAAAGACTTCATAGGGATTCGTGAAGCCAGGTCCAGATATTCTTTATCTTGATAGCTCGATTATCCAGATCTTGATTGGATTGTTAATCTTGCTTCATCTATCAAGATATATAGAAATCATCAAAGTTCTCTTTGTTTCAGACTTTGTTGATTCCATAAGTTTAATACTGGTGAGGTGAATAATAATCTAGGCTGCACTTCGGAAGCATAAGACCGGGGACGATAAATAATTTTTCAGAGGTCTCAATGTCTAGGAAACTTCTTATGAGAATTTATTCTTGTATTTTTAAGAAGGATAACTAGGGTTTGGAATAGCCATTATTGTGAGTACACATAGCTATGTCCAACGTTTTCATCTTGCAGTGTTTTTAGATTTATTTATTTAAATTCTAAAGTTGATTTGGAAGATGATTTTTCAGTATTAATCTTTATGATTTCATATATTGCAACTTGTTATGGGTTATGTGTGTTTGCGTCCGTGAACTATGATTGTCCCATACGTGATCAAAAGTTAAGTCTTTCATATGTCGATATGCAAGTATTGATAAAAGATTGAATGAACTTTTGACAAATAAAAGTTAAGCCTTTTATGTCATTATGCAAGTATTGATGGAAGAAAGGATGAACTTTTGTCTACAAAGATTAAGTCTATTATATGTCATTGTGCAAATGGTGATGAGAAATAGAATGAATCTTTGTTTATTCCGCAGTATTGATCTTCCCTGATCCATATTTTTTATGTAAATACTGTGCGTCTCTTATGTGAGCATTTCCGATTAAATTAATCATGGGATTTCTTGTGGTTAATTTAATTGAGATTTTTGGATACAAATTCATATTTCTATGTGATTTGTTAATGTCCAAAGAAATCCTTCTTTTCTTGTGAAAGTAAGGTCGCTCTTGTTGTTCTTTCGGGAATGACATTTTATGGGGGAGAGTACTTAATTGAACTTGTGCTTAATTGCCAAATCTTTGTGGGGAGTGCGGTTGTGGAATATTATAAGGGTTATCTTGTATATTTATAAACTCCTTGATGAATGCATTTAGTTTCGAATATATGATTGCATATAAAAAAGTTGATATGTGCTTTCTTTTGGTCATGAAGTTTCTCTATGGAAATTTCATTAGGATCCCACTAGTTTTCGTACCTTTGCCAATTTTATTGACAAAAAGGGGAGAATTAATGTGCAGTTCACACTACAAATACATATGGTTTTCGGATCATTATGTAAGGGGGAGTGGTTTTCATGTGAGATGAAGTATTGACTAAGGGGGAGTGATACATATCACCATAGTATTGTTGTCGAAGTTGTGATACAATTGAACTTTGATGCTGTGTAATAATACTATGACACTGTATAACAATGATTGAGAGATATTTTTTTCTCATTGTTATGGCTACGGATCTTCAACAATGATGATGCTGGATTGAATACCTTTGGAATCATTGGAGTACTTGGAAGTGATGAAGATTTCGAGTAATGTTGAAGAACCAAGGAGATCAAGCATGTGGATGAGAAGCTGCAAAGTTTATTTATTTTGTATTTGTTGGAACAGTCGCCGATTTCACACCTGCAAAACACGGATTAAACACAAAAAATAAGTTATCGGCTGAGTCACGACCGGGTCGCTCTCTTTAAGACGTTTCGTGGCTTTGCCTTGAGTTTTGTGCAAGCAGTTCTTTCTTCGTCACAACGCCCCCAGGATAAAACATCCGAGATAAAACTCCCTTCAATCTCTCACGCACACAATGAGAAATCGATCCTTTCACTCTTTCTAATCTTGCTCAGAAACTGGTCTCTTGATTCTCAAAGAAAAACAATAACAAAAACTTGTATTTTCTCTGATCTCAAAACTGCTTTTTATAATCTTGCCATTAAAACGAAATTAATGAGAATAAATTTTGTTTTTAATTTCCACAAATAAAACAGTCAAAACGGTAACATAATTGTAACCAAATCAATGATATTTAATCACGTAATTAAGGGCAGTAAAAACGTTTTGAAAATCTTTTCAAAAAAAGAGCAAAAATACTTTGCAAATTCAAGAAGCCTCCCAAGACCCCCAAGGCCCCGCTTCCGGACTAATGATATATATATATATTATTTATATATATACCCATCAGTAGGGGGAGGGATTCGATCCTGAGACCTAACCCTCCAGGCCCAAAATGCTTAACCACTGGGCCAAGCTCGAATTGTTGATATAAATGTACAAAAGAATTATTTTAAAACATATATCCCAACAATCCCCCACTTATATTTTTAAAATCATTGAGCAAGATCCGTATAGTTATGTGCATAAGCAAAGGTACCTTTCGGTTTTGAACCTTTACATAATATTAAATTCTCCGAACTCTGACATAGAGTGAACATATGTCTTTGAACTCTATGGAGAGAACGAATTACTTAATACACACACAACTATACTAAGAGTAAAGTCCTAAATGTCAGCACATTACGGCCTTGTGCTCATCCCAGTTTCAATGAATGTTCTAGAGAACTGCCCATGTTCTCATAGAAAGCGGCCACACTTTCTCATTCACATAGGTGAGTCTATCAAAGGTACTCCTGTAGCTTGGTACCCCACTCTATACAGAGCTATAGACTTCATTAAGATTTAAAGAACTCAACCTTAACCCGCTTCAGGATATCATGCCATGGGAAAGTTGCATGATTCTATCTCCATATCATTTGTGAATCGTTATTCCCTTTGAACCTATTTCTAGGTGGGTATCCATCACAAAATGACTCAACTTCTAGTGGGCAAAAGTCCCACGCCTTTAGAGGTATATAATACCTTTTCTCTAGCTAATCCTTTCGTCAAAGGATCAGCTAAGTTCTCTTCCGACCTAACATGATCCACACGTACAACACTAGTTGTGAGAAACTCTCTAACTGTGTTGTGATTTCGACGCATTTGTCGATTCTTACCGTTATAAAAATAGTTATGTACTTTTGCAATAGCCGCGGTACTATCACAATGGATCATAATAGCTGGTATCGGTCTATCCCATACAGGAATTTGAGAAAGCAAGTTTCTCAACCATCTTGCTTCTTCACTAGCTGCTGCTAGTGCTATCAATTCAGACTCCATCGTAGATTGAGCCAGAATTGTCTGTTTCTTTGACTTCCAAGACACAGCGCCACCAGCAATATTAAATAAATATCCACCAGTGGCCTTGGAGTCATCCAAAGAGAGTTCCAATCAGCATCGCGATATCCTTCAAGGACTCAGCAGAAATCTCTTATAGTGTAATCCTAGGTTAACGGTATTTTTAAGATACCGCATAACCCTCTCAACTGCATTCCAGTGTTCCAAACCAAGACAACTGGTAAACCTGCATAAAACCCCCACTACATATGCAATGTCTGGTCTGGTACAATCAGTTGCATAACGAAGACTACTAATTATACTAGCATATTCAGATTGTCTAATGCTATCACCTAGATTCTTAAACAGGTTTAACACTAGGATCAAAAGGAGTACTCACAGTTTACAATCAAAGTAGTTGTACTTCTTTAAAATCTTTTCAATATAATGAGACTGATCCAAAGAAATACCATCATTAGTTCTAGTAATCTTAATTTCGTAATTACACTAGCTTCACCCAAATCTTTCATTTCAAAGTTAGACTTAAGCATATTCTTAGTTTCTTCAACCATGAACAAGTTTGAACCAAAAATAAACAAATCATCCACATACAAACAAATCATGATGCATGCATTATTTTCAAACTTATAATATATGCATTTGTCACTTTCATTAATTCGCTAAACCATGTGAAATCATCAAATTATCAAATTTTTCATGCCATTGCTTAGGAGCTTGTTTCAAACCATAAAGTGACTTATCTAATTTACATACTTTTTGTTCTTGACCTGGAACAACAAAACCTTCAGGTTGTTCCATGTAGATTTCTTCTTCTAATTCACCATTTAAAAAAGTTGTTTTAACATCCATTTGATGAACAACAAGATTATGCACAGCAGCAACAGCAATCAAAACACGAATAGAAGTCAATCTTGTAACAGGAGAATAAGTATCAAAGAAATCTACATCTTCTCTTTGTCTGAAGCCTTTAGCTACCAACCTAGCTTTGTATTTGTTTACTGAACCATCAGGGTTCAACTTCCTTTTAAGTACCCATTTACAACCTATTGCTTTGCAACCAAGGGGTAAATCTGCTAGGTGCCAAGTTCCATTAAGATTATGGGAGTCCATTTCATTATCTATGGCTTCCCGCCAAAACCGTATTCGGGAGAATTAAGTGCTTCTTGAAGACTAGAAGGGTCTTCTTCTAGGGTATAGACTTCAAAGTCAGAACCGAAGTTCGTCACAGTCCTAGCTCTTTTGCTACGCCTAGGTTCAATTTCATCATCTCTAGTTTCTTCATTCCTAGGTTCTTCTATTCTAAGTTCAGAACTTGTACTAGGTACATTACTAGGTAGAGAACCCCCACTATTTCTAGATTTAAAAGGAAATCTATCTTCAAAGAAATCAGCATCAATAGATTCAATAATAACTTTATTATTAAGATCAAAAAATCTATAAGCTTTACTGTTTTGAGCATACCCAACAAACACACATTCATAAGCTTTACTAGCTAATTTTGATCTTTTAGGATCAGGAATACGAACATAAGCTCCCGGACTAATGATATGTATATATATATATATACATTATTTATATATATAACCATCAGCAGGGGGAGGGATTCGATCCTGAGACCTAACCCTCCAGGCCCAAAATGCTTAACCACTGGGCCAAGCTCGAATTGTTGATATAAATGTACAAAAGAATTATTTTAAAACATATATCCCAACAGTATTCTATATGTATTGATAGTTTTGTCACTAAAATTGACAAAGGGGGAGATTGTTAGAGCACAGCTCGGTCGAACTCGCAAGCGTTGCTATCTCAAGCTTGTTTGTCAAGTTTAGTTGCCAAAACTATAAGTCTCGATTTCTAGTCTACTTATTGCTAAGTCTCGGACTAGGATAGTAAGTGTAGTTGAGCTCTAGACTCCACGGCGTTCATCATGCAAAGACGAAGAACTACTCAAGGAACTGGTGGAACTTCATCGACAAAAAGGTATGTGGAGACTTGAACTTATCTATCACTCAAAAGTTTATCTATTCTATCTCCTATCTTGAGACAAAAGTCGTATTGCTATATAGACTTCGATTATACACATTTTCTATTTCGAGCCGAGTTTATCTCGCTTATCTATTTCTCGAAATATGTGTTGGTAAGCTTTCGCTTTGGCCAAGTTCATCTTTACTCGTGATTTAAAGTCATGTTGATTATATCAATAACTTGAAAATCGCTTTGATGAAAAATAGTTTGTGAACAACAACTATATAACATCCTCTAAGAAAATTTCAATTATTGAAATGAGAGTTTAGAATATATAACCATGATTGGATATAAACATTGTATATGAACTCATACTTGTGTAAGTCCAAAATCCTTGAACCAAAGTATGTGTACTTTACTGGTTTAGGATGTACGGAGCTAAGTCCGCGTACACACGCAGCGTCTTTGTCGGAAGTTCACATCCCGTGAATTTCTGCTAGAGTTTGTGAACAAAAAACAAGCTCAATCCGGGTACTTAAGTATGCCTACAGGTATGCGTACTTAAGTGGGTTATTTTCTAAAAACAGTTTATTCGTGAACTAAGACATTTTTAAATTAAGGAATGCAATATTTTCAAATCGTGGCTATAATGTTCATGAATCGATTCGAGTGAATCAAAACCGTTTTTGCTTCGATTGTGTCTTGTATACTTCTATGAGATCTAAGCAATTGAACGAATCTCTAACTAGTTCTTTTGAGTCATTTGAACTAGTTTTGATGAAGATGAATAAGGTTGATATGATGGCTAACCATTGGTTAACTATTGTTGAACCAACTAAGTGTACACATTTAGGTATGGTTACTCAAACCTAAATGAAGTTACATTTCATTTGTGTATAACAAGCTAAGTTCTAACGATTGAAAGATATTAGCTTGAATCTAATCAGGTTTTCATCTAACGGTGAATATTGAATGCTTTGTTACCAAGGTAACTTAGATTGCAAACCCTGATTTGGAGACTATATAAAGGAGAACTCTAGCAACTGGGAAACCTAATCCCCACACCTCCTATGTGATACTAGTTGTATAAGCTGGAGTCGATTCTCCTTTAACCTTAGGTTTTTCACGAAACCCTGTAGGTTAACGACCTAAAGACTTCATTGGGATTGTGCATTCAGATCCAACTATTTTATCTCTAGTTGCGTAATCAGATCTTGTTGTTTCTATCGTATTTGAGTACAATCGTAAGATTGGCTTGAGATTAATTTCTCCGATAGGCAAGATAGAAAAGTAGTCACAAACACCTTCGTCACATCGTTTGTGATTCCACAATATCTTGTTTCGCTAGTCGATTAAGATTATTGTGAGGTGATTGATATTTCTAGGTTGTTCTTCAGGAATATAAGTCTGATATATCAATTGGTTCCCGTTCACCTTGATTTATCAAAAGACAGAACAAAACTCGTAGGTATTTCTGTAGGAGACAAATTTATCTATTCCTATAAACTTTTCTGTGAGACAGATTTGTTTATTAAAGTCTTCGACTTTGGGTCGTAGCAATTCTTAGTTGTGGGTGAGATCAGCTAAGAGAATCAAGTGCGTACTATCTGGGATGAGATGATCGTCTAAAGACCTTGGATCGGTGTGAGATTGATTGGGGTTCAACTATAGTCCAGACCGAAGTTAGTTTGTAGTAGGCTAGTGTCTGTAGCGGCTTAATACAATGTGGTGTTCAATCTAGACTAGGTCTCGGGGTTTTTCTGCATTTGCGGTTTGCTCGTTAACAAAACTTCTGGTGTCTGTGTTATTTCTTTTCCGCATTATATTTTGTTATATAATTGAAATATCACGGGTTGTGCGTTGAATCGATCAATTGGTAAATCAAACCTTTGGTTGTTGATTGAAATTGATTGATCCTTGAACATTGGTCTTTGGTATCGTTCAAGTTATTTCTCTTATAATCAATTGGGCTAGAAAATTACTATTTGTTTGATTGCGGATTGAATTTAGAGATTGAGATAATACTCTTTGATATAATTTTTGTAAGATTCAGTCTGACTATCTAGTTGATTCTCTTGAAAATATATTGGACTTAGTCCATACAGATTGCTAAGCGAAATATTGGGTGTGGTTGTTGTACGCCTGCTTTTTCAATTGGTATCGGAGAAGGAAAACACTTTTAAAGACCTCATAAGTCTGTGTTTGTAGCGATCTGACTCTATGGATAGAAATTCTATCTCCATAAGCGTACCACCAGTCTTCGATGGCTCAAACTACTTGTGGTGGAAAATCGCTATGCGTGCTTTTCTTCAAGCTCGTTATTTTCAAACATGGGTACGTGTTGTTAATGGCTATACTCCTCCTGTTGATACAGAAGGCGATGTGTCTATACCTAAGGATATTGGTAGATATAGTCCAGAAGAACTCCTTGCTGCAAAGCAAAATTCTGACGACTTAAATGCTATCATACATGCCATTACCCCAGATCTTCAGCATCATGTGACTACGTGCACGAAGTCTAAAGAAGCCTGGTATATCTTAGAAACCGTATTTGAAGGGAATACCTGTAAAAAAGAAGCTAGGCTTCAAAACCTCAATTCTGATTGTTTAATCATTTGATGAGTTTAATCACAAAGTGTCTGAAATTGTTAATGCATCTTTTGCATTGGGTAAGACTATTCCTGAAAAAGGATATTGTGATGAAGATTCTCAGATCTCTGCCATCCAGATACGATTCTAAGAAGCATGCCATCGTTGAAGGAAATAATCTCGCAACGCTTTCTAGAAATACTCTGGTTGGGAAATTGAAGATATTTGATCATGAGCATACATCCAAGTCTGGAAAGGATGTTGCTTTCATAGCACAAAAGAACACTAAATTACTTGATAAAAGTAAAAGTGTTTGCATCTCTGAAGATGATCTTTCTGAGGCTGATTCATCAGATGAAGATCTTGACAAGTCAGTCTCGTTGATCACAAGATAGTTTAGGGATCTTCTTTTGAAGAGAAGTAAACGGTTCTCCAGAGATAAATCCAGGTCATCAGATAAACCCCATAATCGTGTTCCTCCTAAAAATAGGGATAATGATGAAACTGATGACGAGGATATGCCTCAGTGCTTTAAGTGTAAAAGTTTAGGTCATTTTGCAAATGAGTGTCCAAATCGAAAGAAATACACTGGGAACAAAGGTCTAGCCGCAACTCTTGATGAAATGTCCGATAACTAAGATTCTAATGAAGACGAAAACTCAAGTATTGCGCTTCTTTGTGAAAATATTGATTTTGATAATTATAGCAATACATACATCAATCTTGATATTCTTTCAGAAGAAAACTCAACCAATCTGGAAGAAAAAAATTGACCTTTCCGTTGGAAACTCTCTGTCTAATTTTTCAGGTTCCGCTATGTGTCTAGCAGCTTGCACATCTTGGGCGTCTGAATCATATTCCAGGTTGACATGCTCATATTTTTCACTCAAAGGTCATGAACTTTCAAAGTGTTTCAAGTAAAAACACAAATTGAGACATGTCAACAAACTTCAGCGAAGAGCGAATCGATTAGCAAACAAGCTCAAACTTGTTCAAAAGACCGCTGAGGTATGTAAGATTTTATCTTCGTCAAAGAAGTTAGTTTCCAAGGATAAGACAAGACCATTAAAAATAATTTTATGGTCTAAACACTATGAGAAACAGGGTTCTATGAATTCTGATCAAAAAGGATATGCTGGACAGATTATTTATCGCCCCAGCACAACTTAAATTGTGTTGGTTAGTGCATCTTGTCTCATGTTCCTGATCAAAAGAGACAAGATTTTGCACACCTCAGGCTTTAAAAAAAGAAAAGTCTTCTAGATTGTTTTGACTTTCCTTTTTTGCTTTGAGAGCATTGTAAACTCTAGAATTCGTGCCGCTTTTCATATCTAATTGATATTGGAAAAGTATTCTCTGTATTTTAATAAAAGAGGGTTCAAATAGACAATTTTGCCTTTTATAGGGTTGTGAGTTGTGTGTATACGAACCTATGTGTTTAAAGGTTTCGTAACCCCACATTCCTTTTTCCTTCTCTGAAACTCTTTTTAATCTAAAACTGCTTGTTGAGCTTATTTTGTGATTTCCTCTCACAAACCCGTACGCATATGGATACTCCAAGCATCATGTCTTCTGATGGAAAAGATGTTAATATGATTGTTAAGCCATCAATCATGAAGGAAAAAGAAAGATCTCCATTACCTCCAAATTTGAAAAGAAAAAGAAGGAATGTGAGGAAGCCGAGAGTTGTTCCTTCAAATTCTCAGAAGTTTTCTGATGTTCTTGAAGAGTTGAAGGAAACAAGAAAGGATATTCAAAAAATAAAGGATTTTGTTATGAGAACTCTTGAAATTCAGAAAGCCCTAGTTCGACATCATCAGCCTAGAAGGTTTGTTGGAATTGACTCCTTTCTTCACGAACCATATGCTCCCATGGCTGTTCACGACAAGGAGTTGGGGGACGATAAAGAATTTTTCAGAGGTATCAATGTCTAGGAAACTTCTTATGAGAATTTATTCTTGTGTTTTTAAGAAGGATAACTAGGATTTGGAATAGCCATTATTGTGAGTACACATAGCTATGTCCAACGTTTTCATCTTGCAATGTTTTTAGATTTATTTATTTAAATTCTAAAGTTGATTTGGAAGATGATTTTGCAGTATTAATCTTTGTGATTTCATAAATTGCAACTTGTTATGGGATATTTGTGTTTGCGTCCGTGAACTATGATTGTCCCATACGTGGTCAAAAGTTAAGTCTTTCGTATGTTGATATGCAAGTATTGATAAAAAGATTGAATGAAGTTTTTACA
>JAJJWW010006735.1:0-55700 GCA_023531295.1 Papaver armeniacum
GTGAAATCCCACAATACACCACTTACTATATTTTGTTTAACTAATCCATTCAAAAGATAATAGATGAACAATTATGAATATTTATTAATAACTTTCTTCAATCTTTACACGGGAAAATGGAATTATATTTAAGAACTTACAAATATTTTCTCTCTTTCTCTCTCCTAATGACTTGTTCTCCAATCCAAAGAATAATCCCCCCCACGACAGATCCACTCATCCCTTTATATAGGGTAGTACATAGTGAATGACAGCTAAGCTATCCTTTATTTTCTGAATATCCGGGCGAAGTGTCGCAGACGTACAAACATTCGTACTCGCGACACTTCTTAACTTTCGCCAGGTTTTATATCCTCCTATCGTCATCCAATGCGTCATTTATATTTAACCTTCTGCGACTGACTCGCAATGTTGTTATCCATTGTCTTCGCGTAGAGTTGTTGTCGCGATATTGTGATCCTACATCTTGCCTCTTCTCATGTCTTCTCTGCGAAGGAGAGAACGTCATGAGAATCGATATTTTTGAACCGCCGCAACTGTTTATTTGTACTTGTTTCAGTTCCTTCTTTCCATACGGACTTTATTACAGATGTCTACTCCTCCATTCTATTCCTGACACGTTTCTTCCAATCGTTTATTCTTAACCATTCACGTCCCTTCTCATATTTAATGCTCTCGTTTCCCCCGAGGATGTTTCTCTCTATATATATTTTTCATATCTTTCTCTTCTCCTCTTTCGTCTTCTCTCTGCAATTTTCCTTTTATCTTCTTTCTTCCGCAAGTCAGTGCGCTTCCATTCTTGCAAATCTTCAACCTTTTTTATCATATCTTAATCTTCGATTCTTTATCCATTCCCATATTGATAATGGCTTCACTTAGTCGTATGTACAAACCTCGCTTTATTGAGACTCAGAAAAAGTTGCAATATCAAGGTTTCACCCTTTCTATCATTCCAAATCAAAAAGGTTCATCTATACTCACTGCCAAGCTTTTTTCTGATCATCAATGTGATGATCATAAGATTATTGTTTCGCTAGGTCAACTTCTCGCAGGACTTCCCATTCCTTTATATGATCCTGAGATGCCACTCTTTTATGAAATCCTTTCCCATCCGAACTTCTCGCGAGCTGTCTATCAACTATGCGGCGATTGTATCCGCCTAATGCTCGAGTTTGCCAGTCGTGGTGCTGGCAAAGGATCTCTATACCCTAACAGTGCCAGAGATCCCGAATATGTAAATTTAGAAATAATCCCCGAGAAATACACTGTGGAAAACTTCTTTGAAAATTATGAAGTAATAGGCATGAGAAATAAGAAATCTCGCTGGGGCGCTCGGTTGAGGAGAAAAGATAATGTCCTTGAGGATAAATTACTTATGCAAGATATCGACTGGCATTCGGATAAGAACACTACTCCTCGCCACTCTAAAGATGAGAGGTGGTGGGTTGTTCCTTTGCTCTTAAGTGGACCTTACATAGCAGGTTCGCATGTACTCCCTGCAAATCTCGCAGGCTATCATCCTTGGGAATTTAAGTGGCCCGAGAAGAAGAAAGAGGTATGTCTCCATAGTTTGCTTTTGCAGTCCCTCTTTCCTCTTGTATTCATTGAGTTTGTAAATTTTCCAGATTGCCAAACTGAGGAAAAGTTACAAGGCAAATCCACTGGCAAGCACCTTGGCAATACTTCGATCGCTTACGGATGAAGTAAGAAATATCTTTTTTATGTTATTTAACAATATTGTTGCCTCTATTTCTTATCTTCATTTGTATGCAAAGGTTGACGCCGAGGAAGCGATAGCTGCGAAAGTTAAAGGCAAAACTAAAGCCAATACACGCAAGGATAAGTCTTCTATTCCACCATCTAAGAAGCGAAAAACTCAACCTTCTTCTCATCTAAGCTCAAGCTCTGAATCTTCCGATGAGGATGATAATGATAATGTTTTGGATTCAACTTTCCAAAATGAAGCTCAATCGGCCAATTCTCCTATGGATCAATTGTTCAGCATCTTCTCGGATTCTCTTCAAGGACTTGGAGATACTCAATTGACTTCTATATGCGAGAACCTCGCCACCATATGTAATGCTACACTGCTGGATGGCAATGACTCTTTCAAAGGAGTTTCTAGATCTGTATCCCCTAGCTTCTTAAACGCACTTAATTCGTTGGTATGTTCGAACTCATATTTCTCCTCCAACTTCAGTTTTTAATTTATATCTATATAACCTTTTTTCTTTCTTCGTAGGCTGGAAAAACTTCTTTTGTGGTTGCCTCAGATCTTGAGAGGAGGTATAACATTCAATTGAAGAAGAATACCCAATTTTGCACAAGGATCAAAGAATTAGAAGTTGAATCACAGATCTCGAAAAGATCCAACAATTGGAAATCGAGTTTTTCTCGCCAGAAGGACAAAGTTACCACTCTCCAGAATGCTAATCAGCAACTTTATGGTATAAAAAAAATTTTCTCTCTTATTATTCTCATCTTGTTAATTTCCTGTTGCTACCTGACTTATCATTTTCGCAGAGGTATATAACCTCTCCGAAGAATCTATTCTTCTCCATTCATTTCCGAGCCTATGGATAATGATACTCTTCTCGCTCATCTCAACAACTTTTTATGTAGTTCGTCGGAATGAATTAGTACTCTTTCATTAAATGAACTCCAAACCAAGTACCGCCTCTTAGAAATTGAGCACAAAGATCTAGTTTAAGGCACAAGCCAACCAGCTTTAAACAAATGTACCTCGAGGTCTCATGAGGAAACCAAAATTTTAAGGAAGAAAAATTAGTGACCATATAGATGACAAAGATCGCATTGCTAATAATGGTGCCCAGGCATTAGCAACATTTCAAAAGTCCCTTCTCAAGTGCAAATGGAGCGAGATGACTTGCTTCGTCAGAATTCCTTACTTTCTGATCGAGAAAACCAAATTCGTTCACTTCTTATTATAAATAATGATGATGAATTCGCTTGGGCCGCGAAAATCTTAGATAATGCCGGGGAATAATTTAGGTGTTGATGTTAGTCTTCATACCGAGCACACTTCCTTGGTTAAAGATATAATGTCACGAGAGAGAAGGTTACTTATTATACTCATTGTTTCTTACTTCGTAATATTCTTTGTTGAGTTATTAACTTATCGTTGTCTACTTGCGTAGTCCGAAAAAAGATTTCAAGCAAGGATTGAAGAACTTGAATCGAGAAAGCATAACTCGCAAAGAATCTCAACCTTCGCGAGAATAAATATTCCAAGTTCAAGAATCAGTTTCAAACTAAAGTGGCGAATTTTAATAATGATGTCGTTTTTCATAATGAAGCCATGGAGTATGTTTGTAAAGATCATAAAATCCCTCTTTCTTCATATCCTTGGCTTTCCGAAGAAGTTCCCGAGAATTTGCCTGTCTCGAGATATTTCGATAGTGAAGCCGCCGAAGAAGAAAATTCGGTGGCGAGAATAATAGAATTGAAGGATCAGATAGAGGAGAAGAATCGCCAAAGAGATAATTCTTTTTGTTTCTTTTCATTGCAAGTGTAATATCCGTGGCATTTCGTGTCTTTTTTGTAAACTTCTTGGGCTTGTTGTCCGTAAATTCCATCTTCATTCCCCTTTCTTGGCGTTTTTCCTTGTAATATAATTGGCTAACATTATTAATGTATAACTCTTTCATTGGAAGATGGATAACAATATTTCATCTTTTCCATCCCCATATTTGCCTCTGTTATGCATCTTCAGATGAAAGAATGAAATTTCTGAGATTTTGCACTTTCTTCTTCGATCAGAATGATGTTTAAATTTATAATTGCGATCAAATCGCAAGAACTTTTCATTAAAGAAGAGATTTTTTGGTCTCGCCTTATCATTTTTGGTGGACTTCTAAGCTTGACCTTCCTAAGTAAAGGCCTTACTCGCCACTCTTTATTGCGCTTAAGGTCAGGACGTCTTTACACTTGCATGTAAAAACCCATTGACCTTGTCTTATCATTATTCAAGTATTTTTGCCTCTGCAGGATATTTGATTTGCGACAATATGACAGCCTAAATTCTCTTGCGAAAGTAAAGCCCCATGACATTGTCGTCGTGCGACGAAATCGCAGGACGTCTTTACACTTGCATGTAAGGACCCATTGATCTCGCCTTACCCTCGCGCTAGTATTTTTGCCTCTGCAGTATCATTGCACAAATATGACAAGCCTAAGTTTCCTTGCGAAACAAAGCCTCGTGACATTTGCGTCTTTGGCACTTATCGCCTCCCTAATGGAGGGTGCCGCCCTTATCACCTCCCGGTTGCCCCTTCAAGGAGGCGACATCGCCATACAAGGCTAGCTCCTCCCATCCGGGTCTTAACAACAACCGATTGTTTTCGCACCTCTTATCCCTTATACCTATAGAGTTTATGGTTACAAGGCTGCACCCTAAGTGGAGTTTTCTTGGCCGAAAAGCATGCGCCAAGACTTGTTAAGAGTGGTAAGGAAGTTCCATGCTCCCCGCACTCTTGACTCAACCGTGTACCTCGGCGCCTTGATCATACGCCGACTCCTTGAAAGAGACCCTCGGTCGCCCAACCAGGGTATAACCTACATATATAGTTGGGAATCCAAGGTATCTCCTCCGGATAGGCTTTCATGGGCCCCAAATCCGCATGACCCAGGTTCCGGGGCGGTGTAACCTTTTCCCGAGCCATGTTAAGAGATACCCCCTTATATGACGCACTTTAGGTCTTACATTTGCCTCTTACGAAATGTAATTCGCGAACTAGGGTGTACGCCATAAAGGTTCGTCCCATTCATTTATGCATTCATTGTTGTTAAATCATTCAATCATTCATATTTAATTGCTATCTGTTATTTTGCGAAGACATCGCAAAATGTTGTTCATTCATTTTTGCCTCAGATTCTTGTACAATCTTCTTGTCGAAATTCTCACGTATCATTTCTTCTTAGTCTTGCCTTTGAGATACCTTTATCGATTACTTATCACAGATCATTCAGCTTACTTCATTGTACTTTTTGCCTTTTGTTCATTGTACTCTTTGCCTCAGCGTTATCCCAATCCTTGAAGGACTCCTTCCCATCGTAACGTTCGCTTGCTTCCATGCATTCATCTGCGGCACTTCTCAAAGTTTCCACGGCACTTCGCGATGAACTACAACCAATTATCGTTGCAAAGATCGTAACATTCGCCTATTCTTGCGGCACTTCGCGATGCTTCTTCATTTCTTATCTCTATAGTATCCACCATCAGCCTTCTCTTTTCTCTGTTCATCTTTGATATTCTGTTTCCAACCTTTCCTTTTAGCATTTCTCTCTTCACACTCTCTACGTCAACCTCATAACATTTCGACCTTCCTTCCAATCTCCCTTTATAATTCCAATACCATTTGGATGGGGAAATTTATGCATTGATGGTATGTTGATGCTACTCCCAAGATTTCGTGCAGCCATGGTCGTCCGACATGCGTTATAAGGAGATTCCACGTCAACCACGCAAAATAAAATGTCACCGACAACCCTTGTAAAGGTATCCTCATGTGAACCTCTCCTTTAGGTTTGTTCGCTGTGCCGTTAAAACCGTAGATTTTGTACGTTGAAGGAATCAAATTTTCATCCTCTCCACCCATGGTCTTATAAGTATGGTAAAACAGAATATTCACCGAACTACCCGTGTCGATTAGGATTCTATTGATTGCCCAACAATTTTCTGCTTCGTCATCTTCTCCATCAACTGGTCTTGGATTAATGTCTAGTCGCACCACCAACGGGCTATCATGTGTTTCTCTTCCTTTGGGTATCTCGTCAGCAGAGAAAGAAATAATTTTTAGTTGCCAATCTTTCAATTGCGACTTTCTCGCCAAAGTTCATCACTTCTTTGTTATGAAAATCTCTTGCATATACTCTACTAAGCACATTATCGTGAAAATCTTCAATTGTACGATATGAATGAACTATAGAGTTGCAAAATAGATTTTGGCCTTTGTTCCCACTTCTATTACGAATGCTTCTTTTCCCTTCTTTGAAACTATTCTTTGCACTTCTGATGGTGATGTTGTTAGTACGTGCTTCCCTTTCTCTTCATTTTTTAGAAAATGAGCCAATTTCCCCTGATCAATCATTCTAAGGATGATTCTCTTTATGTTTCGCAATCATTTGTTAGATGTCCATGAAAGCGATGGTAAGAACAATATTCGTGACTTCGTCGCTTGGTGGTGGTTCACTCGCATTCCATGGTGGTGGTACGTCCTCCATTACAAGTATAGCTTCCCAAATTTTCTCAACACTAGCATTTAGTGGTGGCATTCGATCTCTTCCCATACCACTCTGCGATTTCTTGGCCTTCCATGGTTATTCGCCTTTGTCCTCCATAAGTTTCTTGCATATGATCTAATCTCTCGAATTTTATTATTGTTTCCGCGGTTGTAGTAGTTCCTTTCTCTATCAAACTCCTCCCGATCTCGGCTTCCCATTGCCACTATTTTCTCTTGTCCATCGTCAACTCGTTTTCCGGTTGCCCTTACGAAGTGGTCGCCACCGAATTTAAAAATTTTGGTAATAAACTTGCATTCGCAGCCAGTTCGAACTTGTATTCGCAACCGGGTATGATTCCATTTCATTTTGTCTTTCTTCCAAAGCAATGTATTCTTCTTGGAGTTCTCGCACAAACCCATCGTAATCGTATTTTTAATTCTCGAATATTTGAATGTATAGCAAGCTTGTTGCGAAAGAGCATTTACAAATGATAAAATGAGATATCTTTCCTCTACCCTTCCGCCATTTCACCGCACATTGTCCTCCATCTCATTATCAAATGTCTTAAACTCTCGCCAACTCTTTGTTTCAATCCGAATACATCTTCAATTCCCCGGGTCGCGTGGAATTGTTACTTATATACGCTCCCAAGAAAATAGTTTGTAAATGGTTGAATGACGAGATTGTGTTTCTCGGTAATCCTTCAAACCATTTCAGTGCTTCTCCAATTAAGCTTGATGCGAAGTATTTGCATAATATCGCATCATGGTTCTCCCACTGTAACATACATCTCATATAAGCCTTAATGTGTTGTATCGCATGGTTGTTCCATCGAAAATGTTGGTTAATGCGGGCAGATTGCATTTAGGTGGTATTCCTCCCATTTGTACTTCTATTGTGAAAGGAGTCTTCGCAGCTTCTGCGATGGCTTCATCCAACATCTTCTTCCTCCTTCCTTCCTACTTGTTTAACAATTTCCTCATTTCGCTAGTTCTTTCAAGATTTGCTCATTTTCCTCGGATTTGACTCGCGGGTCTTTTTTAGCTCGCCTCTCGCCTCCCGCGTTCATGCCTGCTTTTGACCTTCTTGTTCACTATTTTCTTCTCTCCTTTCTCTCGCGACTTTCTCCTTCGTCTCTTTCATCAATTCGCACACCATTGTATCTATTGTTCTCTCTTCTCGGGTTCTCTATCAACTCTCCTCTCGCATCCTTTCGTATTCTCCATTGGTATTTCTATTGACACGATCTTGTGCTCGCCTCCTCTCTCGGTTGTCGTGATTATTTTGCCGGATTGCTTCTTCCAATTCTTGGTTTTCCATTTCTCGCTCTTACTCTCTCTCTCTCGCGGGCTAAGCGTGCTTGTTCAAACATAATGTTTCTCAATGTCGTCCACGATCTCTTTTTGCCTTCTCAATGCTTCTCTTCCATGCAAAGATTGCTCTTCCTTCGCTGGCCGGGTCATTTGGCCCCCGAAATCGCCTAGTTCCCGATTTTCTTCATTTCTGCTCATCTTGGAAATTCTCGGGATGGGGAATATAACGATCTTCTGCGTCCTCTCTTCTTTCATGATGTTCGAATGAGATTTTGTGCTTCCGTTGGTTTTCTACCTCTGTAATTTCGTTGGTAAAGCTCTCCTTCTTTCTTCCCTAGTCGATCTTGAACTTGATCTCGCAAAGTGCTTCTCGATCTTCTATTTTGCAATCTTATATTTTCCATTCTTAATTCATGATTTTGTCTTGTCAAGTTTGCTCGTTCCTCCGCCTCTAGCCTCTCTTCATGTATCGTTTGTCTCAATGTTTCCAATGCTGTGAGTTCTTCATTTCCTGTATTCATTTCTCCATTCATTCTTTGATCTTCTTCTCCTTGTCCATTGTTTACCAATTGTTGCTCTTCTTCCTTTCATCCTCGTAATCCGTCCTCCAAGTGTGCACACTTACTCTATCGTAATCCACAGTTTCATTTGCTACCTGGTGGAATTAAAGCTTGGACATGATTCTCTTCATCATTCCTCATATTCATCCTTGACGATTCTCCTCTTTCATTTCTCCTTTCTCCAAAGAAGTCTTCCACTTCTTCTCACCGGTTGTTCAAGTACATTTCTTCTTCTAGCCATTTCTCTTTTGGTAAATTCTTTGAAATTATCTCAAATTTCTTTCTTGTTAATTCTCTTCTTTTAATGTTGTTCAAAGCCTGTTTCTAGCGCCAATATGTAGTTGCAGGAAATCCCACAATACACCCCTTACTATATTTTGTTTAACTAATCTATTCAAAAGATAATAGATGAACAATTATGAATATTTATTAATAACTTTCTTCAATCTTTACACGGGAAAATGGAATTATATTTAAGAACTTACAAATATTTTCTCTCTTTCTCTCTCCTAATGACTTATTCTCCAATCCAAAGAATAATCCCCCCCACGACAGATCCACTCATCCCTTTATATAGGGTAGTACATAGTGAATGACAGCTAAGCTATCCTTTATTTTCGGAAATGTCTGGCGAAGTGTCGCAGACGTACAAACATTCGTACTCGCGACACTTCTTAACTTTCGCCAGGTTTTATATCCTCCTATCGTCATCCAATGCGTCATTTATATTTAACCTTAATGACCGACTCGCAATGTTGTTATCCATTGTCTTCGCGAGTTGTTGTTGTGGCGATATTGTGATCCTACAACGGTTTAGATTTTATTAAAATCAAGTAAATGCGGTGTAAGAATATTAATAAAATTTAGACCAAACTGAAGCATTAGATCAAACCAATTTGATTTAAAATTAACGGCCACGAAATGTAAGGGGGCTAACTTATTTTTCATCCAATCAGGAGTGAGGGTTTCGTTGACCGACCAATGAGAGAGGAGATTAGCGCAACTCTCGACGTGGAGTGAGAGATGTGGTTGGGTGTTTAGGTTGTTGATGATATCTTTGCCTTTCTCTCCAAAACAAAATCACACGGATAAAGAAGAAGAAGAAGAAAAAAGGTACGAGAGAGAGAGAGTACTTGAAGTGATCCGGAAGAAATGATCCAGAACACACAAAGTAGATCTCCTCATGTTTTTTGCTTTTGGTTTACTCTATAGCAACTCATAGATGTTCAGATTTAAAGATTAGCTTTGCATAATTTTGACTAGTAAGGCCACATGTGCGATGCACATGCTTGAATTGGATTCTTTTAACAACACTAAATTTGATAATAATGGGAAAAAAAATCTTAAAATAAAAATTTAATATCCTTGTTTATACTCATTACATAGATAATTTAAAGAGCTTTCCAAATATATCAATTTTGCAAAAATCCGATGTGTATTTTTAAAGATATCTAAGTTTTAATTTTTTTGATCTATTTTTAAAACAATGGCATTCTCAGAATATACAAATATTAACTAAAAGCTTAGTTAATGGGGGTATTATTGTCATGTGAAAAAGCTTTACCAAAAGAAGGCTTCACCAAAAAGGGGTCTTTTCTTTATTATAGTACTAGTAAGGCCACATGTGCGATGCACATGCTTGAATTGAATTCTTTTAACAACACCAAATTTGATAATAATGGGAAAAAAATCTTAAAATAAAAATTTAATATCCTTGTTTATACTCATTACATAGATAATTTAAAGAGCTTTCCAAATATATCAAAAATCCGATGTGTATTTTTAAAGATATCTAAGTTTTAATTTTTTTGATCTATTTTTACAATAATGGCATTCCTGTAAATATACAAATATTAACTAAAAGCTTAGTTAATGGGGGTATTATTGTCATGTGAAAAAGCTTCACCAAAAAGGGGTCTTTTCTTTATTATAGGAAGATAAGATATATAAGTTGATACTCTCGGCGTCGGCGGCCTCCTTCCTTTTCTTTGAACCTTGCCAAACGCATGTGATGTGATACTTGATACTGAAAATGGGACCAACATCGAATATGGATCACTCGATTATTTTATTATTGGTATATGGTTCCAACTAATTAGGGTGGAGACTGGACCACATTAAAGGTTTTTAATGAAATTCTTACGAACTTGCTGAATCCCTAGTTGTGATTATTGAGAGTGCGGTGGCTAATTAGGTCGGTACTTGGTCAGTTGGTCGGATCAGTAGACAGTAATGCTTGTCTGTTTGAGTAAAGTCCAAGCCAAATGTATAGTAGGAATTACTATTTAGTCCAATTTTTCATGACCCAGTTAATGGCTAGTCCACCCATGAAAAACATTTACTCGTTAGTCCAATTATTTACTCGTTAGTCCAATTATTTACTCGCTAGTCCAAAAACTTTGTGGAGATTATAAAGTGTGCTTTCTAAATGCCTAAAACACCCTTACAGATCTAATTAGTATCAACACATGCAAATATTACTAGTAATATGTTACTATATACTAGTAGTATCAATATGGCCATACTACATATCAATATGTACTATATTAATAGTAAAAAAGAATATGTTACTCGTAAATTAAGTAAATACTCTACTATACTAGTAGTAACATGTGTACTAGTAGTCTAGTAAACTAGTTTACTAGTAGTAACTAGTAATATACTAGTAGTAAACTAGTATACTAGTAGTACTAGTAGTAACTAGTACTATACTAGTAACATATTACTATTAGTATACTAGTAGTAACTAGTAATATACTAGTAGTAAACTAGTATACTAGTAGTAACTAGTACTATACTAGTAACATATTAATATGTAATATCAATATATAACATACCACATACTAATATGACATTACATATTAATATGTAGTGGCAATATATAACATACTACATATTAATATATAATATCAATATATAACATACTGCATACTAATATGACACTACATATTAATATGTAGTATCAATATATAATATATTGCTACTAGTAACATACGTTACTACATACTACATTTGTTCTATATATATGTTACTACATACTACATATTAACACTAGTATACTACTAGTTACTAGTATACTACTAGTTACTAGTATTAATACTAGTATGTTACTACATACTACATTTGTTCTATATATGTTACTACATATTTTACTACATACTACATATTAATACTAGTATACTACTAGTTACTAGTATACTAGTAAACTAGTATTAATACTAGTATATATGTTACTACATAGTACATATGTTGCTACATATTACATATGTTACTAATAACATACATAGTATATTATATGTTAGGGTTAGTAGAGTAATTTTACTCTTTTCAAATCTTTTTGGACTAGTAACTAGTAACATATTACTAGTAGTATATTAGTAGTAACTAGTAATATACTAGTAGTAAACTAGTATACTAATAGTACTAGTAGTAACTAGTACTATACTAATAACATATTAATATGTAATATCAATATATAACATACTACATACTAATATGACACTACATATCAATATGTAGTGGCAATATATAACATACTACATATTAATATGTAGTATCAATATTAATATATAATATCAATATATAACATACTACATACTAATATGACACTACATATTAAGTGTCAATATATAAGTACTACATATTAATATGTAGTATCAATATATAATATATTGCTACTAGTAACATACGTTACTACATACTACATTTGTTTTATATATATGTTACTACATACTACATATTAATACTAGTATACTACTAGTTACTAGTATTAATACTAGTATGTTACTACATACTACATTTGTTCTATATATGTTACTACATATTTTACTACATACTACATATTAATACTAGTATACTACTAGTTACTAGTATACTAGTAAACTAGTATTAATACTAGTATATATGTTACTACATATTACATATGTTACTAATAACATACATAGTATATTATATGTTAGGGTCAGTAGAGTAATTTTACTCTTTCCAAATCTTTTTTGGACTAGGGAGTAAATGTTGTTTCCCGCTGGACTAGCCACTAATCCGGATCGGGTTTAGTGGACTAAACAAGAAATCTCTCAAATGTATATCCACGCTGATATAAAACATACCAGCCATTCTAAACAGACCAGGGACGGTATTAGGGGTGGCTTACCCAGGCTGAAGCCCACCCCAAAATTTCTAAAAAGATGTTTTGTTAGTGTAATTTTTAACATTTGTAAAATTTAGCCTGTGTGTAAATTTTAATTAGCCCATTAATTATTAAGATATGATTCTGCGTGGAAGAAATGAGAAGATTTTGGAACCCTGTCCCGCATGGATTAATTTTTGAATAACATCTCAACCGTTCAAAGGCTATAGGGAAAAACAAAATTCATGATGTTTCTTAAAATCAGGTATTGAATGGGCTCACCTGTTACGTGTCAGTTTGATAAAATAAAACTGTGTGTCAAATGGGGTGTCTTGTCCTTAACTAAGCAAGCGTTTGTCCACCTTTGAAAAAGGAAAAAAAATAAGTGTTTGTCCAAAAATTCATTTTACTTCTATGAAGTGACTACAATTTTATGTATATCTATGTATAATCTAAAAACAAGTGTATTCATGAGACAAAAATACAATATGTCATGACTTATTATGCGTATATATACAAACTCCAAATATTTTTGCATCCTTATAATAACCTTTAAAACTAGAAAAAAATTGGGCGGCCTTCGGCCGCTAAATAAATCAAAATTATTATTTTCGATACGCAAATTATTCCTCCCTAATATTAGTTACAAGGTGAAAAAATTTGATTCAAAGCTTTATGCTCCAAGGAAAAGAGAGCGTGTGGCATACATATACTCAGCTTTAAGTATATTACCGCAGTTGTCATTCTTGCAATTGAGACAAATTAAGTTGAGAATTCGAGAAAAAAAAAATTAGCCCACCCAAACATAAATTTCTGGATCCGTCGCTGAAACAGACCGAAGAAAACAATAAGAAAACCGCCTCTCACATATTTTCAAAAATATGGGCTTGAGTGGCCCATTCCTCGGGAGTTTAGCAGGAGCCCGCATGCATTGTGTGTGGCAGTTTTTTTCGTTTTTTTTCTTTGTTTTTCCCTCGGTTTGTCGATACTTTCTGAAAACATAATGCATTAATGCACAGTAGAATAAGTTGTGGATCTAGATTTGGATACACATCACATACAACACCCTTTTGACGTTTCCTAAAATAAAGACATCTTATCATGTTTGTCGTAACCGATACCTAAAAATGCTTGTCGGATCTCTTATATCCTATCTTGAAACCTTGCTTTGATCGGATATTGGTATCCTGCCACTACAATCACTGTGATATACGCCATAAATTGGGTGTTGGAAACAATGAAGAAATAATGAAATCGGATCTCAAACAGCTGAGTCGCGGACTAGGTCGCTATCTTTAAGGTATTTCGCGACTCTGCCTCTTGATTGTGCTAGCAGTCAAAAAAATTGTCGAACACCTATGGGATAAAACAGCTGATAACTCTCTTATTCGATTTCTCTGCACTATGAGAAATCGAACCAACAACTACTCTTTCTTCACTTGCTCAGTACTCAAAAATAGATGAAAAACAACTGTATTTCATCTTCTCCAGAAACTGTTCTTTTATAACTCAAAAAGAAATCAATACGGTTTTAATGAATATAAATTCGTAATTAGTGCTCACTGAAAATCCTCCATAACAGTCAGAAAACGGTAACAATATAATTACCAAAAATTAATAGAGTTAATTAGAGAATATTAAGTACAAAAACCGTTTTGGAAATCAAGAGTTAAAACCTGCAAAAAATCAGTTTCTGAATCACCAGACCTCCAAGGCCCCAAGGCCCCGCTCTCCCGGATTTTTAATAAATATTATAGATATATAAATATACCTATTCAAATGCATGGGGTGAGACTTGAACCCAAGTCTATAGTGTGGGAGCCCAAAATTATACCACCACACTATTTCTCTAAGTTTGATATAATATTACAAAACTATGTTTTTAAATATATATATCTCCCAACAATCCCCCACTTATATTTTAAAAACATTGAGCAAGTGTTGTATAGTTGTGCATCTCGCAAAGGTGCCTTTCGACTTGAACCTCTGCATAGTGTTAAATTTTCTAAGTACCAGGTGACTAGAGTGACTTGCGTCTTGAACTCTAACTAATATTAGATTATTTAGCACACACAACTATTTCTAGAGTAAAGTCCTTAAGTTCGCACATTAAGGCCATGTGCTTATCCCTTTTTTTTTTAACAAATGATCTAGAGAAATGCCCAATTTCTCATAGAAGGCGGCCATACCTTCACATTCGTATAGGTGAGTCTATCAAGAATACTCCAGTGTATCCCACTCTAACTTAAGAGCTATAGAATCATTAAGAGTTAAATACTCAACATGTTTCCCACTTCAGGATATCATGCTATGGGAGTGCATGACTCTATCATATCATTTGTAACTTCGTCTAGTCCCTTTGAACCTATCTAGGTTGGGTATCCATTACAAATGACTCAAATTCTCACGAGCCTAAGTCCCATACTTCTAGAAAATTTCCATACCTTTTCTCTAGCTAACCCTTTCGTCAAAGTGTCAGCTATATTTCCTTCAGATCTTACATGATCTATTCTTACAACACCAGCTTGTGAGAAATTCTCTAATCGTGTCGTGCTTTCGACGTATATGTCGATTCTTATTGTTATTATAACAATTATCTACTACTCCGATAGTCGCGCTGATTATCGCAATAGATCAAAGTGGCCGGTATTGGTTTTTCCCATACTGGAATGTCTGACAACAGACATTTCAGCCATCCTGCCTCTTCACTAGCTGCTTCTACTGCTATCAATTCAGCCTCCATCGTAGATTGGGCTATAATTGTCTGTTTCTTTGATCTCCAAGATACAGCGCCCCCAGCAATAGTAAAAACATATCCATTTGGTGGACTTGGAATCATCTCGAAAGAATATTCCAATTAGCATCGCTAAATCCTTCAAGGACCGGGATACCTTTGATAGTGTAATCCTAGGTTTGTGGTTCTTTTTAGATACCGCATAACCCTCTCAACAAAGATCCCAGTGTTTCAAACTAGGATTACTGGTAAACCTGCACAGAACTCCCACTGCATACGCAATGTCTGGTCTAGTACAATCAGCTGCATAACGCAGACTGCCTATTATACTAGCATATTCAGATTGTCTAACACTTTCTCCAGTGTTCCTTAACAATTTCACAGTAGGATCAAAAGGAGTACAAACAGGTTTATAATCAAAATATTCATACTTCTTTAGGATTTTTTCAATGTAGTGAGATTGATCCAAACAAATACCACTATTAGTTCTAGTTATTTTGATTCCCAAGATTACACTAGCTTCACCCAAATCTTTCATGTCAAAATTCGAACTAAGCATGCTTTTAGTTTCATTGACAACGAGATAAACGGAACCAAATATTAGCAAATCATCCACATACAAGCAAACAATCACACATACATCATTCTCGGATTTATAGTAGATGCATTTGTCACCCTCATTTATTCTGAAGTTACTTGAAATCATTAAATTATCAAATTTCTCATGCCATTGTTTAGGTGCTTGTTTCAAACCATAAAGAGATTTTTCTAGCTTACATACTTTATGTTCTTGTCCAGAATTACAAAACCTTCAAGGTTGTTCCATGTAAATTTCCTCTTCTAGTTCACCATTCAAAAGCAGTTTTAACATCCATTTGATGAATAACAAGATTATGAGTAGCAGCAACAAAGAATCAAAACACGTATAGATGTTAATCTAGTAACAGGAGAATAAGTATCAAAAAAGTCTACGTTCTCTCCGCCTATAACCTTTGGCAACTACCTAGCCTTATGCTTATCTATTGTTCCATCAGGTTTGAGTTTCCTTTTCAAGAACCATTTACAACCTATTGGCTTACAACCATGAGGTAAATCTACATAACTCCAAGTTCCATTAGACATGTGAGAATCCCATTCATTATCTACAGCTTCTTGCCGAAACTAGACTCGTGAGAACTAAACGCCTCTTGTAAATTATAAGGTTCTTCTTCTATAGCGTAAAATTCAAAATCGTGGATTTTTATCTTTTGTCTCGATCCTAGCTCTTTTATCGCATCTAGGTTCAAATTCGGTGATCCTAGTTTCTTCACTTCTAGGTTCTTCTAATCTAGACTTTAATCAACACTAGGTAAAGTGCTAGGTGTATTACCCCCACTAATTCTAGATTTAAAAGGAAATCTATCTTCAAAGAAGTCAACATCAACAGATTCAATAATAACCTTATTATTAATATCAAAGAACCTATAAGCTTTCTTGTTTTGAGCATAACCAATAAAAACACATTCATAAGCTCTACTTTCTAACTTATGTCTTTTAGGATCAGGTTTACTAAAAAAAGCCAAACAGCCCCAAACAATAAAATAAGATACATTAGGTTTTCTATTTCTCCAAAGTTCATAAGGAGATATCATGGTTTTATTATTGGGAATGCGATTCAAAACATGGCAAACAAATAACAAACATTCACCCCACCAATGAGAAGCAAAGCACTTAACTAAGCAAACAAGCAACAAGTAAGTTCAGTCAGTGTACGATTCTTTCTTTCAGCTTTTCCACTCATTTGAGGATTATATGGAGCAGTTCTTTCATGTATTATGCCATTAGTTTGATAAATTTCATAAAAGGAGCAGAATCATATTCAAGTGCCTCTATCACTACGAAACCTCTTAATTTTTCTACCAAATTGATTTTCAATTTCAGCAATAAAAATTTTAAACTTTTCAATAGCTTCATTCTTATGGCTCAGCAAATAAACATACGTATAATTAGAACAATCATCAATAAACGTTATTATATATCTCTTCCCATTTCTAGTTAGGATACCTTCATATTCACACAAATCAGAATGTATTAAGTCTAGTGGTTGGGATTCTCTTACAAAGCATTTATGTGAAGTCTTAGTTATTTTTGCTTGACCGCAGTATTCACATTTTTCAAATTCATTTTCAGAAAATTCAGGAAGGACACCTAACTTGCTCATGTTATTTACTAACTTTTTACCCACATGACAAAGCCTACCATGCCAAACATTAAAATTGCAAACCATATAAGCAGAAGAATCAATTTTATTCATAGCATCAACATTAAGCTTAAACATTCCATCAGTAGCATAACCCTTTCCTACAAAATTCTTATTCTTAGTTATAGTGTAAACATCAGACCCAATAGTTTGATACAACTTGAAATTTTGTTGAGAAGATAGTAGGAAACAAGGTTCTTTCTCATTTCTCGAGTGTGAAGGACATCTTTCAAAGATAAGTGTCTTCCCGTAGTAAACTTCAACTCTACCGTACCAGAACCTTTCACCACAGTGCTGTGAGAGTCTCCCAACAACACTTTCTTATCCTTTGTTTCAGCATAAGTCTTAAACATGGACCTATCAAAACAACAATGACGCGAAGCACCACTGTCTATCCACCACCCATCGATCCACCAACCATGAAGAACTCGGATCGAGACCATGGCAATTATAACGTCACCCACAAAGATTAGCTTGTGCGTTATTCTTTCCTTGTTAAACCTGCAATTCCTAGCCATGTGGTTTGGTTTACCAAGGTATAACAAAGAAACTCTAATTGGAATTCTGTCCATTTTTCGATGGGTGTTGGTTCTTGTTTTGATTAGGCCTTCCTCCTTTCTTTTGGTTCGGGTTAGGTTTCATATCCCTTTTCTTAGGTTTCAAACTTGGATGAGTCTTATTGTTAGAAACAATGAGAATCTCTTCCTTCTTATCTTGTTTCCGAGCTTCTTCCTCAACCCCGAGCTTAACAATCAAACTTTCAAGAGAAAATTCTTTAGTCTTGTGACGCAGTATTACGAAAATCCAGGCTAGGTGGTAACTTGTCAATCATTACGTAAACTTGAAATTGTTCATCGCCTTTCATACCTTCGGCCACAATTTCGTGGTAAATTTTTTGAAGTTCATGAGCCTCGTGCAACAACTGACCTATCATCCACCATTTGGTATCTCAAATACCGGCCACAAAGATACTTCTTTGAGCTTCCTCGGTGTCGTATTTTTCCGTAATGCATCCCACACATCTTTAGCGATTTCAAAAGTTGAATAATACTCATATAAATCATCGATAATGCGTTAAGAATGTAGTTTTTGCAATCAAAGTCGTCATCGATCCATTTGTCAATGGCCTTTTGTTTCTCCTCGCAGTTTGAGAAACAACATCTTTGGCACCATCGGAAGGAGATGGATCGATGGCAGCAGCACCATCATCAAGCATCGTTAATGGGCCTTATCGCCAGTAGAAGTTTTATCAGCAGCAGGTTCCATGGTTCCAGGATGAACACTCGACACAATCATATGCAGCTTCATGAGTTTGAGATAAAAGAACATCTTCACTTCCATCTTCGAAATGCGACCCTTCAAATTTGAATGGCTTGTTGGTATCATCAACGCGCTTCCTTTCAACCTCCATAGCAAAATCAATTACCTTAAAATTGTTGGAAACAATGAAGAAATAATGAAATCGGATCTCAAACAGCTGAGTCGCGGACTAGGTCGCTATCTTTAAGGTATTTCGCGACTCTGCCTCTTGATTGTGCTAGCATAAAAAAAATTGTCGAACACCTATGGGATAAAACAGCTGATAACTCTCTTATTCGATTTCTCTGCACTATGAGAAATCGAACCAACAACTACTCTTTCTTCACTTGCTCGGTACTCAAAAATAGATGAAAAACAACTGTATTTCATCTTCTCCAGAAACTGTTCTTTTTTATAACTCAAAAAGAAATCAATACGGTTTTAATGAATATAAATTCGTAATTAGTGCTCACTGAAAATCCTCCATAATGATTTAAAACTAGAACAATATAATTACCAAAAATTAATAGAGTTAATTAGAGAATATTAAGTACAAAAACCGTTTTGGAAATCAAGAGTTAAAACCTGCAAAAAATCAGTTTCGAATCACTGCACCTCCAAGGCCCCAAGGCCCCGCTCTCCCGGATTTTTAATAAATATTATAGATATATAAATATACCTATTCAAATGCATGGGGTGAGACTTGAACCCAAGTCTATAGTGTGGGAGCCCAAAATTATACCACCACACTATTTCTCTAAGTTTGATATAATATTAAAAAACTATGTTTTTAAATATATATATCTCCCAACAATCCCCACTTATATTTTAAAAACATTGAGCAAGTGTTGTATAGTTGTGCATCTCGCAAAGGTGCCTTTCGACTTGAACCTCTCGCATAGTGTTAAATTTTCTAAGTACTGTGTGACTAGAGTGACTTGCGTCTTGAACTCTAACTAATATTAGATTATTTAGCACACACAACTATTTCTAGAGTAAAGTCCTTAAGTTCGCACATTAAGGCCATGTGCTTATCCCTTTTTTTTAACAAATGATCTAGAGAAATGCCCAATTTCTCATAGAAGGCGGCCATACCTTCACATTCGTATAGGTGAGTCTATCAAGAATACTCCAGTGTATCCCACTCTAACTTAAGAGCTATAGAATCATTAAGAGTTAAATACTCAACATGTTTCCCAGGATATCATGCTATGGGAGTGCATGACTCTATCATATCATTTGTAACTTCGTCTAGTCCCTTTGAACCTATCTAGGTTGGGTATCCATTACAAATGACTCAAATTCTCACAGGCCTAAGTCCCATACTTCTAGAAAATTTCCATACCTTTTCTCTAGCTAACCCTTTCGTCAAAGTGTCATCTATATTTCCTTCAGATCTTACATGATCTATTCTTACAACACCGCTTGTGAGAAATTCTCTAATCGTGTCGTGCTTTTCGACGTATATGTCGATTCTTATTGTTATTATAACAATTATCTACTACTCCGATAGCAGCGGTACTATCGCAATAGATCAAAGTGGCCAGTATTGGTTTTTCCCATACCGGAATGTCTCGACAACAGACATTTCAGCCATCCGCCTCTTCACTAGCTGCTTCTACCGCTATCAATTCAGCCTCCATCGTAGATTGGGCTATAATTGTCTGTTTCTTTGATCTCAAGATACGGGGCGCCCCAAGCAATAGTAAAAACATATCCATTTGGTGGACTTGGAATCATCTCGAAAGAATATTCCAATTAGCATCGCTAAATCCTTCAAGGACCATGGGATACCTTTGATAGTGTAATCCTAGGTTTGTGGTTCTTTTTAGATACCGCATAACCCTCTCAACAGATCCCAAAGTGTTTCAAACTAGGATTCTTGGTAAACCTGCATTTAACTCCCACCGCATACGCAATGTCCGGGTCTAGTACAATCAGTTTGCATAACGCAGACTGCCTATTATACTAGCATATTCAGATTGTCTAACACTTTCTCCGGTGTTCCTTAACAATTTCACAAAGAGGATCAAAAGGAGTACAAACAGGTTTATAATCAAAATATTCATACTTCTTTTAGGATTTTTTCAATGTAGTGAGATTGATCCAAACAAATACCACTATTAGTTCTAGTTATTTTGATTCCCAAGATTACACTAGCTTCACCCAAATCTTTCATGTCAAAATTCGAACTAAGCATGCTTTTAGTTTCATTGACAACAGATAAACTGGAACCAAATATTAGCAAATCATCCACATACAAGCAAACAATCACACATACATCATTCTCGCATTTATAGTAGATGCATTTGTCACCCTCATTTATTCTGAAGTTACTTGAAATCATTAAATTATCAAATTTCTCATGCCATTGTTTAGGTGCTTGTTTCAAACCATAAAGAGATTTTTCTAGCTTACATACTTTATGTTCTTGTCCGGGAATTACAAAACCTTGGGTTGTTCCATGTAAATTTCCTCTTCTAGTTCACCATTCAAAAAAGCAGTTTTAACATCCATTTGATGAATAACAAGATTATGAGTAGCAGCAACAGCAATCAAAACACGTTTAGATGTTAATCTAGTAACAGGAGAATAAGTATCAAAAAAGTCTACGTTCTCTCACTGCCTATAACCTTTGGCAACCAGTCTAGCCTTATGCTTATCTATTGTTCCATCAGTTTGAGTTTCCTTTTCAAGACCCATTTACAACCTATTGGCTTACAACCAGGAGGTAAATCTACATAACTCCAAGTTCCATTAGACATGTGAGAATCCCATTCATTATCTACGCCTTCTTGCAGAGAAACTAGACTCTGCAGAACTAAACGCCTCTTGTAAATTATAAGGTTCTTCTTCTATAGCGTAAAATTCAAAATCAGGATTTTTATCTTTTGTCTCGGTCCTAGCTCTTTTCTTGCATCTAGGTTCAAATTCAGTGATCCTAGTTTCTTCACTTCTAGGTTCTTCTAATCTAGACTCAGTAATCAACACTAGGTAAAGTGCTAGGTGTATTACCCCACTAATTCTAGATTTAAAAGGAAATCTATCTTCAAAGAAGTCAACATCACCAGATTCAATAATAACCTTATTATTAATATCAAAGAACCTATAAGCTTTCTTGTTTTGAGCATAACCAATAAAAACACATTCATAAGCTCTACTTTCTAACTTATGTCTTTTAGGATCGGGTTTCTAACAAAAGCCAAACAGCCCCAAACTCTAAAATAAGATACATTAGGTTTTCTATTTCTCCAAAGTTCATAAGGAGATATCATGGTTTTATTATTGGGAATGCGATTCAAAACATGGCAAACAGTCAACAAACATTCACCCCACCAATGAGAAGAAGCACCAAAACTAAGCAAACAAGCAACAGTAAGTTCAGTCAGTGTACGATTCTTTCTTTCACTTTTCCACTCATTTGAGGATTATATGGAGCAGTTCTTTCATGTATTATGCCATTAGTTTGATAAATTTCAAGTAAAAAGGAGCGAGAATCATATTCAGTGCCTCTATCACTATGAAACCTCTTAATTTTTCTACCAAATTGATTTTCAATTTCAGCAATAAAAATTTTAAACTTTTCAATAGCTTCATTCTTATGGCTCAGCAAATAAACATACGTATAATTAGAACAATCATCAATAAACGTTATTATATATCTCTTCCCATTTCTAGTTAGGATACCTTCATATTCACACAAATCAGAATGTATTAAGTCTAGTGGTTGGGATTCTCTTACAACAGATTTATGTGAAGTCTTAGTTATTTTTGCTTGACTGCAGTATTCACATTTTTCAAATTCATTTTCAGAAAATTCAGGAAGGACACCTAACTTGCTCATGTTATTTACTAACTTTTTACCCACATGACAAAGCCTACCATGCCAAACATTAAAATTGCAAACCATATAAGCAGAAGAATCAATTTTATTCATAGCATCAACATTAAGCTTAAACATTCCATCAGTAGCATAACCCTTTCCTACAAAATTCTTATTCTTAGTTATAGTGTAAACATCAGACCCAATAGTTTGATACAACCCAGCCTTGTTGAGAAGATAGCCGGAAACAAGGTTCTTTCTCATTTCGGAGTGTGAAGGACATCTTTCAAAGATAAGTGTCTTCCCCGAAGTAAACTTCAACTCTACCGTACTGAACCTTTCACCACGGTCTTTGTGAGAGTCTCCCAACAACACTTTCTTATCCTTTGTTTCAAAGATAAGTCTTAAACATGGACCTATCAAAACAACAATGTGAAGCACCACTGTCTATCCACCACCCATCGATCCACCAACCATGAAGAACTCTATCGAGACCATGGCAATTATAACGTCACCCACAAAGATTAGCTTGTGCGTTATTCTTTTCCTTGTTAAACCCGCAATTCCTAGCCATGTGGTTTGGTTTACCACGGGTATAACAAAGAAACCTTAATTGGAATTCTGTCCATTTTTCGATGGGTGTTGGTTCTTGTTTTGATTAGGCCTTCCTCCTTTCTTTTGGTTGGGTTAGGTTTCATATCCCTTTTCTTAGGTTTCAAACTTGGATGAGTCTTATTGTTAGAAACAATGAGAATCTCTTCCTTCTTATCTTGTTTCCGAGCTTCTTCCTCAACCCCGAGCTTAACAATCAAACTTTCAAGAGAAAATTCTTTAGTCTTGTGACGCAAAGTATTACGAAAATCTTTCCGGCTAGGTGGTAACTTGTCAATCATTACGAAACTTGAAATTGTTCATCAGCTTTCATACCTTCGGCCACAATTTCGTGGTAAATTTTTTTGAAGTTCATGAGCACGTGCAACAACCGACCTATCATCCACCATTTGGTATCTCAAATACCGGCTCACAAAGATACTTCTTTGAGCCAGACTTCCTGGTGTCGTATTTTTCGTAATGCATCCCACACATCTTTAGCAGTTTCAAAAGTTGAATAATACTCATATAAATCATCGATAATGCGTTAAGAATGTAGTTTTTGCAATCAAAGTCGTCATCGATCCATTTGTCAATGGCCTTTTGTTTCTCCTCAGTTTGAGAAACAACATCTTTGGCACCATCGGAAGGAGATGGATCGAGGCCAGCACCATCATCGCATCGCTACGCGGTCTTATCGCCAGTGAGAAGTTTTATCAAAGAAGCAGGTTCCATGGTTCCAGGATGAACACTCGACACAATCATATGCGACTTCATGAGTTTGAGATAAAAGAACATCTTGACTTCCATCTTCTGAAATGCATCCCTTCAAATTTGAATGGCTTGTTGGTATCATCAACGCGCTTCCTTTCAACCTCCATAGCAAAATCAATTACCTTAAAATTGTTGGAAACAATGAAGAAATAATGAAATCGGATCTCAAACAGCTGAGTCGCGGACTAGGTCGCTATCTTTAAGGTATTTCGCGACTCTGCCTCTTGATTGTGCTAGCAGTCAAAAAATTGTCGAACACCTATGGGATAAAACAGCTGATAACTCTCTTATTCGATTTCTCTGCACTATGAGAAATCGAACCAACAACTACTCTTTCTTCACTTGCTCAGTACTCAAAAATAGATGAAAAACAACTGTCTTTCATCTTCTCCAGAAACTGTTCTTTTATAACTCAAAAAGAAATCAATACGGTTTTAATGAATATAAATTCGTAATTAGTGCTCACTGAAAATCCTCCATAACGATCGAAAACAGTAACAATATAATTACCAAAAATTAATAGAGTTAATTAGAGAATATTAAGTACAAAAACCGTTTTGGAAATCAAGAGTTAAAACCCGCAAAAATCGGTTTCGAATCACTGCACCTCCAAGGACCCAAGGCCCCGCTCTCCCGGATTTTTAATAAATATTATAGATATATAAATATACCTATTCAAATGCATGGGGTGAGACTTGAACCCAAGTCTATAGTGTGGGAGCCCAAAATTATACCACCACACTATTTCTCTAAGTTTGATATAATATTACAAAACTATGTTTTTAAATATATATATCTCCCAACATTGGGGTTCCAAGATATATTGCGGTAGGTAATATCCACTCCTCGTTCATATGGTGGGCGAGAGGATGATCCATTTTCATAGAGGTTGAATTCTCTATTTTATCTCACATTTTAGTAACTCCAATAAAGATTTCCTCTTTGACAATCTGTGATGAGATGGCATCCGTAACATCATTTACAATGGATATTGCGGAAAACGGGTCATTTGTCCAAATATTTTTAAAACATGGTTCAAATGGACGAGTAAAAATTAGTATGGGTGAAATAGACACTAAAAAAATGGCAAGGATGAAACTGGATTCATCCTTGACTTAAACTTAAAAAATAGTAAGGATGAAACTGGATGCATCGTGATGTAAATTAAAAATAAGAAAAAGTATTTGAAAATGGGCAGGATGAAGCTGTTTACATCCTGATTATTTTTACATTTTTGTCCATTTAAATAATATCAAAATCTAAATGTCTTTTTCACCCAGGAATTGTTGATTTTAGTCTTTTTAACCAATTTTGTGTAGATATTGGTATTAAAATTGTTAAGTCAAAAGTGGCATATTCTACTCTTTTTTTTTAAACTCCATTTCATTATAAGCAATCAAATGAAAAAGTTCATGGCTCTGTCACTGGATGAAGGGAAGGCAAGCGTTTAAGAATGTTGTCACTGGATGAGAAAGTTCTGTTAATAGTTATCAACTTGAGACTTCCAGCTGTCAGGGGTTGCATATGATCTCGTAGAAGATAAGTACAGTGTACAGGTTAGGCTCTCAGTGAGTTAACAGTTGTAACACCACTAGCTAATTCTGTTCGAAACTCAATCAATTGCTAGGCATGGACTAATTGAAGGAGACGGCGGTTATCATTATATTACTCTTTGTATTATATATACTCCATATCATTTAGGACAGCTCAAATCATATAAGCTGGTCGTTTCATCCATGTTCTGCTCATATAACTCGGCATACTTGTGAAATCCTACTTGTTGGTTTTTTCCAAGTTTTGCGCGAATTGAACGTTACTCTGATCTATGAAATGAAATTGGTCAGCTTAGTGTAGCTACTAAGGTAAAAATATCATTCACCCACTAGAACTTGCCCAAGAAACAAGCCTAGCTAAGGCAACCAACGGTGACATGCCACTCAAAGACTTGAATCTACAATAAGAAAATTATTGAGCTAGGTATACGAACGAAGCAAGAAAAAACTGAGAACTAATGAAATTTCAGCATAGGTCAGATATTTGCCGAACTCGTTGTTAATCCCCAATCAGGCAAGCAGTACTGTTCCTCATCCTACTTGGATGTTTTTCGTTCTCCCCTCACTCCAGCTTTCCTACAGCCACGGGATCTGGTTTCGCCACTGGATTTTTATTGAAACAAATGATTCTGGTGGTTCCAACTTTCCGATCGATTGACATGTGATGTTTACATTGGATCATGTCTACATGATGACATTGAATCAAAGGATTTCTCTTTTGTTAAATTGGTTGTATATACGAGATCCATACAAGATTTACAAATGAGTTTATTGTTCTTTTGTATGATGATGATGCCTTGTAGTTTTATGTCAAATGTCAGGTGACCAACACGCACGCTTGTAAAATGTTTATACTGTATTTGTATATCATACACTAGACGAATTATTCCAGATTGCTAATGGGAGGTGCCAGGATTGGTGGGGGTGTACCAATCCAAGGCAAAAATTGTTTTGTCCTATATAAAAATTGTTTTATCCTATTATAGTTTTGGTACACCCCCACTAATCCTGGCGCCCCCATTAGCAGCCTTGGAATTATTTTTCACGCCAACTGTCTATTTGCGAAAGCATTCGGCGTAACATTTTCACATTATTTCGATGACAAGATTAAATGAAACGGAAAATGGGTCATATGACTAGGGATGTCAATGGAAGCTAACGAAACAGATACTGGCCCAGCCGGTTCCGTTAGGTTAACTTTTATCGGATATCCGATATCCGATAACTTCCGACGGAAATCTAAAAGTCAAATCTGGTTCCGTTACGTTAAGGTTATCGGATATTATTTCGATAATGTCCATTATCTACTCATGATACAAAAAACTTCCAATAATTTCCGACAATTTCCTTTAATATTCGATAATTTCTGATATTTACTTAAAAGAGACGTAATCAAATGGCTAAAGAGTAAACCTAAAGGGTATTAGGTATCGAAAATTTCTGAAAATTTTATGACATAGTTATACACTAACGGTATCGGATATTAACCTAACGGAAACTCCCTAAACCGGTACCGTAACGTTAGCAGACGGATATCCGTTACGTTAAGTTTATCGGATATCGGATAACCGATATGTCGGATATTAACCTAACGGAATCCGGATATTCGGAAATGGCTACCGGATATCGGATATCCATTGACAGGCCTACATATGACCATAGGCCCCTAAAGGTTGGTAGCAGTGGACTTGTAAAATATAGGTTTGGGTGAAAAAGACATAGGAAATATTAGCCATATACACCCTTTGCTTTAAACTTTATTTTTTATTATACCATTTTATCTTTCTAATTTAAAATTAATCGCGAGAAAACTCTTAACTTCCGAAATATAAGTCAGATTTTAATAAAATTTATATTTTTTGAAAGGGCTCGAAAATCTCTACAAAACAAATTCATTGTTGATATGAAATTCGAAAAAAAAAAAAAAACTTGACACCAGACCGAATATACATTATGCACCCAGGTGCAACTTGACCAAAATTTATTTCCTATAAAAATATGTATTATGAACCCAGGTGCAACGTGTCCATAACCTATTTTCTATAAAAATATTCATTATGCACCTAGGTGCATCTGGTCAAAACCTATTTCGCAAAAGAAAAAATACATTATGCACTCGGGTGCATCTTTTGTACCATTGAATAAATCTAGGTTTATCCAACTAGTCACCTGCAATATATTGTACATAACCAAAACCATTAGTTCATGATTTCGAGTAATAAATCCACCATGATTATCATCACACTCACCATTAGAAACATCAACCTGAAACAATTTAAAAAAAAAAAAAAAAAGGAACAACCAAAAAAAGTCAAAAGAAATATACATTATGCACTCAGGTGCAACCTGACCAAAATATATTTCTATGCCAGAATATGCATTATGCACTCGGGTGCATCTTTTTCTATTTCGTGGTTTTCCCTAGCATATTTAGGTGAACTCTCTTTCAAGTTTTCTCAAACACTTCAAGGGAGTAAAACTAGTGTGTAGAAGTATCTTTTGGCTGTCGTTTATAGATCTTCTTCCCTACAAACTCTAATATATACATTACACAGTCCTTGACATATATAAACACTAAAATAACTCTTAATCCACTCATTCATCGATAATAATCAATGGCAACCACCATGGCTCCAAGCTATTTTTCGGGCAACACATCCGGTTTGTTTACTGAATTGGGATTGAAATGAAGTTCAACTTAATTACTTAACAGAAATCACAAACATTGGGAGATCGATTACTAACAATTAACAATAGTGAATTGGGTATCACTGCAGAGACCCATTACTATTAGGATTTTATATAACAACTCGATTAAGTAAAACACTCATGAAAAAAAAATCAAAAGAAGACTCACCATTAGAATTCAATCATGTTTTGTTCTTAACTAAGCTTAGAGTCTACATATCAAGAACGACTATACATAACTGTGCTGAAGTGTGATCGACCTTATCTTCCATCGATCTCAATTTCTCCAAATGCCAACAAAGATTGTGATGTCGTTACCCTCTTTAATCAAACTGATATTGATGCCATTGTTAATATTTAAAGTTTCAAACCCTTAATTTAACACCGTCGATGTATATCTCTCAATAATCATCATACTTAGTTCTTATCAACTACTCACCACTAATGCCAGTTTCACACACACAGACTAGATTTTGGTAATTTAATCGTCGTCGAAAGTAGGGAAAGATGAAGAGAAACGTACGTTTAGGGGCATGTTGGACAGTTCCACTTATACTTTTCTTTAATTGTTGGGCAGAATATCCAATTTGGATATTAAAACAGTATCTTTTAATTTCTTGGTAATTAGAGAAGGACCAATATTTTACTTGTCTTTTTGACCCAGGAATTCAAATTCAAGGGCTAATTAACCAAAAAACTGTTAAATGAAACGGTTAATAAAATGAAACATGGCATTCACCGTATTGTTAAGCTATTATCCATATATTCCTACTAATATGGACTATCGAGTATACATGTCCTATAAATTTATCATCTAATCTTATTCAATGCAAGCGGCTGCAAGCCGCTCCAAGTATTTTAATTTCTTCTATCTTCTTCAACCTAGATTCTCATAAATCTGAGATATCAAATTTTCCGAGTAGATTTGGGCTTACGTAATTAGGATTTAATGCTTTCATTAAAAAAATCACAATTTTTGTGATTTTAAGTTTCAGGTATTACTTTTAATTTTGTGATCGGTATGATGACCTTATGTATTCTTCGGTGTAATTTCAAGGCAGACTTCTTACATGCTTACATGGATTACTAATAAGATTATCATCTAAACTGAGAAAGTGTTTACTTGGATCTCAGGTTATCTTACATTGCATTCAAAACCACTTACATCCTTGAAAATCTATAAATAGAGAGACACATGCAATATGATTTCTTAATACTTGGCACTTTTATGTCCTAGTTGCGTGCTAGAATCGTACTATATAACCTAGGTTTCCTCTGTAAAACATAATTAGGTTACGACTGTGAAGACTTCGCTTAAACATTCGTGAAGCCCGGTTTGACTATTTTTTATTTTTTATTTGATATTTTATGTATCCAGATCTTGTTCTTATTGATATTCGAGGTTTTCGAATCTCAGGAACGAAAAGGATAGAAATCGCGAAGTTCTATTCGCCTCAGACTTTGTGATTTCTCAAGATAGATATCTAAACTCTTTTTTGATTTGTTTGGATTATTCTTCAGAGGTGGTTAGTAATCCAGGGCTTTTGACTCTCGAGTGTAAGTGTTCCAGATTTGTGAGGTTTGCTAGACTTTGTCTCTTGCAATGAGATTTCAAACCTATATTGAACAATCAAAAGGGAAATCAAATAGGCTTATCTGTTAGAGGCAATTGATATCAAAGTCTTCACTTAGGTTGAAGTAACTCTTAGGCTGTAAAGGACATCAGCTAAGGGAATTAAGTGCGTATAATCTTGCAAAGTTCAAGAGATGTAAGGAACACGACTGCAACTGAATTTCTTGGAGGGTTGATTTGGTCTCAATAAAATTACAATCCGAAGTCTGATTGTAGGCTGGTGTCTATAGCGGCTTAATACATTGTGGTGTTCAAAGCTGGACGAGGTCCGGGGTTTTTCGGCAGGTGCAGTTTTCCTTATTAATTGGTGTTTTATGTTTTTCCTTTTCCCAATTATATTGTTTTAGCTTTATAATAGGAATAACATGCTCAAGTAGTACGTAATCAATCTAGATAGTTTAAGTCCTTGTTAATTGATATCAAAAACCACTAGGAAAACCACCGACTGTAAACCACTTCCTCCTCCATTCCCACCACCACCACCATCATCTCGGTGGGTTAGGATGGTGTGTGCGTGTCAAGGTACTTGTTTTTTGATTTTTTTTTCCATGGTGCATGATTCTCTTCTTGTGAACTAGGTGTTTTTTTTATAGTTAACTAGCAAAATCGCACGTGCGATGCACCTGCCACGCCGATTTAAAACTCGCAATGCCTCGATTTGTCGCACTTTGTAATGAATCATATGCCAATAATCGTGGCGGCCTATGACCCAATTAGTGAATCTATACAATTGGTGTGGCATTTTTTTTCATCATAAAGTTAAGAGTTATGCCGATTTAGAATCGTGAACGGTTAGGGTAGTTACTTGACAAAATACGGATCAAAGATAATACAATTCCTCCAATTCTTGACCAAGTTTTTAACAGATACAACCATTGCGACCATTCCAGGGGACCAGGTTTTTTTTCTTCTTCTGCATAGTGGTTACTTAACATTAGTAGCATCGGTCATTTGGTTAGGTTGAAATCTGTACGAGTCTCGGTGAATTGGTGTGGCATTTGAATCACGGATAATAACTTTATTATTTGTTAACTGCATAGCATACACAGGATGCTTCACACACTTACACATAGAGAAGAGGGAAGGTTTCACCATTATGACATTTTGTTACATCCCCAAAAAAGGATGAATTCACATCAAAACAACATTAGTACAATATCATTTCATATTAGTACCAGTGTATTAGACCAACATTGTAAGAACAACACATCAAGCAGTAATATAAAGTCATCTGACTCATTTTCTAAGGTATTCCTAGTACCGATCCGACTTCATAAATCGGTTCAGAATTCGTAACAACTAAAATTTTTAATTCCGAATAAAATTTAAAATTTCTGAATATTCGTTAGTTAGCCTTATTTGTATATTCATCCTCTTTTTCTATTGAATGAGTCTTTCTCCACCTCCGCCATGTTCCACCGTTGAATAATAGATGGACTTTCTCGTCTTCATTAAATCCATATTTCCAACTCACTCAATCAGATTAAGGGAAAAAAAATATATTACATGTTTGTGTCGGATTTGTATTTCATCATGATCATCCGTTGGAAATTTTCATCGGGGTTTGGGCAAGCCGGCAAGGAGCTTTTAAAAGTTAGATTTTTTATTTAAGAATTTTCTTAGTAATTGATGCTTATGATTTTGAAAATTTAACATCGATCGGGGTTAGGTTGTTAATGATTTGATTTTGTCTGAATCGTTTTGGGGATGATGAAACATATGGTTATAGTTTTGGTAGTCTATATTACCCCCACGTCATTCGAAATTAACGGAAAATATGGAAGAAGTTAGAAAATATGGAGGGGTACTATCGATATTTTCTGTGCCACGGTTGAAACTCCCCCTTTTCTTTATTATAGTATAAGATTTATGATATTTATTGCTGGTTGTATAGATTTATTTTTATCTATTTGCTTATTTTTATTGGTAACGCACGAGAGATGCTTGTTGTCTGGCCGGTATAACATTCAGTCTTAATTTAGTTTCTGTTGGAGCTGTAATGCTTCTTCTGTTTGATATTGTGCCTGAATGACCTCCAAAAATAAAGGTATTATGCTATCCCCTTTTAATTATTTTCATGGGTCCCCAGATGGGGGAATTGGGAGTAAGGGGTTTGCATATTTGATCCCCCATTTAAAGAGACTTCATCTCTACAACATGAAAATGAAGACTTCACTTCAACAAGCCATATGGTGTGACTTGGATGTTTTTGTTGGGTTAAAGGATACTTTGAAGACCTTGAAGTAGTGGTTATGTTTCGATTCTATGAGCATTCAAGCTTTGAGCAGAGCGTGCAAACACGCGGAGAACATTGAGGTTCTGCCTGCAATATGTGAAGTTTCTAGAGATATAGTTGAAGCCATCATAGGAGTACCTCGACCTTGCTCACTAGAAGGATTAGGTCAGTTGGAGGAAAATGACCTTGAACTTAATGTAGAGACATTAAATGTGGTCTTCAGAGCTCTAATATGCACTATGAAAAGTATTCCAAGGGGATGCTGACTAATGTTTTCACATACCCTAAAGGCAGCACTTCAAAAAATAGCGGCGGAACCTAAATTTGTTACGCTTTGGGTTAAATTGTTGTTGCTTCCTCGCTGTACGTTGAGGGTTTTTCGACCTAAAGGTAGAGGATGCAAGCCTGGGAATCGTAAGCAATTCAGCAAGAATAAATCCTTAAAGCAATTGGCAACTTGGGGCGAATCTGGTGGGATACAAAAGCTTGTATGGGAGATTTTAATAGTACCGAGAACTCCGTATGTTGGTAATGGTGATGACACAGAGGAAGACAACAGGTTAGGTAGCAAGGTTAAAACTTTTTTACACAAAGTAACAAACTGGGATTTCACAGCTGCAGTTAAAGCCATCAGTTCATCAGGGGTAACGCCAAACAATGAGAATGCAAGAAAAACGCTTGAAGATAAACATCCAACCATGCCCCCTCCACATAAACCAACCATCCCACTACATGAGGCACCTTTAGTAGCAGAAGAGGCCATTGTTCTAAACTGTATTAAATCGCTTCCTAATAGAACTTCGTGCAGAAGGGATGGTCTTCGGACACAACATCTCCTGGATACCTTTGTGGGGAAGGTTCCACTATTGTTGTTGATTTAGTCGTGACGATAACAATGGTTGTTAACTTGTGGCTTGGTGGGATATGCCCACTTAACCTTGAAAATTTCATCGTATCAACACCTTTAACACCTCTCCTTAAGCCAAACAAGAGCATCCGCCTCATTGCTGTTGGGACTATTTGGCACCGCCTTGTGTCAAAAGTAGCAACGAAAGGGGTAGGCAAGGACATGGCATCATACGTACAAGACTTTAAATTTGGAGTAGGTGTCTCAAGAGGTGCAGAGGCAATCCTTCACGTTGTGTACAAGTTTGTCTTCAAACACCATACAGATGATAGCCTCATCATGTTAACTGTAGACTTCACCGATGCTTTTAACCTAGTCGACCGAACAGCTATGCTACTTGAGGTGCGCAAGTTATGTCCATCTATATCGTCGTAGGTAGAATGCCTATATGGTCAACCTTCAAGACTGTATGTGGGAGACTACCATATTTATTCATCTACAGGGGTGCAACAAGGTGACCCTTTAGGGCCATTATTATTTTCTTTGGTGCTCCATCAGCTTGTAACAAAGATAAATGAACAATATACATTATCCTTTCATGCTTGGTATCTTGACGATGGTATTGTTATTGGTGACACCGCAGAAGTGGCAAAGGAACTTACTGTTGTCCAAATGGAACGGCCCGTGCAGGGACTTGTATTGAATATTAAGAAAACCTATTTTTTTGGACCTCTTGTGATGGACGAAAGATAAGTGATGGGATGTTTCCTGCTGAAATCTCATGACAATTGGTTTAAACTATTATGCGGCGCGGTCAGCTTCGATAATGAGTTTGTGAAGGAGCTAGCCATTAAGAGAGCATAAAAGGCAGTGGAATTCATGCAGGTTTTATCAAAACTCCATGACCCTCAAAGTGAATTGTTACTCTTAGTGCATGCATGGGTATTTCCAAGTTGTTTTTTGGGCTTCGTATTCGCCACCCACAATATATTGTGAAGGCGGTAGAGATTTATGATAAAGGATTGTGAGAGATGATAGGGGGCATTATGGTTTGTGGTGGCTCGTTCTTTAGATAGATACATTGCAGGCTATCCACCCTACCTATTAGATATGGAGGTTGTAGAGCCCCCTAAGCTAACAGCTGACTAATCCAAGAGATTAACTAAATAAAGAGGCACTAAGAATCTAAATCATTTACTTAAACATTCAATTTAGAAATCAGCTACAAAAACTTAACCCAAAACTAGCCCCGCTTTAAATATATATATACAAGGATTCCTCTCAAATGATACATATAAAATAGTCATTTGGTTTTGCAAATAAATTATAAACACAAATAAATATAGCGAAGCTATCCAACTAACGAACTCAATCTTTGAAGCTTTTTTTTGCGCAACTACGATCTGTCTCGGGCGAAAGTGGGAAAGGGTGAGCACATCATCCCTAAAAGGGTGCCCAGTAGAAATAACAACTAGCTTTCAAGTAATCATTAATATGATTCAAATACAATGCAGGTTTTATCGAAAGTCGGTAATACAAGGAAAGACAATGAAACATAAAGTAGAAACTTCTTCATAGACATTCATAAATAACAGTAAACATCCATGTATGAGATGTGTTTTGCCGCACATAAGGGAAGAGTAATATTGATGCCAATTCCACACCGAATAGGTAATACTGCGGTGTATCGCCCTAGCCATAGAATACTGATATATATATATAAAGGAAGAATAATATTGCGGTGTGTCGCCCTAGCCGTGTAATATTACGGTGTATCGCCCTAGCCATAGAATTTTGATATTGTGTCGGCACACATCTCATACCACACAGAGCACACAAAGATATGCATGAATTTCACAACACCAAGATTGATTTGAAAAACAATAATGAATACAAGAGAGTTCGTTATCGATTCCCACCTCTTTTGATGACAAGCCACGCCTACCTCGAGATCCACGATCCAATGGTCCATCCTTGAATCGATCGTTGTTAATATAGACTAACTGTTAATCACACAAGAACTCTAAGAATCTAGCCAAAAGGCTCACACAAGAAGTAAACAAGTCTTTCTAATGACTCTAGAATGATTCTAGGCCCATTTAAGGTTCTACACCTTTTATTTATCTATCTTTAGCAAATCTAAGGTTTAATAATTCAATAAGGTTGGTTCTACAGTCCAATAACTAAGTCTTATGAATATTCACAACTTTGTAGAAGGAACCGAAAGCTAATTCGGACCGAAAAGGGTCCAAACATCAATTTAGGATAACTAGTCCTAAGCCCAAGATTTACTAAACAAGCCCATTAATCTAAGGCCCAGTCCATTTATCTCAACTAACGGTCAAGACGGTCAAAGGTCAACTAACAGTCAACGTCCAAGGTCGGGTCAAGGTCAATGGTCAACGAGTCAAGACTAGTGACTCGGTGGGTCAAACCCGATTCGACTCAGTCAGATGGACTGAGTCATCTAGAGTCAAATACTTGACTAGCCTCGAATGGCACAAGGCCAAAACACTTGCACGGCTAGAGCCATTGCTCAAGCCGGGAATGCTAATGCACAGACATTGTGCAACACCAAACTCTAAACTCTACAACTCGACTCAAGTTTAATTTCAAACTAAACATCATCTAAACTCCAAATACAATACAACATATTAAATTTAATCGAACTTCAAATACAAGCTTAGCATACCCGCAAAAGCGATAGTTGCTTCATTCTTTCTGTCATCTCAAAGATGTTAGAAACTTCATCTCATTCCACATTCAGATATAACAACTTGCACTTCTATCTATCTCATATCACTACCACACCACCACAGTCTCTTCTATGTCCTGTATACAATACTTGCACCACTAGTTGTATAGTAATCCTAAAAATCTCATTACCAAGTTCAACTTAGCTCTTAATTGTACTTCCCATCCTCAATCGAATTCAAATGACTGGAAGTTACCCTGGATACATTCAAGACCACCAGAATCTGCAATCGATACTTTTAGATTTCATTTTACATAACAGTTGTCACTATCTTTTACCAAAATCATCTTTTCTGCCACATCCACATCATCACCAGTACAACTAACTCATCTCAACAAACTTCATACCAAACATCAGTTCTCGATTACAACCACCTTCATTACCACCAGCCACTCAACACTATAAAGTCACCAATACAATTAACTTTATCACTACCACCAACACCAACACCAACATCAGTTCAATACGACTACATACACCCATCTCTTGAAATCCCTAATGCATACAATACTCAACAATCTATATCTGTATCATCAATTCAACACTCAGACCACATCCCATAACTTCAGTTCAACACAAACACATCCACCACCAAAAACTTAATCCTACCAACACCAATCTCAGAATTCATTAACTCAAAACCCAATCTTTCCTTGTTCTGAATTCCTCAATCAAGACTCAGATCAAAGATAATTTAACAATACCATATTCGAACAGAAATCAATACATCCAGAGATGTGACAAACTTTAATCGAGTAAGGATAAATTACCTCAAGTACTATCTCAAATTCCCAACTCGACTTCACCCCTGAGATACAAAGAACCTCGAATCCACTATCAATTCCATTAATTCTTCTTGGAGAGCTACCATCCATCTTCAATAACCATAGTCTCCTCGTCTTCATCTTCATCTTTGATTCTCAGAAACCCTAATTTTCTCAATTGAAATTCTTCTCAAGAATCGAATCCTCAGTTTAACCTCATAAACTTCTTCTTCACTTCATGTTCATCAAAACCCAACCTTTAATTTCTCCTTAATCATCACGAATTCAAAAACCCTAATTCCTTTCATGAAACCCTACTCCTGATTCATCTTCAAAACTATTTCATCTCAGAAATTAAACAACAACCCTCTTATTCTTCATATACCAACAATTCAGTTAACATAATAATTCCACACAAATCCAAAGATCAATCCACAAATCCTAGTTCCCCTGATTCTCTTTAGATGCCAATTCTTCACATCCTCACAAAAAATCAACATCAACATCACCACCAATAGTCTCGTTATGATCTTTCTCACCTTTTTACGATCGTAGAAACATCGATTTGATCTCTCGAATCTCAACCAGGAGACGAATAGGGAAGAATAACGAAATGAAGAAGAAGAAGAAGAAAGCGAAAGAAGAAGAAAACAATGAGCTTATCTGCTCGGTTGGTTTTGATAAGTCCAAAGAAAAATGATAAACGCAATCACCCAAATGATATGGGGATCCCAGGTCGGTCTGATGTCAAAAAGACTATTTTGCCCTTCGCACTAATCCGATGATTACTTTTTCGTTTGGTATCTGATTGACACGTTCGAGTAGTCTATTCTGCGTAATTTTTCGATCTCTATCCGATGGTACTAGATTCTCATCTATATCGTTGTTAGATTAATTTCTATTAATTAACTTTCGTGTTAAACTAATCGAATTATTATCGGCTAATACGTCTCTTGACTAGTCTAATTGCGTTGACGAGCTTGAGGGTCTTTACAGAGGTCTTGGCTTATATACTGCTAGTGAGGATCACAATATGCTTTTCGAGCATCACGTGTGCAATCCTGGGGTTGCAAGATCACATATTAAAGAGTAGTGGGGTAGAAGGAATGGATGACAACTCTGAAAAGGCTTTGAAAACGTTACAAGTACATCTCCCTGATTTTGACTTTAGCAGCTTTACTAATAAAGAACCCCCCCCCCCACCCCACCGCCACACACACACACACACACAAAATATATATATTTTGGCGAGTGCTCTTTTTCAAAAAGTGGTTAAAGACATGACAGAGTTTACAAGTTATCGGACAGACAAAAAGCAGTCTTCGGTTGCCTGCAGGCAGTGCATGCCTAGGACTTTCTCCTCGCTATTTCGATTAAGCGCCTTGGACAAAAGATGCCACCCTTGGAGTACCGTGCCATTCTTAAATACAGGTTATTGATCCTTTTATACCCTTTGGATACACATTGTCCAGCTTGTATCACAAGGTGTTTGGACGCATATGAAGAACATGCAGTTCATTGCAAGGCAGACCCCGAGTTTAAACATAGACATGATCATGTGAGGAATACTCTATATGATGTATTATGGAGAGTTGGTATTTCAACAAAGAAAGAAGCGGCTGTCAACTTTTTGATGGGAGATCAATACTCAGGTCAGCAAATATTCTTATTTTTGGGTGGGCTAACGGGAAACACGCATGTGTCGACCTCACTTGGGTTTCGTCGTTAGTAGGAGTTGGATATGGCACATTTACAGCCGAAAAATCATCACTAAAGGCTGCCTCAGGTAAGATAGAGAAACAAGAGAAAGCATGTTTTGATAACGGACATGCTTTTATTCCCTTTGCTTTTGTTACATTTGGTTTTTTGGCTCCATAGGAAGTTGGTCTCCTCAAGAGAGTCCAATAAGTCATGCACAGTAATGTCATGATCCCAGGTTCGAGAGAGTTTGTTTTTAAATTGATAGATTTGCAATCCAAAAAGGGCTTGCGATGCAGCTTGTTGATCGCTTGCCTGCAATGCAATTAGTATTCTTTTTATTTATTAAATTCAATTCATATATTGATTGTGGAAGAGAAAAGAGAAAACTCTATATGTAATCTTATGCAAGGGTCTTTGCTTTGACATGCTCGTGATTGTATTAGGTTTTGTCCATACAGGTTTTCGAACGAAAAATTTGGTGGTGTACTTGGAACCCTCTCTTTTTTTCAAAATATACCTCTATTAACTCATTTCGATTGAGAACATGCTTGGACTTATGGATAAAGTGATCCACACTGAACCCTCGGGTTTATACCTATCAAATAAGTAGCTCCAAACGTTTTCAGTAAAAGAATGGTGAATCAAATATGATCCACTAATTCAGTCTCCCTATCATACAACATGGAATCTAAGTTAGTAATTTTGCCTCCTCGTCTTACCAAGTTTTCCTATTAGATATCATTATAAATAACACACCACATGAAGAATTATGCTTTTGGAGGAAACCTTCGACCCGTTTTGAGAAAAAGTAAACTTACTTTCTTCTTCAATAATATGGTTATAGCATTTCTTCACCTTGAAATATCTATTTTCGAAATGGGTTCTTTTAAGAGATCATATTTTTTATATTTCTTTTAAGAAATGGGTAATGCCATAAATTATTTTTGGATCCATCTTATGAAAGTAGAATTTTTTTAAGAGTTACGATGCTTTTAGTATTCTCTTTAAAACACCCCTTCCTTTGATTTTTAATCTGCAACCGGAAGAAATCTTCATCCTGGCCATCAAATTTTTTGTTGCACAAGTCTTCTCTAGTGAACATCAACTGCATATCTCCATGTGGTAATTATATAATTACCCTTACTCTTGACTGACCTTCACAACTACCCTTGACACCAATAATAATACCCCTCTGTTTCTATAATGAATTATTAATCCCAGATTCACCCTCCCCACATTTATTTCATTGTATATTTATCCCTATGTACTTCCCTTTCTTCTTCTTCTTCTTCTTCTTCATTTCTAATAAGCAGCGAACCATCCATCTCCATCGCTCCACCACCAATATCTCCATCATCACCACCTCTGCAAATACTCCCATATTCGTCGCCGACAATCTAGAAGTATCAGTAACATATGAAACCTTCTTCTTATTCTATAATTGATTTTTAAAATCAGATCCAAAGAAATCTAGATCTGATTTTTTAGGTTTTGAAATCAAGTTTTAAGCAAAGTCTGCGAATTATTGGTGGTCACTGTTGGCAATGAAGATGGTGATGTGATTCGATTAAGAAAAGGGGATCTGAGAGCTTATGAGATAAAATGGATCCGAGACAGTGTAGATGATGAGTTTAATGGGCGATTGAGTTCAAGAGATGAAATTCAGTTGAAGAAATTGATACGGGATTGAACTTGTTGCAGCCTTGGATGGTTGATTTTCGAAGGAATTGGAAGTGCGTCTGATGGGTGATTGCTCAAGATTTTTGGAAGAATCGAAATAAAAAGAAAAATGCAGGATGGGTATTGTTGTGGTGTGAGTAGAACTAGAAAAACAAATCAGAGATGCAGGCGAGGTCAATTGAATTTCAAGATGGTTATGTTGTGTGAATCAATGGGATATGTTGAAGATGATAAACCTGTTATTTCTAAGAAGTAATGGGTGTGTTCGAATCTAAAGCTTCTAATGCTTCTAATGGATTGTGATTAAAATGATTATATGAATGTGTAGGAATTACAGGGAATATATATGAAATTATGAAGATAGGAGTAATGATGATTTTGTAGTGGAGATGATGGTGGTGGTGTGTTGGGAAGGTGCTGGTGGTGGCTTATTTTGCAACTATTTTAGCTTCAGGAGCAGATTTGGGGACTACTACATTGGGATTATGTATATTTGGGTACTACTACATTGGGGATTATGTATATATCAGGTACTGAAATCACCAACAATGCATGATATCAACTATTTATGGTATCAACTCCTACTGTTGACCATTTTTGTGGGATCAACTATTGTTGTTGATCCAATAAATGAATCAACTCCTATTGTTGACACCATTTTTTTTGGAATCAACTATTGTTGTTGATCCATTCACTGGGATCAACTTCCATTGGTGACCCAAAAAAGTTGGAGTATTTTTTCACTTATTGTGTCAACAAAGGAAATTGATCAATTTTGATTGTTGACACTCGCTTTTGGGATCAACTTTGGTTGTTGACTCCATTCACTGGGATCAACTTCCATTGTTGACCCAAAAAAATTGGGAGTATTTTTCAGTTATTTTTTAAACAAAGAAAGTTTATCAACTTTGGTTGTTGACACCAGATTTTGGGATCAACTTTGGTTGTTGACTCCATTCATTGGGATCAACTTCCTTTGTTGATATACAAAAACTTGAATATAAATTAGTAAAGTTATTTTTGAACTTTTAATTTTGGATCAACTTTAGTTGTTGACACCAAAATTTGGCGGTGGTGGCGGCGGTGGTGCCAGTGGCGGAGTGGCGGCGGCGGCGTCGGAGTGGTGGCAGTGGTGGAATGGTGGCGGTACGGAGTGGTGGCAACGGAGTGGCGGCGGTGGGGGCGGCGGTGGATTGGCAATGGTTGTAGTGGACTGGTGGTAGATTGGTGGCGACGGTGGTGGTGGCGGACTGGTGGAGGTGGCGGCGGTGGTGGATTGGCAGCGGTGGTAAACTGGTGATGGAGTGTCGGAGGTGAAATGAGAATTTTTTTTTTTTTTTTTTGGATAAAAAAATGTGTTTGTGTGATAAAATAAGAATTAGTTATATAATAAAGGGTATTAATGTAATCTATCTTTAAGTGGATAAGGTGAGGGCTATATTTATTATGTAGTAGGGCTATATTTGTTGGTCATTAAAACTAAATGCATATAATTAATGTACCCTATCTCCATGACCATTTAACTAGTAACGCTTGATTATTATATTTATGATTTCTCATATACAATCCTCATTTCTCTTTAGGTTACGTGCTTTGTTCCGGGCAATTTTTTTTTCAGTGACAAGAACGCACCGCACGTGCTTTGCACGTGCTATAACTCAATTTTAATTCTTAGCCGTTGATTTTATTTCTATATCTAAGTGTATACCTCTAAACCTAAACCCAATTTTATTATGTACTCTTCTTTCTTTCCCCCTTTGTTATACGCCTCCATCACCTTCTTCCTCTCTTTCTTTTCATCCCTCCCTCTGCTTTAGCCGTGATCAGTCTTTCTCCTTAATTGCATCTGATAACATTTCATCTCCTTCCTATCTTTATCTTTATTAAGGCATCACTCTATGGAAACAGAACAATGGATATTATTTTTTTTAGTTCTATTAGCTAACCATTATTTGATGAATCTAAGAATTTAATTAGTTGAAAAGTTCCACGATCTGATTTGATCAACAAAGGCTATACTGATATTTTTTTTTGAACATTGTAGTTTATTTAATAAAAACCGAACTTACATATTTGGAATATCATAATGGGTCTTTCCTCCTAAGAGCCTAAGAGATAAAGAGCGAGGTCTTGTGATATCCGATGTTTGGTTTGAGGCCTTTGTCGATTTTTCTATACTTAACTTACATAAACTACATAGTAACATGTTGGACAACGTGATTAGGAGATTTTGTAGTTTGTTGGTGACGTGAGATTGCCTGGTTGTATTGCCCACCAAGCTTCTTCTTAATTCCTGCGTCAGCTGCTTGTTGGAGATGTGGTTAAACACTCTGCTTCGAGAGTGGTAGAAGGCAAAGGCTAAGGTTATTAGCTCATCTTGAAAGACTACCCACAAGAGTAGCTAAGTTTTTAAGCGCAACAGTTCCGAGAGTTTGCCATCTCTAGTTGGTAAACGAAGTACCCGCCGGAAATAACTACACAAAATCTCCTCGCAGTCGTCATCCCTAGTTGGTAAACTAAGTACCCGCCGGAGAAAGTCATTTGTGAAGAGAGGGTCCACCTAGTACTGAAGCTGAGGATGGCATATGTACAAGTTGTTGTGGAAGCAAGCTGATGTAGAATCGTCGTCATAGTCGGATGGGTCGTAAACCTGCAGAGCGATTGATTTCCTCACCTAAAACTAGACTTTCATAGCTATTATTACAGATCGTTGCAAACATGTATATGGACCTAGTAAATAAAACAGAGACACAAAGCAAACACAACATTTAAACTGTCCTAAAACTAGCCCTAAACTAAGTACTTCGGTACATTTATTGGACATAGCAACTAAAACAGACTCAAAACAAATAAAATAATTAACCATTCCTAAAGCTACGTAAACTAACTATTTGAGTACAAATATTTATTAAAACCAAGAAACATGATTCCCCACTTTGAGAATTTTTGCGCAGACTGACATCTTTGTCCTTTTCCGCTTTATCCCAGTTGCAATGAACAGATTTTGTCCCCTCCATTATTAAACCATATGTTATTACCTTTGTACCCTTGGGTTCTTGTGAACTAATTTCCATTATGCCCCTGTTTTCCATCCACCAGAAATCATGACTAGAGGTCATGCGGAATCGGGTTGATATAACAGACCTTACGCAGCGATTTACGAGGTGATTTTTTCCGATGATTATTCCGTTGAAAGATGCGTCGCAGATGTCAAAGAGCTCAAGGCAAAAATTATGCATTGATAAGGATTTCTTCCATTCATTGAGGATTATAGTCGTAGAACAATATCTAACCCAATTTAACCAGCTCACTGGGTCACCGGTTGTAGTTTCCTCCATATTTTCCATTACGCAGCTTTCTATGGGTGATCTATTGTTGTTAGGATTGATGAATTTAGTCTTTGATTGGGTGTCGTCTGATTTTTGAGGATTAACTGGGGATATCCCCATTTGAAACATCCAGGGTGATATACATATTGTTTTGTTCTTTCTGGTTATTTCTTTGTTTGGTTTTTGCAACTCATGGTTTAGATTTACGATGGGTTTGATTGGGTTGAATGAATTGAATGATAGAACCATTGGTGGAGGTGTATCAGATGGTGGAGGAGGACATACCAGAGGTTGATTTCCCATAAGAAAAAAGATGCTGGTTGAGCCCTGAGTTAAGTCTTGTTCCAAAGTTTTCACCTGTAATTCTTCTTAGGGTTAGAGAAGCTTTACAGATGTTCTTGCTTCTTGTTGAAAGTAAATCATGTTAGCACAACTCTACAACAAAGCATCAATTGGAGAAGCAAATTCCATGGTGATTCTGAAACCGAAGATCTTTCTTGCTCAGAACTTCCAAATCAAGCAGCCAGTCATTTTTCTTCCTAATCAAACTTTGGTGATGAAGAAGGAGGTTTGTTAAGGTGGATCGGTTGAAACTTTAACACTCTCTGATAACCCGAGTTGCAGAGCAAAACTCGGAAGAGAGAGAGCGGCCATACTGATATACTGATTAGAAGAACAAACTCGAATGTCCGAGATACATTAATGGAAATTTAATCTTAAGATATTCAAAATTACATTAATGCCCCCTATATATTTATCTATTGTCTTTGAAATAAAAATAAAGCGAGGGTAAAATTGGAAAAGACTTTTTGCAGCCTCACTTGCTACAGTAAGGGTCTTCCCTTGATATAATATAGAATAGATGAACCTATAAAAAAATTCTTAAAATTCTCACCATTTCACTTTAATAACAGAAGGTATACTAGAGACACTGGCATAAAGTAAATAGTTAAATTTGCTAATGCACTTTTAACAAGTACAACTCTGCCATCTTCGAATAAAAATTTCATTCTTTTCAAATTTTTTGAAGAAGGAATTTTTTAATGAGTTAATATCTAATTTTTCCAAGACTTCATCCCAAATCTCAACTGATCTAGATGATACTCCAATTGGTAATCCCAAGTATCCAACTGAAAACTTCTCCGCTTGACAATCAAGAACGAAAGCTAATTAAACGTCTTCTTCGTATGCATTTATACTAATGAGAGAACTTTTTTGAAAGTTAACTTTAAGAACTTTAAGTGCTTCAAAAGTTTGCACTATAATCTTCATATTTTGCATTATATTTTGGAATAACTTAAAATTCAACCTAAACTAGGCAACCTTACAACCCATACCTTGCATATTTATTTATCCACTCACCCAATGTGATCAAGTATTTGAGAATGTTAAAATATCATGACACACTTAAATCACACCATATTATCTAAACATTTCACCATTGTGTATGCACTAAGGGAATTATGAATTATATCCCACATTAATCACCCAACTTATATATTTGGACCGTTACTCTCGAAATTTTGTAAAAATATCACAAATTTCAATCAAGGCATATAGTAGTCGTCAATCAAGTTGAAAAGCCAAAACTTGAACCCTTGGGCATGACATGGAGAAAATAATATGCATTATTATGTTTTTCCTAGTCGAAACCCTAAAAGGCTGTTTGGATAGCATATCAGAAGTAGCTTTTCGACTTCTAGAATTCGAAAAGTCAGAAGTTAGTTTGGCTTTCAGATTTCAAAACGACTTCTAGAAGTCGAAAAGTTAACTTTTTGTGATGCAAAATAGTTTTTGCTTCTGACTTCTGCTCCTGACTTCGATTTCTGGAAAAGCAGAATTCAGAAGCAGATTTGTATCCAAACGCGGTATAAGAGTAAACATAGCCGATTAATATATTATATTGTTCGTCACTAGCTATCAAAACATTACTATATCCAATTTACTTGACATTGTAATCCGACCATAACCCTATTGATCTCAATACTAATACCATATTGAATATTGCTCAGATAGGTTTTAATTTATTTTATTTTTGCCATTGGCTTGACCATCATGAATATGAGGAGGTGATTGCTGCTTGCTGGAACAACATGTCTGTAGGTCTCTACTTTCATAATTGCAAGGAAGTTAAAGGATAATAGAGTTAAAGAGAGTTTGGAGTAAACTTGTCTATATATCAAAACAAACTTTCGTAAATGTAAGAAAAACTTTAGTGGATAACTGAAATATTTGAGACTGATGGAGGTAAGTAAATAGGGAAGCTAAACTTGATATTATAAACTAGTATGATATTCGGGAAAAGTTCTTCAAAACTAAAAGTAGAGACCATAGTAACAGATTACGGAACAAGTAATTTGAGGTCTTACCGACAAAGAATTTCGGTGTCAAATCTTTATATATCAAAAAAAGTAAAAGATAAAAAAAAATGGACAACAATTACAAAATGAAGCTCAAAATATAGGTTGGAATTTCTTTTGAAAGCCGAATATTGTCCCTTCAACCCATATGTTATTTTGGAAGTGTGCTCATCGAATTTTCCCACTAATTCCAAAACTGCTAATATTTATGAAAATCCAACAGGTATTGTGAGAAGAAACTATCTCCCATCTGCTCATACGCCGTCCTTTTGATATGTCTATTTGGCATATACTTTTGGAGTACCACTATCAACTTTTTGGCATATACTTTTAGGAGATAAAGTATCTCCTAAAATATAGAGACTTTTGTCCTAAAACTTTTGGCATATACTTTTAGGAGATAAAGTATCTCCTAAAAGATAGAGACTTTTGTCCCATCTGCTCATACACCGTCCTTTTGGAGTACCAATATCAACTTTCATGGTGATGAACTCTTGGTTACATCTCGAGAAAGTTGGGCTCTAATCTATGCTATAACTTTGTTGGTTTATATGGAAAGTTAGACGTGACAATACTTTCAGGAAAATCACTCATAATGCTGTAAATACTTTTAGTAGAATAAATGAACACCTTTGGTCCTATAAGAGAGTCATCCCCAACCAATGCTATATTCTTAATAATCTATATTTGAATAGGGAAGACATAGTAGTTACTGACAGACTGAATGTTGTCTAAAAGGAGAAGTTTGGCATAAAGATAAGCATATGCATTGTGTAAACCCTTTGTCCACCTATCCTTCAAAGCTAATATTGATCTAATTACTTTGTCTTTCTTAGGGAATACACTGGAGCAAGAGGATATCTAGCTTACAGATACATGATCTAGTTTAAAATAGCCAAAGAATTGCATAAAAGAAATGTGAATTTCGAAGCTGAGGTTATTACAGTTCTTAACTAGATAAGAATATAAAAAAAAAAGGTTCATGAAAGGTTTTCTCGAAATTTTCATAGGAGACCTGCCGCCCAACTAGCATTATTAGTATGTAGATCTATTAATCATAAGACATTCCATGAGTAAACCTATTAAATCTCTTATTCAATAACTTGTTAGCCGGAAGTGATTTAAGTCTTATCTTGTTGGATGATGTCAATCTTGGCACTTCGACAGGAACTGGCTGTAAAAAACAATATAATATAACTATAAGGGTTTTTTGTGCGTTTTTTTTTTTAATATTATTTCCGAATCAAAAAAGAGATACTATCACATTTACATTTTAACCTAAAAATAGGCTAAATTGAAAAATCTTATAGTAACCGTAAATCGGAGGGAGTAAAAAGAAACGAAACCACCCAATCTCCTAAATAGAGAAGGTGTATCATTTTTTTAGAGCATTGCTCTGTCGAACTCGCAAGCGTTGCTATCTCAAGCTTGTTTGTCAAGTTTAGTTGCCAAAACTATAAGTCTTGATTTCTAGTCTCGCTTATAGCTAAGTCTTGGATTAGGATAGTAAGTGTAGTTGAGCTCTAGACTCCACGGTGTTCATCAAATGAAGACGAAGAACTACTCAAGGGAACTTGTGGAACTTCATCGACAAAAGGTATGTGGAGACTTGAACTTATCTATCACTCAAAAGTCTATCTACTCTATCTCCTAAAAGTATATGCCAAAAAGTTTTAGGAGACAAGTATCTACTCTATCTACTCTATCTCCTAAAAGTCTCTATCTCCTATTTGAGACAAAAGTCATATTGCTATATAGACTTCGATTATACACATTTCCTATTTCAGCCGAGTTTATCTCGCTTTATCTATTTCTCGAAATATGTGTTGGTAAGATTTCGGTTTGGCCAAGTTCATCTTTACTCGTGACGAAAGTCATATTGATTATTTCAATAACTTGAAAATCGCTTTTATGAAAAATAGTTTGTGAATAACAACTATATAACATCCTCTAAGAAAGTTTCAATGATTGAAATGAGAGTTTAGAATATATAACCATGATTGGATATAAGCATTGTATGAGAACTCATACTTGTGTAAGTCCAAAATCCTTGAACCAAAGTATGCGTACTTTACTGGTTTAGGATGTCCAGGAGCAAAAGTCCGCGTACCAAGATGCGCACCGACGGAAGTTCACATCCCATGAACCGTTGGAGTTTGTGAACCAAAACAAACTCAATCCGGTACTTAAGTATGCGTACAAGTATGCGTACTTAAGTGGGTTATTTTCTAAAAAAGATTTACTCATGAACTAATACATGTATAAATTAAGAAATGCAATCTTTTGCAAACCGTGGCTATAATGTTCATGAATCAAAATCGTTTTTGCTTCAATTATGTCTTGTATACTTCTATAAGATCTAAGCAATTGAACAACTCTCTAACTAGTTCATTTGAGTCATTTGAACTAGTTATGGTGAAGATGAATAAGGTTGATATGAAAGTGCTCATATGGCTAACCATTGGTTAACTATTGTTGAACCAACTAAGTGGACATGTTTAGGTACGGTTACTCAAACTAAATGAAGGTGCATTTATTTTGTGTATAACAAGATAAGTTCGATCTAACGGTTGAAAGATATTAGCTTGAATCTAATCAGGTTTTCATCTAACGGTGAATATTGAATGCTTTGTTACCAAGGTAACATAGATTGCAAACCCTGATTTGAAATCTATATAAAGGAGAACTATAGCAACTGGGAAACCTAATCCCCACACCTCCTGTGTGATACTAGTGGTATAAGCTAGAGTCGATTCTCCTTTAACCTTAGGTTTTTCATGAAACCATGTAGGTTAACGACTTGAATACTTCATTGGGATTGTGAAGCCAGACCCAACTATTTTCTCTGTAGTTGCGTGTTCCGATCTTGCCCTGTTCTATCGTATTTAGTACTATCTTCTCTAAGATTTGCTCGAGATTGATCTCCGATAGACAAGATTAAAAGTAGTCACAAGCATCTTCGTCTCATCGTTTGTGATTCCACAATATCTTGTTTCACTATCATACGATTAAGATTATTGTGAGGTAATTGATATTTCTAGGATGTTCTTCGGGAATATAAGTCCCGGTATATCAATTGGTTCTCGTTCACCTTGATTTATCAAAAGACGGAACAAAACTCGTATGTATTTTGTGGGATCTGATTTATCTATTCCAATAGACTTTTCTGTGTAAGACATATTTTTTTATCAAGTCTTCGACTTTGGGTCGTAGCAACTCTTAGTTGTGGGTGAGATCAGCTAAGGGAATCAAGTGTATAGTATCTTGCTGGGATCAGAGACGTAAGGAACGCAACTGTACCTTGACTCAGTGTGAGATTGATTAGGGTTCAACTACGGTCCATACCGAAGTTAGTTTGTAGTAGGCTAGTGTCCGTAGCGGCTAATAATACGGTGTGGTGTTCAATCTAGACTAGGTCCCAGGGGTTTTTTCGCATTTGCGGTTTCCTCGTTAACAAAACTTCCGGTGTTTGTGTTATTTCTTTTCCGCATTATATTTTGTTATATAATTGAAATATCACAGGTTATGCGTTGAATCGATCAATTGGTAAATTCAACCTTTGGTTGTTGATTAAAATTGATTGATCCTTGAACATTGGTCTTTGGTACCGTTCAAGTTATTCCTCTCATATTCAATCAGGCTCGCAAATTGTATTTGTTCGATTGCGGATTGAATTGAGAGATTGAGATATAACTCTTTGATTACTGTTTATTAAGATTGAGTCTGGATGTCTAGTTGATTCTCTTGTAAGTATATTGGAGTTAGTCCATACAGATTGCTAAGCGAAATATTGGGTGAGGTTGTTAGACCCCCCGTTTTTTCAATTGGTATCAGAGCAGGCAAACACTATAAACCTAATAAGTTTGTGTTTGACCGATCCTTAAAGTTTGCCCTATGGGAAATTTCTTTGGGAAACTTGATCTTGGCATCTCATGAATAAGCACGCCATAACTCCTTAAAGATTGTTCGAAATTATTATGGACTAAACCTCGGTTTCTCATGATAATCTCATTACATCTAAGACCTTTGAAAACTTAGATGTTGTGAAACAATCTAAAGGAAAAATTAAAAAGAAAGGAAGGTTGAAAACGTTCTTTACGCTCAAATATATGGAATCTCACTAGATTAACTCTTAATCTCTTTGAGGAATACTACCGTGATGGATCAATTGACAAATATCTATTTAGAGCATTTGAAAGCATTTTCAAATCCTTAGAAAAGCTTAATTCCTTTAAGAATAAGAATCGTTCGCTAAAAGTTCTACACTTGTCGATCATGTATTCATGATGTACGTAAATTAGGTGTAGGTTCTAATTTTAAGAACAAGTCTTTTCTTGGGCACAAGAAAAAGGATTCAAGAAATTCTATTAACCCAGTACCATCATTATTATGATTATACTTGGTACTTTTCACAAGTATCAACCAGGAAAATTGCATGAGAATCTCTCTGCACATCGGCCTCTTGGTAACAAGCTTGGCTTTACCCCATATGTATATAACTTGAAACAGGGGCAAGTAATGGTTGACTATTTTGTCTGGGTTAATTTATTTTGTAGTCTTGTTTTTCTTCCTTTTCAAGGTTGTTAAAAGTGATGTAGTTTCACTACTATTCTTTTAATGCACTGTACTGATCTCTTCAGTATGCGAACCTTGGTTAGTAAACGTTAAGAAATCCTGCTTCCGTTTGTGGGTCGTGGTTATAAACGGGGCAAGCCCATTATTGGGTCTATAAGAATTAAGGTACACATACCTTTCTTCTTATTTCCCCTATCCGCGTACGTGAACAGCTCTAGGTTCATGTATTATCTCCATTAAAACTCTTCTTGGAGATTCATAAGAAACTAAGGGTCTATTCATCATCAAGGAGCAAATCAGTAAGTTCTTTCTTCCTCTTGTACTCGATTGCTAGGTATCATGGGTAGTTTCAAGGGTTCAAAGAAGATTTCAAAAAACTTGGATTCATCATCCATGTCTTTACCCCAAAACCAAGATTCTATTAGAATTAGGTTTTCAATGATGCATGTAGTAAGGTTTTTTGAAAGATGGGTTTATTCTAGAAAAGAAATTGGAAATTCTAGTGGTCATAAAGAAGATTTGGTTTGTTTTAAAAAGTTTAATCTTGGAAACATCTTTGATGGTCTTGGCAAAGGGTTTGACACTCTCACAATAATTTTCTATGCCAACATTCATGATGTTGATCTCGAAAAAGTGGAATTCAAAACCATGATAATTAGAGAAAGGTTTCTTGTTGATAGAGAGTTGATTTCGAAGATTACCAAAATTCCTTTGGGTAATTTTCGCCTTCCTAGGCCAAGTAATGAACGACCATCATATGAAACCATTTCACATGGTCTTTATGGCAAGAATGTTGATTGGAATGAAGGAAAATTTCCTACTAATGATCTTAGTCTTGCTTTGATGTCTTTCGAAAGCTTGGTATCTCTAATCTTTGTCCCTCCATAATTGAGAATTCTCGGTGGAGTCGCGAGTTTCTGAGTTGGTCTATTTCCTTGAGTTGGGTACTCCAAGTCTCGATATTTGTGGCTTTATCATTTTTCAAATGGTTTCGATGACTTCACCCAACAAGAAGTTAGGCTTTCCTTGATTGGTCAAATTTGCCATGAACGTGCTATTGCTCCAATTGGCAATTCTCTTGGAGCTCCCAAACTTGTTCGTCCTTGTACTTTCAAATGTATGAAGGAGAATGTGTGCAAAAGACAAAGATATGATTCCCTTGACGGTTCTTGTGATCCTACCACCTTGAGTCTTCTTCAAAAAATTCACAAGGGTGTGTGTAAGGTTAATTCGAGGGTAAAATGTGTGCAAGAACAATTGAAGTTGGTTGCAACTAAGTTTCCCGAGATCAAGGAAGATATGGATATGATTCAGGCATCTTGGATAGTTTCCGATGATGAAGATAATGAGTAAACCTCTTGTCTCTTGATGCTCTTATTTTATCTAGGAAAATTCTTATGAGAATTTATTCTTATGTTTTAAGAAGGATAACTAGGGTTTGGAATAGCCATTATTGTGAGTACACATAGCTATTTTCAACGATTTTCATCTTGCAATATTTTTAGATTTATTTATTTAAATTCTAAAGTTTATTTGGAAGATGATTATGCAGTATTAATCTTTATGATTTTATATATTTCAAATTGTTATGGGATATGTGTGTTTGCGTCTAGTGAACTATGATTGTCCCATACGTGGTCAAAAGTTAAGTCTTTCATATGTCGATATGCAAGTATTGATAAAAGATAGAATGAACTTTTGACAAACAAAAGTTAAGCCTTTTATGTCATTATGAAAATATTGATGAAAGAAAGGATGAACATTTGTTTACAAAGATTAAAATCTATTATATGTCATTGTGCAAATAGTGATGAGAAATAGAATGAATCTTTGTATATTCCGCAGATTGATCTTCCCTGATCCATATCTTTATGTAAATACTGTGCGGCTCCATAAGTTCTCTTATGTGAGCATTACCGATTAAATTAATCATGGGTTCTCTTGTGGTTAATTTAATTGAGATTTTTTGGATACAAATTCATATTCTTATGTGATTTGTTAATGTCCAAAGAAATCCTTCTTTTCTTGTGAAAGTAAGGTCGTTATTGTTGTTCTTTCGGGAATAACATTTTATGGGGGAGATTTCTTAATTGAACTAGTGCTTAATTGCCAAATCTTTGTGGGGAGTACGGCTGTGAAATATTATAGGGGTTATCTTGTATCTTTATAAACTCCTTGATGAATGCATTTAGTTTCGGCTATATGATTGCATCTAAAAAAGTTGATATGTGCTTTTCTTTTGGTCATGAAGTATCTCTATGGAAATTTCATTAGGATCCCACTAATTTTTCGTACCTTTGCCAATTTTATTTACAAAAAGGGTGAGAATTAATGTGTAGTTCACACTACAAATACATATGGTTTTAGGATCATAATGTAAGGGGAGTGGTTTTCATGTGAGATGGAGTATTGACTAAGGGGGAGTGATACATATCACCATAGTATTGTTGTCGAGAAGTTGTGATACAATTGAACACACCGTAAATCAATGATTGAGAGCTACTTTTTTCTCATTGTTATGGATACGGATCTTTAACAACGGTGATGCTGAACTGAACATCTTTAAAATCATTGGAGTACTTGGAAGTGACGAAGATTTCGAGTAATTTTGAAGAACCAAGGAGATCAAGCATTTGGATGAGAAGCTACAAAGTTTATTTATTTTGTATTCCATATGTATTGATAGTTTTGTCACTAAAATTGACAAAGGGGAGATTGTTAGAGCATTGTTTCGGTCGAACTCGCAAAGCGTTGCTATCTCAAGCTTGTTTGTCAAGTTTAGTTGCCAAAACTATAAGTATTGATTTCTATTCTACTTATAGCTAAGTCTTGGATTAGGATAGTAAGTGTAGTTGAGCTTTAGACTCCACGGTGTTCATCAAATGAAGACGAAGAACTACTCGAGGGAACTTGTGCAACTTCATCGACAAAGGTATGTGGAGACTTGAACTTATCTATCACTCAAAAGTCTATCTACTTTATCTCCTATTTAAGACAAAGTCGTATTGCTATATAGACTTCGATTATACACATTTGTTATTTCGGTAGAGTTTATCTCGCTTATCTATTTCTCGAAATATGTGTTGGTAAGCTTTCGCTTTGGCCAAGTTCATCTTTACTCGTGACAAAGTCATATTAATTATTTCAATAACTTGAAAATCGATTTGATGAAAAATAGTTTGTGAATAAAAACTATATAATATCGTCTAAGAAAGTTTCAATGATTGAAATGAGAGTTTAGAATATATAACCATGATTGGATATAAACATTGTATGAGAACTCATACTTGTGTAAGTCCAAAATTCTTGAACCAAAGTATGCGTACTTTACTGGTTTAGGATGTACGGAGCTAAGTCCACGTACCAGTACGCGTACTGACGGAAGTTCACATCCCGTGAATTTCTGTTGGAGTTTGTGAACCAAAAACAAAGTCAATCCAGGTACTTAAGTATGCGTACAAGTATGAGTACTTAAGTGGGCTATTTTCTATAAACGGTTTACTCATGAACTAATACATTTATAAATTAAGGAATGCAATCTTTTGCAAACCGTGGCTATAATGTTCATGAATCAAAATCGTTTTTGCTTCAATTGTGCCTTATATACTTCTATAAGATCTAAGCAATTGAACAACTCTCTAACTAGTTCATTTGAACTAGTTGTGGTGAAGATGAATAAGGTTGACATGAAAGTGCTCATATGGCTAACCATTGGTTAACTATTGTTGAACCAACTAAGTGGACACGTTTAGGTACGGTTACTCAAACCTAAATTAAGGTGCATTTCATTTGTGTATAACAAGCTAAGTTCAATCTAACGGTTGAAAGATATTAGCTTGAATCTAATCAGGTTTTCATCTAACGGTGAATATTGAATGCTTTGTTACCAAGGTAACTTAGATTGCAAACCATGATTTGAAATCTATATAAAGGAGAACTCTAGCAACTGGAAACCTAATCCCCACACCTCCTGTGTGATACTAGTTGTATAAGCTAGAGTTGATTCTCCTTTAACCTTAGGTTTTTCATGAAACCCTGTAGGTTAACGACTTGAATACTTCATTGGGAATGTGAAGCCGAGGGCCCAACTATTTCTCTCAGTTGCGTGTTTCGATCTTGCCCTGTTCTATCATATTTAGTACTATCTTCTCAAGATTTGCTCGAGATTGATCTTGATAGGCAAGATTAAAAGTAGTCACAAACATCTTCGTCTCATCGTTTGTGATTCCACAATATCTTGTTTCGCTACCATACGATTAAGATTATTGTGAGGTGATTGATATTTCTAGGTTGTTCTTCGGGAATATAAGTCTGGTATATCAATTGGTTCCTGTTCACCTTGATTTATCAAAAGACGTAACAAAACTCGTATGTATTTCTGTGGGATACAGATTTATCTATTCCAATTGACTTTTCTGTGTGAGACAGATTTGTTTATCAAGTCTTCTACTTTGGGTCGTAGCAACTCTTAGTTGTGGGTGAGATCATCTAAGGGAATCAGTGTGTAGTATCTTGATGGGATCAGAGACGTAAGGAACGCAACTGTACCTTGAATCAGTGTGAGATTGATTAGGGTTCAACTACGAGTCAGCATAGAAGTTAGTTTGTAGTAGGCTAGTGTCTCGTAGCGGCTTAATCTGTGTGGTGTTCAATCTAGACTAGGTCCGGGGTTTTTCTCGCATTTGCGGTTTCTCCTTAACAAAACTTCTGGTGTCTGTTTTATTTCTTTTCAGCATTATATTTTGTTATATAATTGAAATATCACAGGTTGTGCGTTGAATCGATCAATTGGTAAATCCAATCTTTGGTTGTTGATTGAAATTGATTGATCCTGAACATTGGTCTTTGGTACCGTTCAAGTTATTCCTCTCATATTCATTCAAAGGCTCGCAAATTATATTTGTTTGATTGCGGATTGAATTGAGAGATTGAGATATAACTCTTTGATATCTTGTTTATTAAGATTGAGTCTGATTTGTCTAGTTGATTCTCTTGTAAGTATATTGGAGTTAATCCATCTGATTGCAAGCGAAATATTGGGTGAGGTTGTTAGACCCCGCTTTTTCAATTTTTATTAAGCGCGAACAAATAACAATGTCAAGTTCCAACAATGATAATACTATCATTGCTCATGAGTTAATTCACTCCATGAGAAAGAAGGAAGGAGAAAGTGGTTGGATGGTGCTCACCTTTGATAAGTGGAATGGAGTTTTATTCTTAAAGTACTTCAAGGTTTTGGTTTCTCTAAGGAATGGATTCAGCTTGTACATCGTGTGTATTAGCACCACCTCTCTATTTGTTCTTCTTAATGGATCTCCATGTGACTTAATTCAAAGCCAACTAGATGTATTAGGCAAGGAGATCCCTTATCTCCTTACCTATCTATTCTTGACATGGAATGGTTCTAGATCTCTCACAACAAGTACAATTCAAAAGAAATTAAAGGTATTAAAGCCGCAAGAGGTGTTCCTCCTATTAATCATCTCTTATTTGCATATGATTGCCTTATATTTTTAAGCCAATTTAACTGGTGTGAATAATCTCAAGAAAATTCTGCATCATTTTAGTTCCCGGTCCGGTCAAGTCATTAATTTTGACAAATCTTCCATTTTGTTTAGCAACAATATGGACCCAGGTGTTTGTAATACTCTCAAGAACATCCTTGGTGTTAAGTATATGGACAAGAAGGAGAAATACTTAGGTTCACCTCACCGATTGATAAATCTAAAGTTACTTCATTTGAAGAAGTCAATACTCGCTTTGCAAAGAAGATTATCAAGTTGGCAAGGCATTAATCTTTGTCAGGCTGGTAGAACAACCATGGTCAAATCTAACTTAACTCAGTACATATGTACCGGATGAGTACATGTAAAA
>JAJJWW010006736.1:0-280187 GCA_023531295.1 Papaver armeniacum
ATTCAGAGAATTTTTTTGCAAGAAATTTTAGGCGACTCTCTGTGAGTTTAAAGATTTTGAGAAACTCTCTGAATGATTTTTAAGAAATTATGGTGATTCATTGAGACAATAAAACATACTAAATGAATTTCATCTTACACACACGAGACAAACAATATATTTATTTATTTTACAAAATGAATATATTTCAATATATGTTGAAAGAATTATAAAGACTTTTAGAAAGTCACGATCCAATAACAGAGATTGTATTTTAGAAGTCTCTAAAATTCTTTCAACATCTCCACAAATCTCAATTGACTAACCCCCTGTAAAACTTGATTTTCATTTTGGTTTTCAGAGTCCATGCATCTTTTCGGCTGAGTGATTTTATGGACCTTTACATGCCTCTTCAGAATTCACATGCCAAAAACTGTGTCCTTTATGAGAAATGGATTTCCGCATAAAAAAATTGTTTTTTGCGAAAATCGTTTCTCTTTTAGCTATTTTTTAACTTAGTAAAAAATAAAATAAAAAATGTTACGATAAATAATTTTTCATTGTTTTTCGGAACAATGATTCTGCACAGACCATGTGGGTAAACCACACACATAGCAAAGGTGGGCCTCGCCTCTCTAGAGAAAACTGGGGATCCCGCTTTTAGTATTTAATATGCCTGTGCGGTTTTTGTGTGGTTTATCCACACGATTTGTTGAGAGTTTTTGTTCTCTAAAACCTACAAAACCACAAGATCCAGTCCCCATTCACAGCTGATGTGGTTGAGTCCATGCAGATCATATATATACTAGTACGACCGTTTTCACGGTGGGAGGGCCGACCGAAGAAGAATCTGAAGATGGGGTTTGGCGACACGGTGGTGACTTTCACTACGTTTAGGGGAAAAATGATACTTTTCGCCGTTCGGAAAAAGTGATAAGAAAAAGACTTTGAAACCGTTTGGAAAAGTATCACTTTTTTCAAACGCTAAAGATGGGGCGAAAGTATCACTTTTCCCGAAACCGAGCGAAAGTATCACTTTTCCCGAAACGGAGTGAAAGTATCACTTTTCCTGAAACGGGATGTGAAAGTATCACTTTTTCTAAAACGGAAAATTAGTCGATCCATAAACCAAAATATGGTTGCATGATGTGTTATGCATCCTTTGTGGTGGTTTGCATAATGGTTATGCATTCAATTTTTAGAATTATACCTAAAATGAAAGTATCATTTTTCTTGAAACGGAGGAGTACATCGTTTTATTAATTGCAACGGAAAATTAGTTGATGCATAAACCAAAATTTTGCTACATAAAGTATTATGTATCCTTTGTGGTGGTTTGCATAATGGATATACATTTAATTTTCTAAAATTGTGCCTAAAATGATAAAAATACCTCCGAATTTTTCGTAAAAACTCTAAATTTGATATTGTTGTTTATACTTGTTGCGTAGAATTTTTTATAACCTTTCCAACGAGATAAAATTTGTAAAATTCCAATGCACGAATTTTTATATATGTTATATTAAAGTTTGATTTCCACTTATACCTCTGAAAAGATAAGATACATAAGGAGTTATAGTAATTGGACTAAAAGGGAGGGACATTTTTGGTTTTTCAGCATGGACCATTCTCAATCTTTTTGTGGTAATTGATCACTTAGATTTTACAAAAAAGTGGCCATATAAAGGTCCTCCCTCGCTTCGCTCGGTCGGCCCAATGAGGGCCCTCAATTTTAAGAGTCAATCTTAGAACTTGCTTAACAAACCATAAGCAGAAGTCATTCCTCGAATCAATTTGTATTTCAGAATTATTTTTTTCTTCGGAAATGATATATTTTTGGTCTTACAGATTATGATTTTGATTTGCGATAATTATTATTGAAATAAAGGCACATATAAGAGTGTGTTTGTTTTTTTGTCGACCCGGCATCTGAATTTGACTCGGCTCAAGTCAGATGTCAGATTATTTGTTTTTGATTTTGATTCAAATTTGATTCGGCTTCTGACTCAGATCTAACCCGGGCCCTGACTCGAATCCATTTGAGTCGGGGAATAAGAACCTGTGACTCATGGGACCAAGCCACTGACTCACATATTTTTGGATCAGATGTGTTAGATCTGACTCAGAAAACAAACATTTAGAGTCAGATTTAGATGAGTTAAGTGACATCAGCCGGATTCAGACGACTCAGATGAGTCTGGAAAAAACAAACAAGATGAAAATGTAACTATATATAAAAGCTAAGGAAAAATAAAACGAAATATTCCTAGTAAAAGGGTCTTATAAACTCATATAATGCCATAAACAATTGCAAGTGTACAATTAGGAGTGGTACTAGTATATATTCAACACATGCCCATATCTATGTTGTGCGGTCATGAAAGAATATATGTCGATGTGGAAAGAATCTACTATTGACTCTAATCATATAGTGGATGATCTTAAGTTTATGCCTTCGAAAGTGCTCAAATAAGAAATTTGAACCCATAATAGCTTCTTTAGAAATTAACAAACTAATCAAAAAAAGAAAGTTAGGGAAAGATAAAGAACTTTGTGTGGTCAAAAATGACTAATATTCTCTATTACAAGCACTAACCAAATGCTTTCTTTTGGTTTTTATAACTTAAAACATGTATTAGTGGCAAACCCTATCAAGATTAGTGGCTAACATAAAGGAAATTAAGATCTTGATTAAACTAATTAAAAAGTCAATATCCACAATATAATGTATCACTTTTTAATCATATTGCTTAACCGTCGGTAGTGATCGAGATACGTATTAAGTGAATCCCGATGAAATCGAACGGAGGGGATTAGTCGATGTTAGTATAATGCAAGTGGTGTGGTAATAACATCATCAACTTTGCTTTAGTTGGTTCTTGGTAGATTGATTACACAAGAAAGACTATTAAGAAATAGCAAAAACAACTTTCAAAAGCAATGTCTTAACGTCAAGTAGCATATATAAGAACCAACTTTGGTGAGTGATTAGGGTAATTGTGGCCACTATCTAGGGTGTAAAATGTTAATGCCGACTTTATAAAGTTACAACTTACGTACACAAGTGCATGTTTGTTGAGCAATTGGGAGAGTAGAATAAGTTTAAAGATACGTCAAAAGCAGAGAAAGCCAAGTAAGCAACCATAATAGAAATGTTGATTCACTTTGCCTCAATTGGAAAGAATGACAAGGTTTGAGATCAATAGTGGAGCACTGCACTGCCGAATGTGAATAGAATATGGGTTTTGTTAACTTGTATACCCGTAAACACGTTAAGGTTTACTAAAACGATAATTTTTTGCATTGGAAACATGATTTGTTTCTTTTATTGCATTGAAAACAGTAATTCCTTGCATTGGGAACAAGATTTGTTATTTTTAGTGCATCCTTGCATTTGAAAACAGTAATATATACCAAATTCTATCAACGGATTTCAAAGCTCAACTATTCATATGCTTAGAGCTTCTCCAATGGTAAATGTGGATGTTTCCTATGTGGCATCACTTTTAAGACATCCTCTAGGTATAAAATTCTAAATATTAGGAGAAAATAAATTTTATCTCCAACCCATAGAGTGTTGTATCCTTCTTTTGCTTATTCATAGGTGAATAATTGGCTAAAATTAATTCCATTTTTATTTTTAATGATTTTTATTAATAAAAGTGTGACTAGGATGGGAAGACATCCTCTTAGTGAATGTCTAAAACTAGAGGTTCACTTAGAGGATGTCTAACATTTTTTTTTGCCACATCATCCTCATATCAATGGGTTGGAGATGATTATTTATAAAAATGGTTGTGTATCCTATGTGGATGAAGACTTTTTCCTTCACACACATTTCATTGGAGAAACTCTTAGTATTGAAGTGCGTGCGAGATCGTATATTTAGAATTTCATGCATGGACCATGGTTATTATTTGTGAAAACTACAGGGAGACCCATTTTTACAACTTTTCCCACTGTAAAACCCACACGCGTGAAATATCACACGCGCACCCAAACAGGCCGTGCAAATTATTCACGCACCTAGAGTTTTTGAAATTTCTTTTTTTTCTTTTTTTTTTTCCGAATTTAACCTCGCCATACAAAAAGTTAGGTCACAGCCTCGTTCAGTTTTCACAAATTCGGTTTCGAGAGAGAGATTTCACGTTGAGCGATTGAGAAGGAGAAGGAGATAGAATACCAGCTAGAGCTGAGAGATTCAATTATCGAGGGCTGAAGAAGGAGATGATCTACAACGAATTTTCCCAGCGAAGATAATTGAAGCTTTAGCCTCACTTTCACTTTCTGAGATTCAGTTTCAATAGAGATTGATAGCTCAGAGATTCAGTTTCGATAGAGATTGATAGCTTAGAGATTCAGAAGGAGCTGATTGAGGGATTTAATTTACTCGGAAATTCAAGTTTCAGGTTCAAGCTACATTCCAATCTTGTTTCTGATTTTTGTTTAATATGGATTCGATTCTAGGTTTTAGTTTTTGTAAGATTAGGATCTATTATTTTAGGTTTCCGAAGATTAATTTAGGTTTTCGAATCGGTTTTTAGATCTTTTAAGCTTGTTTTTGATTTTTTTTCTTCTAAGTTCTGAAATTGTTACGATTAATGTAGGTCTTTTCAATTCAATCTGTTTGTTTCGATTTCATGTTCGGATGTTGAAACACCAATTTTTAGGTGTTGCTTATTTGTTCTATTTGATTTATCAATTGATTTGTTTTTCCACTCATATTTTTGATCTCGTTATACATTACGTTAATGGAGATGTTATTGATTTTGGTATGTTGTTGATTTCTCGATCGATTATGGTTAGTGTAGATATTTTTTTGTTGTTGTTGATTATTTCTTTTAATTTTTGAGTAAGGATAATTTTTTCTTTATGAAAGCCATATGCTAATTTGGATAGATTTTTGTCTTTTGTGTTTTTGAAATTTTCTTTTAATGATGATTTTTGTTAAAGGAAGCGATTGGTGAAATGCACTCGCTAATTTGTTATATCTATTAAAGTGCATGCATACGTATTCCTTGTACACGTTAAAAATTCTATCATCTTCCTCGCGCAACAAATTCACTATTTTTGATGTAAAACAATGGTGAAGAAACAAGTCTCATATTTTTGAATCAATCATGGGGTTAGCAGATCAAAACATAACCTTTCCTGAATTTGATGTCAACTAAGAACAAGCCATTGCCGGCTCTTTAATCCCAATAAGCGTTAAAAGGAGTTTGAAGTTACTATACAAGAGAAAATAAGTACCGTTTGCTATGATAAGTGGACTCGTTTACTACCTCATTCATTTTTTCCTTTGTGAAATTTTCTTTTAATGATGGAAGCATGAAATGATAAAAGTTTGTTGCAGTAAAAATAGTTTTTGATTGCGAGAGAGGAAGATGACAAAATTTTGAACGTGTGCAAGGAATACGTGTGGTATGTATGGGTATTTTAGTCGAGTTTGATGATTATAACGGTGTTTTGTATCTCGATTACAATTTTTGCACTCCTCGGATCAATGTAAAGGTCAAGTTTGTGCGAAGAGCTTTGATGTTACTTGATTTAAGTTGGCTTCAATTCTTTGAACAGTCGTAGTAGAGCTTCATCAAGTAGGCGTGTAATAGTACCTGAACAAGAAGATGTTATGGTGAATTTCCTTGAAGATGGTTCTGTGCCTATTGACAAGGTTCTTAGGACTGAGGGCTGGGATAAATTACTTGGTGATGTTGATAAAGTATTTTTTGGAGGTGTAGCAGAGGTACGTATTGCGGTAAATAAATACGAGGTAAAAACTGGGCGTGTTCTTGTATATACTAAGAATGAACCTAGCAGGTTCTATGTAAAATGCTCTAAAGAAAAATGCCCTTGGGAGTATAAGGTTTGTGCTGTTGATGTTGAAAACACGATGCTTAAGGTTAAGAAGTATGTTAGCGGTCATACCTTTGGTGTGGGATGTCAAAGGCTTTTCCACAGGCTCAGCAGTAAATTTGTTTCTAGTCTTATCAAGGATGAAATTAGAATTGATCCGAGTTTCAAAGCATTTGATTTGAAAAAGTTTTTTAAATCTAGTTACGGGATGCATATGAAATATTACCAAGCTTACAATGGAAGAGAGAAAGTGTATGAGGAAATATTTGGTGATGAGGCCATGTCGTATTCGCATCTGATATGGTATGTAGATGTCATTCGCAGCACAAATCCTGGGAGTTGGATTGATTTTCAAGTTCAAACGGATGAACCTGAATTGAACGAGGATAGTTCAACTGAATTAGAAGATGAGGCACCTTCAAATAAGTTTGTGCGTCTTTTTATTTCTTTCGAGGCATGCATCCATGGTTACCGTTACCTTCGTCCCATGATATATGTCGATGTTACCTTTCTTACAGGGAGATATAGAGGATGCCTCATGGCTGCAACCGCTATCAATGCTGAAAATGGTATTTTTTCTGATAATGCATGCTTCTTATATATATGCATAATGTCTCATGCATTATTTATTTTGGCTTCATAATGTCTTATGCATATTGTTTTCACTTTTCTAGTTATGCATCATTTCTGTTTAGATGCATAAGACATTATACATTATTTATTTTAACTGCATGATGTCTTATGCATATTTTAGTTTAGATGCATAAGACATTATGCATTTTTGGTTTTCACTTTTCTGGTTATGAATCATTTCTGTTTAAATGCATAAGACATTATACATTATTTATTTTAACTGCATGATGTCTTATGCATTATTTGTTTTTCACTTTTCTGATCTTATGCATCCTTTTTTATGCAAGTGCATAATGTCTTATGCACTATTTAGTTTAGATGCATAAGACATTATGCATCTGTTTTTAGCGCGCATACTTCATGTTTACGTTGACCGGCTTGATTTTATTTTTTTTGTCATGCGGGGTTCTTTCCACTAGCCATGGCCCTGGTACCAGTGAAGATAATGATAACTGGGAATGGTTCATGAGGAATTTGAGTTATGTTCTTGATCATGATCAAAGGCCAATCACATTTTTATCTGATCGTGCAGAAGGATTAAAGAGAGCTATTCCGGTTTATTTTCCTGGAGCCTTCCATAGTTTCTGCTACTATCATATGAAGATGAACTTACCAATTAATGGCTCTGACGAAAGGTATGGTGCTGTTATTGATGCATTTCAAGCTGTTGCACATGCTCTTAGTCCCGAAGGTTTCCAAACTGCCATCGCTACGATTAGGGGTCTTGGTTGTGGTTGGGTGGCAGACTATATTGAAGATATCCCTTCGGAGAAGTGGTCAAATGCCTTTTTTCAGGGTTGTAGGTATGGTAGGACATCTTCTAAACTGAAAGTAGTTTCTAGGGTTTTCGATTTTGAAATTGAATTCGCAGGTTTTGGTTTCTGCGAATGATGATGGAGAAGAAAAAAAAAATGTAGATCGTGAAGGAGAGAACTAATGAAGATGAAGAAGAAATAGTAGTAAGTAGTAACGGGTGGAATTGAAATAAATGGGAGTTATTCTAACCGTACGAAACCGCTGAGGGTATTAGTGAATTTTTTCACGTTTTTAATTTTTTTTTAAATACTTTGGGTGCGACCGTAGGCAAAATTAATCGTGGGCCTGCTAGTGAGATTTTTTTTTTTTGGGCCTGCCCCTAATTTTCCCACTTATTATTTTTTCTTTTAAGTGAACAACTAATCCGGGCCTTGAACTACAACAAAGCCCAATAAATTTGGTAAAGTTCAAGTAAGAACGATTTTGGGATAACACTCCGTTACGAAGGGGATCATATTTGTCATTGAATAGGTCATTTGGAAGTAATTAGAGACGCTTATATATCCAAATATTTATCCAGATGGTAAAATTACTTATTAGTTAAGCTAAATAATGGTTAGTGTAAGATTAAATCAATAAGATGGTTCGAAGAAGGAGAATAAGAGCTTTGGACAGCCGATGTCACTGTAGTACAGTGGTAAAGTCACTGGGTGATAATACTAGTGACTTGAGTTCGAAACTCGCCAGTACCAAATTCTTTAACGATCAAAAAAAAGAAAAAAAGAGTTTTGGACAAGAATTTACCCCTCTTTTTTATTCGAATGCGAACCTTCAAACTTATACTCAGACATACTTTAAAATTAGTTTTTTGTTGTCTGAATTGGATAATATTTTCTAAAAATGAGAAATTTTATAGCTTGATTCGGCTAGGCCAAACACGTTTGGCTACCATACCTGAAGAACAGGTAGCCGACCATATCTGCAAATATGGTTTGCGGAATGTTTTTAAAGGCACGGGTAGCCGAACTTCGTTTTAATGGAGTTTTTGTTTTGTTCGGCTATAAGATTTCTAGGACAGGTAGCCGAACATTTATTCTGGGGTATACAAATTAATGTTCGGTTTAGTCGAGTCCACCATTTTTGTAGCCTAACTTTCAGTTTAAAATCAGTGGAAAAACATGAGTATTAAGTTCAGCTACCTTTCCTTGCCGAACTTTACAAAATATCTTTCTAAGTGTATCTTGCCGCGAGGGTGGGAGTTCTCAAATCTTCCGCTAATGGTTGCTTTGTTTTTTTTTCCATAAAATTAGCTTAACAGATAAGACTTCGGTTAAGACGAGGGTTTTCTTAGGAAAAAATCTCCCCATGATACCCACGTTGTTATCCATTTTTGGTGTTAAACAAATATCTTTAACGAAAAGTACCTAGGTGCCCCTTATTTACTAACCAGTCTAAAGTTGAAGCATTTTATCCCATTATTGATAAAATGAAGGCTAGACTATCTGGTTGGGAATTAAGAGTATTACTTCCACCCTAGCTGTGTACAAAATGAATATAAAACTTGTAATGAGTCAAATAAGATTCAGTGAATTTTTTTTTTGGGGAAGGATATAGAAAATCCAAAAGGAGTCTATCTAAAGGCCCGAAAATATGTTTGTAAGTATATAAAAGATGTGGTATTGGTTTCATTAACATGACCAGGTTCAACGATGCTCTAAGCACCTAAAATGGATAAAAAATGATGATTAAAGAACCTAATTATGTCAGCAAGAATATAATAATGAAAGCTAAGTATTTCAACAAAACAGACATTATGCACATTTATACTAAGGCTAAACAATCCAATTGTTGGATATGAAAAGGGATACTGAATGGTATCTCCAGCATCCAACAATTGGGTATTTGTAAAGTAGGGAATGAGAGAAGCATTAAAATTTGGGAGGATAGTTGGATCCCGGAACATAACCTTCCCATAGTAAGAATATCATCTTGTCCTACCAATATATCTATGGTTTCAGATCTCATTCAGGTGGATATTCATTGGAATATCACCTTATGAGAGATGTGTTTTGAGCCTTACATTGTGAACAAGATAAAAGATATCAAAATGATTGGAGCTACATATGAGGTCAATATCAGGTGGACTTTTACTTTATCCGGAGAGTTCTCTGTCAATTCTCTATATGATAGGCTAGCTAACTAAAACAGTGAAAATGTAGGAAATTTCCCAAATCGGAAGAGATTGGAAGATGGATATATCCCCTTCCATTAAAATTTTTTTGTGGCAGCATCACAATCCATCGTTCTTACAAGAGAAAGAGTTACTAGGATTTTACATTGTTTAGATCCAATCCGTAACACATACAATGCCTCAAATGAATATCCCTCTCATATATTGATTCATTGAAACTTCATCCAATCTATTTAGAGAGAACTTGGTTTTGATCCTCACTATGTGTATGGGAATAACTCTGATTTCCATGAATGGCTAACTAGTTTGCTAAACCAAAAATGGAAAAACAGAACTAATATTGGGTGGGAATTTGAATTATGTGCAACCTGTGCTATGGTATGTATGTAAATCCAGGGGCTCAAATATATTTGAAAAAGTCACAATGTGTAAAGTAAAGAGGAAAGCTCATTGCTAGCAACATCAATTAATGAGTCTCTGGTTATTAAAGAACCAGTGCACAACAACCACTATTATGTGTCATATAACTTTGAACAAGCCCAAATAAAAGTGATTGAATTCACAATGGACTAGATAAAACCAGATTTCCTAGTTTTAAAAATAATCAGTGCTAGTTACATTAATACTTCTTCAGGTAAAACATGGATATGCCTAATCCTATCTGATGCTTCCAAGAATTTTAAAGGAGCAAGGAGTTATTCTATCAGAGGTATTGAATCCCAACAAAGTTCGAATGAAATGACACAAAAATCTTTTCAATGGGAAGCTCAACTAGGAGAAAAAATGGACACTGAATCAGACTCTCATCAAGTGGTGTAGCTGGTAATGAATTTACATGCTGAAGATATCAGAGGAAGATTCATAAACATCATTAACATCCACAAGTGAACGTATTCTCACAAGAAACATTTTATCATTAATAATCTTAGTAGTATTCCTAAAAACAAATTATTTAGTTGTTAACCTTGCTGCAACTGGAAGTCACCTCCCAAATTTTTCTTATTAGGAAAGCAGTAGACTTACAAACCTTTTTATTCAGTTAAATGGAATCTTTGGTCGGATGGATATCCCGTTATCGCAAAATGTTAACAACAACTAAGGATACACCCAGAGACTATTATGTAAGGTTTATATGCACTTTTATCCATAGAGAGTGATTAATTTTAGGAAAATAATATTATGATTTTTTCCACAACCGTATTTGTGAATATATACAAATTTTAAATTAGTTTCAAATTTTGTATAATATATAATTAAGGTTAGTTTTGTAATCAGATTTTAGTACAACTAATTTTAGGTTATTGATATACATATCTTACTGATGTGTTTTTAATACAAAAATAAAAATATAAGTTGGGATATAATTCTGTACGTTCAAGTCGTTGGAAATACGGTTGTGGAAAAAATCACTCTAAACGTCTAAACGTCTCAGTTCCAACATCAAATGCAAGAATCAAGTCACCTTCGCTCCGCCTATAGATTGAACCGTTTGCATACACGGGTTCTCTATATAACGCAAGGTGTGGGACTTTATCAAGTACTCTCCATTGTCTTTCTCCTACTGTTAACACTTCACACTTGTACTTGATATCCTCATGATGATAATTAGCAACAAACTCTCTGTAAATTTCCCAAATGCAGAGAACCTTGTGTTGACCAGTGATAGGGTCAAACCCAAATCCAACAAATGGGAGCAATATAGTTCCATTTGGTTGTACCGGGAGAGAAGATGGAAAATATGAAGTTTTTCGTCCCGTTCCCATATTATAGATACGGGTTGTATAATTTATTGGATGGAAGAGACAAAGTAAACCATTCAAAGGACGTAGCATATCACATTCATCCCAATCAATTAACTTTGTGAATGTTGTAGCTTCACAACCACTGAAACCATCTTTCGGAGAAAAGATATTTATTAAGTTATGCGAAGCAGTTGTGATTAGAATTTGAGGTCGCACCTTTGCTCGCAGAAAATGCAACTCAATGAAAGATAAACTAGAGATGAGAGCATTCCAATGTTTGGACACACATTTGAATGTCTGGAGAACCTTTGCAGGAAGATTACTAAGGATTAGGTGTATCAATTCTAGGACCCTCGCTTTTCTCTTGCAATCCTGTAAAATGTAAGGAATGTGTTCAATTCCCTGGAATATATGTACTTGAAGTAAAAGAAAATACTAATTACTATGAATAAGTAGGCTATTTAAGGGGGAAAATACCTATCTATTTTTAATTCATGATCTATTTGCAAACCTCTAGATACACCTCGTAGATTTGCAAAAAAAAAAAAAAAAAAAAAAAAGAAGGTTTTTCGTTTTACCTCTTGATATTTCTCTAGATAATTCTGAAGGGCAGTATTTCTTCCCACATCCTTGCATAAAAGCCTTAGATTTGCAATAGTCTGGATGGGAATCCTTCTCATTATTGATTCGGCAACTTGATCGGATCGGAAAATAGCTGCCATTCTCTCTGCCGCCAGCTTCTTTATCTGAAAACAGAAATCAATCATAAATGAACAGCTTGTACATTCAGATAAACTAAGGTATACATTCCCACCTCATCAATTTACACTATTGAATTTCAGTCGACTTGGTTCAACAATCATTGTACACGTCATTGTCAAAGTACAAAAAAAAAAAATCTGAGAAAGAAAAAGATGGAACAGGTAGCCGACCTTATCTGCAAATATGGTTTGCGGAATGTTTTTAAAGGCACGGGTAGCCGAACTTCGTTTTAATGGAGTTTTTGTTTTGTTCGGCTATAAGATTTCTAGGACAGGTAGCCAAACATTTATACTGGGGTATACAGATTAATGTTCGGTTTAGTCGAGTCCACCATTTTTGTAGCCGAACTTTCAGTTTAAAATCAGTGGAAAAACATGAGTATTAAGTTCAACTACCTTTCCTTGCTGAACTTTACAAAATATCTTTCTAAGTATATCTTGCCGCGAGGGTGGGAGTTCTCAAATCTTCCGCTAATGGTTGCTTTGTTTTTTTCATAAAATAAGCTTAACAGATAAGCCTGGCGTCTTTAGGGGCGACCCCGAAAGAATTAGGGGCGACACAAAAGACAAAATAGATTGAAAATACTTGTATACCCCTTCATAATCGGTAGTTTAGGTTTTTTTTAGCTACCGATTGCAAAATCTCATTTTGGGACAACTCTATATTCGGTAGTTATATGAACTATTTTGACTACCGATTATAGGCTCAACCAAATTAGAAAAATAGAGGATTTTTGCAAAATCTCATTTGGGGCAACTCTATATTCGGAAGTCAGGATACCTTCATTTACTACCGATTATAGGCTCAACCAATGCAGTTGAAAAAGCTCGGTGCGGGCATAAATACAATGTCGGTACGCTATACAGGGGCTACTCTATATTCGGTAGTTATATGAACTATCTTGACTACCGAATATGGTTGGATATTTGCAAAGAGAGTCACTGTATAATCGGAAGTCATGATAACTCTTCCTTTCTTACCGATTATAGGCTCAACCAAAATTCCCAAAAAAAAAAGGATTTTTGCAAAATCTGATTTTGGGGCTACTCTATATTCGGTAGTTATATGAACTATTTTGACTACCGAATATGGTTGGATATTTGCAAAGAGAGCAAGGATAATCGGAAGTCATGATAACTCTTCCTTTCTTACCGATTATAGGCTCAACCAAAATTTCAAAAAAAAAAAGGATTTTTGCAAAATCTGATTTTGGGGCTACTCTATATTCGGTAGTTATATGAACTATCTTGACTACCGAATATGGTTGGATATTTGCAAAGAGAGTCACTGTATAATCGGAAGTCATGATAACTCTTCCTTTCTTACCGATTATAGGCTCAACCAAAATTCCCAAAAAAAAAAGGATTTTTGCAAAATCTGATTTTGGGGCTACTCTATATTCGGTAGTTATATGAACTATTTTGACTACCGAATATGGTTGGATATTTGCAAAGAGAGCAAGGATAATCGGAAGTCATGATAACTCTTCCTTTCTTACCGATTATAGGCTCAACCAAAATTTCAAAAAAAAAAGGATTTTTGCAAAATCTGATTTTGGGGCTACTCTATATTCGGTAGTTATATGAACTATTTTGACTACCGATTATGGTAGGATATTTTTAAAGAGAGCCATTTGTATAATCGGAAGTCATGATAACTCTTCCTTTCTTATCGATTATAGGCTCAACCAAAATTCCAAAAAAAGGATTTTCGCAAAATCTCATTTTGGGGCTACTCTATATTCGGGAGTTAAATAACCTAAATTCCTACCGATTATGGTAGGATATTTGCCAAAGGTCTACTTTAATCGGAGTCAAGATAACTATTTTGACTACCGATTATAGGATAGTCAAAATTCAAAAGATAAAGGATTTTACTTTATATTCGGAAGTTATACAAACCAAATTTACTCCCCGATTGTTGATTAACTACCGATTGTATAGTTAGCTCTACCGATTGTAAAGGGTAGTTTGGGATTAAAAAAAAACGCCCCGAAAATAACCTACCGATTGTGAAATAACCTACCGATTATGACAGTTTTTGTCGTTTTGTGTCGCCCCTAATTCTTTTGGGGTCGCCCCTAAAGACCCCAGGCAGATAAGACTTCGGTTAAGACAAGGGTTTTCTTAGGCAAAAATCTCCCCATGATACCCACGTTGTTATCCATTTTTGGTGTTAAACAGATATCTTTAACGAAAAGTACCTAGGTGCCCCTTATTTACTAACCAGTCTAAAGTTAAAGCATTTTATCCCATTGTTGATAAAATGAAGGCTAGACTATCTGGTTGGGAATTAAGAGTATTACTTCCACCCTAGCTGTGTACAAAATGAATATAAAACTTGTAATGAGTCAAATAAGATTCAGTGAAAATTTTTTTGGGGAAAGATATAGAAAATCCAAAAGGAGTCTATCTAAAGGCCCGAAAATATGTTTGTAAGGATATAAAAGATGGGGTATTGGTTTCATTAACATGACCAGGTTCAACGATGCTCTAATCACCGAAAATGGATAAAAATGATGATTAAAGAACCTAATTATGTCAGCAAGAATATAATAATGAAAGCTAAGTATTTCAACAAAACAGACATTATGCACATTTATACTACGGCTAAACAATCCAATTGTTGGATATGAAAAGGGATACTGAATGGTATCTCCAGCATCCAACAATTGGGTATTTGGAAAGTAGGGAATGAGAGAAGCATTAAAATTTGGGAGGATAGTTGGATCCCGGAACATAACCTTCCCATAGTAAGAATATCATCTTGTCCTACCAATATATCTATGGTTTCAGATCTCATTCAGGTGGATATTCATTGGAATATCACCTTATAAGAGATGTGTTTTGAGCCTTACATTGTGAACAAGATAAAAGATATCAAAATGAATGGAGCTACATATGAGGTCAATATCAGGTGGCCTTTTACTTCATCTGGAGAGTTCTCTGTCAATTCTCTATATGATAGGCTAGCTAACTAAAACAGTGAAAATGTAGGAAATTTCCCAAATTGGAAGAGATTGGAAGATGGATATATCCCCTTCCATTAAAATGTTTATGTGGCAGCATCACACTCCATCATTCTTACAAGAGAAAGAGTTACTAGGATTTTACATTGTTTAGATCCAATCCGTAAAACATACAATGCCTCAAATGAATATCCCTCTCATATATTGATTCATTGAAACTTCATCCAATCTATTTAGAGAGAACTTGGTTTTGATCCTCACTATGTGTATGGGAATAACTCTGATTTCCATGAATGGTTAACTAGTTTGCTAAACCAAAAATGGAAAAACAGAACTAATATTGGGTGGGCTGAATTATGTGCAACTGTGCTATGGTATGTATGTAAATCCAGGGGCTCAAATATATTTGAAAAAGTCACAATGTGTAAAGTAAAGAGGAAAGCTCATTGCTAGCAACATCAATTAATGAGTCTCTGGTTATTAAAGAACCAGTGCACAACAACCACTATTATGTGTCATATAACTTTGAACAAGCCCAAATAAAAGTGATTGAATTCACAATGGACTAGATAAAACCAGATTTCCTAGTTTTAAAAATAATCAGTGCTAGTTACATTAAGAGTAAATTAGTGTTTGGGTCGTTGATTTTGGTATAGTAGAGGATTTGGGTCCCAAGTTTGTCCAAATTAGTGTTTGGGTCGTTGACCCGTTAGTCAACAAAGTCAAGCTGCCAAACCGTTCGGCGAGTTAACATCCGGTTAACGTATTTGACACTGTTTGCTCATATTGTTTCCCTTCGCGTGAGCGGCTGAATATCTTTAACTGCTCCAGATTTACCACTAACATGAACATAAGGTTGTTCTTAATTCTCTGTAGAGGAGAAGACCGGAGAGGAAGTTTAAGGTCACCCACATCCATTAAAATATCAGAATCTCCGAATTTGCATTCTCTATACATCTATATACCAAAACTGCTTAACTTTGAAGGCTTCGGTGATTATGATGATATGAACAATAACAATAACGACCACAACAACAACACTAATAACAGTTCTCTTCCCCCATTGGATTTGAAGAGTTGTTAAGTCTTTCCGACTTACAGTTATGGACTACCCTTTGTAAATTAACCATATAAAAGTGTGAGAAATTGAAGGATTCTATAGCCTATGATCTCAAGAAAACCCTCATCTTTCTTGAATCATCAAAGTTGATCATATTCAAAGAAACGAGCAGGGAGGATTTCCAGCGTATTCATGGGACTTACCAAATTTGATGTCGGTGGTGAAGAAGCAAACAGTAGGTCTGTTTTCTTCCCCCCTAACACCAGCAGGTCATCTTTCTCAGTACTATTCCTTAATGTGAGATTTGTCATGAATCATGGACCGTTCTCACATGAAGCATCGTTTTTATTTTAATCGGCATCGTATTACTAACACTTTCGTTGCGTATATGTATCACAAAATGCTTGATATCTCTGAATTATTCTTGTATTCTTGAGAATCTCTTTAAGTAGGCGATCAAACTGTTTGTATTATTGCCTTAACCAAAAAAACATATCGACGTAATAACAGAATGGCAGACTTCGTAATTATATTAACTGTATAAATAACAGTTTGACCAAAATGGTCAGTCCACTGGTTTGACTAACGGGTCAACGACCCAAACACTAAATTGGACAAACTTAGGACCCGAATACAAAGAGATACCAAAATCTAGGACCCAAACACTAATATACTCTTACATTAATACTTCTTCAGGTAAAACATGGATATGCCTAATCCTATCTGATGCTTCCAAGAATTTCAAAGGAGCAAGAAGTTATTCTATCAGAGGTATTGAATCCCAACAAAGTTCGAATGAAATGGCACAAAAATCTTTTCAATGGGAAGCTCAACTAGGAGAAAAAATGGACACTGAATCAGACTCTCATCAAGTGGTGTAGCTGGTAATGAATTTACATGCTGAAGATATTAGAGGAAGATTCGTAAACATCATTAACATCCACAAGTGGCCGTATTCTCACAAGAAACATTTTATCATTAATAATCTTAGTAGTATTCCTAAAAACAAATTATTTAGCTGTTAACCTTGCTGCAACTGGAAGTCACCTCCCAAATTTTTCTTATTAGGAAAGCAGTAGACTTACAAACCTTTTTATTCAGTTAAATGGATTCTTTGGTCGGATGGATATCCCGTTATCGCAAAATGTTAACAACAACTAAGGATACACCCAGAGACTATTATGTAAGGTTTATCTGCACTTTTATCCATAGAGAGTGATTAATTTTAGGAAAATAATATTATGATTTTTTCCACAACCGTATTTGTGAATATATACAAATTTTAAATTAGTTTCCAAATTTTGTATAATATATAATTAAGGTTAGTTTTGTAATCAAATTTTAGTACAACTAATTTTAGGTTATTGATATACATATCTTACTGATGTGTTTTTAATACAAAAATAAAAATATAAGTTGGGATATAATTTTTTTTTCCCTTTTAACTATGTGTGCTGTATTTTTCGAGATCTCGAACTCTTAAGTTACACAGGATTACAGAAAAAAACACATTCAACAAACACCAAAAGATAAAAGTTGCAAGGAACATAAAAAATGGAATGGTATACCCAAAGCTCACTTAGGTAAAACTTGCTTCCTTAATAGTACGGGGAAAGATTACATAATGTCTTATGTTTGCGTTTAATTGTTCTGATTCACTATATAGCACTATGTGTTAGATTTGATCTCAATTTTTTTTATCATCATAAAAGATAAATAAAATAATTAATAGTGTTTAAAAAAAAATTCTTCATTAATAAAGATTTCTAATATGTTGCATTTCTAAAAAAAAAAAAAAAATCATTATTGGTAAGATAAAGGTGATTCTTGATAAAATTAGGGTTACAAAGTAGATTGCACCAAATCTTACGTACACATATACAAGTCACGATTAATTTCACTAGTAATCTGATAAAGATATATACCTGAATCTCATTAATTTGGAAGAATCCACATTGGCTACATTGTTCTCCTTCTAAGGGATTGGCCATTGGAATCTTCTGATTATACACATAAACAGAAGTTTGAGAGACTGTATTAATGGGAATTATAAAGAAGAAATTTTAGGGTTTTTGACTTGAGCTTTATTTTGCTATGAAAAATTAGGTGTGGTTAATAGACCACAACATCGAAAACTGGATCACCCATGTTCATACTTCCAGTTTTGTTTTTAAAAACGGGTTGGCATTAAATAAAAAAAAATGCTAAGCTCATATTTACCAATTATCATATGAATTTAGTAATTTTTAAATAAACTTAGCGAGGATTAAACTTGCACGAGAAACTAAACGGCGTTTAAAAGATGGGGGCGTGTTTTTAAACTTTGATGTAACTTTAAAAAAAATGGATGGGTTTTGAAATACCTCCAGGTATACCAAGTCAATTCTGGAAAATTTTGATTTCTTATCTCGTCTTTTATCATCATATGGTTCATGTGTTAGTTCACGCATTGTAGTTTAGTTTTTTATTTGTTGAATAGGTTTAACTTTGCTAAAGTTAGTTTCGGCTTTAAACACCTTCAATTACATTTTAACATTTACTCATTATGCAAGTGCTGAATGGTATGGTATATTCATCTTATACCATTTCATTTTAACATTCAACATTTTGGAAGCTTGATAAAAATAGGTAGTCGGTCCTGTTTGACATGACGTTGACTTAGTTAATGTGTAACGGCTATTCTAGTTGTCCTGTTATTTTTGTTCTCTCGTTGTATAAATCATGTCCGAACAGTATTTGTTTTGACTAATCAAAACTTTTTCATTTCCCCAAGAACATTTCTTTTCATCACTCCGAGCCATTCTTCACATGGTATCAGATTCTTAATCGATCCTATCAATTCAATATCAAAATTTTCCTTCATACAAACATCATATCATCGTCATTAATTCAATATTTGTTTTGTTTATATCAATTAATGATTTTTCAATTTTTTAATCTCATATCTACTTTTTCAACATTCATTTCTTATTGATTCTAATCTTCAGAGCAAAGTACCAGAAGCACGACGGACAATATTCAACACAATAATTTTACTCGAAATCACATCAAATCCTTCCGATGATCATACTACTCAACCTGGTTCTTCTGTGAATTTTTCTTTTCCTTTCAAAAATATTTCTAATTTTGTTTTAACAAAACTTGCTGGTGATAATTACTTGTTGTGGATAGATCAGTTTGAGTCTAATTTGATCTTCACAAATCTTTTTGGTTTTGTTGATGAAGAAATTGAAGAAGCGCCATGGACAATATTTGTAGATGGAGACAAAGTTTTTGGATATGTTCTTAATCTTTTACCAGCTCGTGAGATTTGGTTGTTCTTACAAACAAGCTTCAAAAATTATTTTACTGCTCGTCGGAATCAGTTGAGTAATGTTGGAAAGGAGATTTAACCATTCCTTTTTACTTACATACTATCAAGACTATAACTGATTTTCATGCAGCTAAAGGCGAAAAGGTTAAAAACAATGGTTTTTAAAATTATTGTTTTTTAAAAAGAAATTCACATCAAAGTTTAAAAACATGCCCATCTGTTAACCACTAGTTTCTCGTGCAGTTTTAATTCTCACTAAGTTTATTTAAAAATTGCTAAACTCGTGTGACAATCGGTAAGGTCAACATTAACAAAGGTAGACAATCACTAAGTTTTAATTCTCACTAAGTTTAAATGTTGGATCGTGATGCCTTTAGTTACTTTACATTCTATATCCAGCCAATGATGGAGTCTTTGATGATAGAATAACCGCAACATGTTAAAAGTAAACCTAGTCGGCCAAGAAACAACAATTTCCATGGTCCGACTCTTTGGTGTTTAATTTTTTTATAATATGGGCACTAGTTATGGTAAACATATTCATCTTTTGATTCTTTGTTTTCGAATAGTGTGATCAAGCAAACCCGGTTTTGGTATGTTGTGCGGGGAAAGATATGATGCATCAAGTTGCATCCTTGGTTCCAAGGCACCAAAGGAGAAACAAAAAGCAGGCGGTAGCTGCATCAAGTTCAGCAGCATCAATAAGAACTTCTTCCAAAGGAGGAAAGGCTATGAGATGAACCGAATTACCGAAATATGTTAGAAAAATTTGCTCTATGACCCAAAGTGTGTCTTATGATTTCAGATATGCACCATGAGCTAGATTTTTCTCTTGAGCCAAAATATGTCCCATGACGAAATTGGGATGTATCGAGGAATGAGAAATTGGGTCAATTGCCCAAATATTTTTAAAACATGGTTCTAATGGACGAGTAAAAATTAGTATGTGTCATGAAATAGACACCGAAAAATAGCAAGAATGAATCTGGATTCATCCTGGCTTAAACTTAAAAAATAGCCAGGGTGAAACTGGATGCATCCTGATGTAAATTAAAAATAAGAAAAAATATTTAAAAATGGTGAAACTGTTTACATCCTGGCTATTTTTACATTCTCGTCCATTTAAATAGTATCAAATTTTATATGTCTTTTTCACCAAGAAATTGTCGTTATTGAGTTAATTGACCAATTTTGCGTCTAGGAATCTACCACGATGAACCAAAACTACCACATGGATCAAATTTTACGCCATGATAGTAAATCTGCATTGATACTTAAAATCTACCACTATGAGACAAAACTGCCCCATCACTCAACTTCGCAATGTATGCCTTAAATATGGGTCTGGTGATCTAAAATTTGCATCGTGAACCAGATTCTCATGCTAGTCTGACGACAAGTCAGATACTACCTCCTTCCGTCTTCAAAAAGTGATATCTGTTTTGCTTAAAGTAGGCCTGGTTGAAAAAGTAAAAGTAACGTTTTTTCTGAAACGGAGAGAGAGTATATGTTGGTGGTGCCCTCATCCAAAAGAGTGGTTCAACTAGTAGAAAACCAGAGTCCGAGTTAAACTTCAACAACAACTCAGTAGAGACAGCGTAAATAACTAAAGTCTAAAACTACTCCACCACCATCTTCCTCTCCTCCTCCTCCTCCTCTTCTCACCACCACCACCGTAAAACCATGAGAGCAACCACCAGTTGGAGTAGTAGTAGCAGCAGCAGTCTCAATAATGTCGCTCAATCAAAACCAATGCCAAACATTAAAGATCACAATGAAGAAGTCAAATTCCTCCCAGTTTCACTGATCAAATCAGAAATTATACCACCATCTCCAAACAATTCAACCCCATCAACAGTTGATATCTTACTAGATTTCTCTGGGTTTTCATGGGTTTCTTATGGAATTTCAAATCTCCTTGTAATTTCTCAATTCCCTGCTCCTTCTCAACAACAAGAAGAAGCCCTAAAAAGTCCGATTTTTCGTCAAGTGGTTGAATTATCTTCTGATGATCAATGTGAGGATGCTGTAGGAGCTGTGGCTTGGTCTCCATTGTCTGATGGCGAGATCGCTGTTGCTTTGGGCAATTCCATCTGTTTATTATCTCATAAAGGTATGATTTTTATAAATTTTTTGGGGATTTTTCTGGTTTTAGTTCAATAAAGATAGCAATTTTACATTGATAGAAGCTCAAATTAGTTTAGGGATCTGAAATTTATGTATTTTGATTAGAAATTGGGACTATTTAAGTGTTTTCCAGGTCTTAATTCACCAAATGTGGGTGTTTTTTTCTTAAATTGGGCAATTTCTTTCAGGTAGTTTTTGTTGGAGGCAGAGTGAGGTTCTTGTACAGTCGTCGAAGGTGGAGGCGATTAAATGGACAGGTTCTGGGGATGGTATAGTTGCTGTCGGGACTGAGGTGGTGTTATGGAAAAGGAAGAGTAGAGCATGGGAGATAGCTTGGAAATTCAGTGTAGAACAACCACAAAATCTGGTTTCGGCGACTTGGTCTACTGAGGGGCATGTCGCGACTGCACATTACTCGAATGAATCATCATCGTCGTCTCTGAGTAGATGTGTATTGGTAAGTCAGAGTGATAGGAGGAATGGGGTAGTGAAAACTGAGCTAAGACATCCTCAGCCTGTTTCGATGATTCAGTGGAGACCGTCGAGTGGGATAGATACACATAGGGATGTACTTTTAACGTGTTGTTTAGATGGAACTGTTAGGTTGTGGAGTGATATTGATAATAGGAGTGCGAAAAAATCTGTAAGGGATTTCAATGATCATAAAACCGTGAGACCGTCTTTCCATGTAACGGCTGTTATCGAAATAAACCAGTCTTTGAATGGTACTCTCGGGGTAGATACGTTTGTAACATGGGCAAGTGACATTGGAGTTGGAGGTATGTTTGATGGAGATGGAGGAGTTGACACGAGTTTCTCAAGTGATGCTTCTGAGTTTGACACAACTGTCAAGTGCGAGTGGCTTATTGCATTTGGACCTGAAATGTTGCTTACTTACTGGGCTGTGCACTGTCTCGATGACGTTTCTCCTTTGAGATTCCCACGAGTGACTCTATGGAGGAGACAAGAGTTACTAGGTTCTCGAGATAGTACTAGTGGTCTTCAGGGTTCTGTAATATCGAATCGTTTGACTAAAGCTTTTATCTCGAGAAGTAAATTATTTTGTCCTCCTACTGTTTGCTCTTTGTTTCAGTTGTCATCTGATAATTCCATGAGATGGTTACAGTTAGATACTTCAGGGTCAGATGAAAAGGATGCGTCATTGAGTTTAGATGGTCATGCTGGAAATATTTTACAGGTTGCAGTACATCCTTGTAGTAGTGATGTTGGAATTGCTGCGTCCTTGGATTCCAACGGTGTGTTACTCCTGTGGTCGCTCTCCAGTGTTTCAAGTTCTACTTTGGGCATACCGACTCTGGTTCCTCCCACTTGGAAGGTATTAAGCAAAATTCTAGTCCATGATTTTTCGAGTTCTACATATTCAAGCTTAGGGTGGGCTCCTTTAGCTCTGGATGAGGCACGTGTTCTTCTTATGGGCCATAGTGAAGGAATTGATTGCTTCATTGTTGATATCTCTGAACGTGCAGAACATAATCTGTCATGTCACAAATTGTGCACAATCCCTTTCACTGGTCATAGTCGTGCTGATGGACATGTCAAAATCTTTGCGAACCCGCTGAGCTCAACTTGTGAGAAATCTGTTCTTTCTAATAGTTTCATGTTGTTTGGGGTGTGGATGAATCCTTTCCTAGCTCTTTCATGGAAAATCATGCTGCAGATTGATAATTCCGCAAGCAATGGCGGTGATTTAATTGAGTTGGAAGGAGATATTTCTGATAGTGGTGCATGGAGATATGCAAGTGAATTTGCTGGCAAAAAATATTGTGTTGTCGTTGATTCCTGCTCATCAAACATGCCAGATCCTCATAGCCATGATCGAGTTACCAACTTTGCCGTTATCAGTCCAGTCAATCTTTTGCCATCTGACCAACTAAGTTCTAATTTTAGTCGTACTTCTGCTGCATATCAAATGGCTACTGGTTGCTCTGATGGTACTGTGAAACTTTGGAGAAGTATCGCTTCAAAATCATCGACTTCAGAGGCGAAACCTGAAAACTTACCATGGGAGCTTGTAGGTATGTTTTTCACGCATCAAGGCCCAGTTCATTCACTATCTTTATGTGCTTCTGGTCAGAAGATTGCAAGCATAAGCAGGGTGGATCAATCAGAAAATGTCAGCACACTGTGTATATGGGAATCCGTACGTACTATAGGTGCAGGGCATTTCTTCTTAGAAGATAAAATATCTTTAGATGAGATTGTTGTCACTTTGAATTGGTTACTGGTTGGGGATGGTCAGTTATTACTTGGGGTGTGCACGAAAAACCAGCTTCGGGTATTTGCTCAGAATAAGTCTCATCGCCAGGCTTTTGGAAAAGCAGGGGAGACATTAGAGAGGAATATCTGGACTTGTATTGCTCGTGCCCGTATTTTCCCAGATGCTAATGACTTTCTTTGGGGACCTAGGGCTACTGCTGTGGTTGTTCACGATAAGTACTTTTCACTCTTCAGTAAATGTTTACCTGTGGAGAAAACACTGAAAAATGATCAACAAAAAATTGATTCAGCTTGCGGAACTAATGGTCGCAATCTGCTAGAAGTGGCTGATAAATTATCTAAATCTTTGCCTATACATCACCCTGAAGCTCTTCTACTGAATCTATATACAGGTACTATATCTGACCTACTCCTTTCTTACAGTGGTTTTTAGACCATGTTACTCGGAAATGTGTCATGTTGACTGTTTGCTCCACTTACTGTATTTTTTTTTCTCCAATTTTGTTGCGTGTAATTTATCTGCAGCTGAGTTAAACCTCCTCATTATTTAGGTACTCAGGCATATGATGAATTTGCCAGATTTGGGTGTTTGTTATTTTTTTGTTACAAAAAACCACCACTTAAATCAGGCCACTTAATTCATCTCAGTCTTAAGTACTAAAACTTCCTAAAGTCTTTTGTCAAGTGTTCTTATCTTATCTGTTCATGATTTTTTTTGTCAATCTATTTATGACATGAAATTACATTTATACAGGGGATATGAGACGTGCATTTGTTGCTGTGCGTCATCTTGTAGGTTATCTTACTGCTGTTACCAATGAGAGTGGATATAACTCCTCCAGACTTAGCCATGTCGTTCCGCAGATCCCATTGTCAGAATATTTCGAAGATTCTGTCTCCACTAGTAATACAAGTGATAAGGGATTACAGTGGGGTATGAATGCGGCCCAGGTCTCAGCTGGTGCTTCGTTTCAGAGAAGCTCAACCCAGAACATTGGAGGCTATAGTTTTGACTCCAATGCCTCTAGTAATTTACTGGGTGCTACTTCCAGAAAGTCCGAAATTTCTGGATTCATTGAACGTCTAGAGAAGATCCCTGAGTTAGCAGCTATCATCAACATGGAGAAAAGTGAAATGTTGGCTATAATTGATCTTCTTGGTGAAGTCAGTGATGCAAGCCGTTCTTCTGCTTATGCAAGTCTTGACGAACCTGCAAGAAGGTAATTTGTAAAATTGAGTTGATTATGTGATTTTAAACTTCCTAATAAGGTCTTAGTTTCAGTTTTTAAAAGGTTACACCATGATTATCTAGGACTTTTATGCCAATAATCGATATATTCTTCGCCTACTGATGATTTCTTCTATTGTTTTCCCCAAGGTTCTGGGTTCCTGTGAGGTTTCAGCAACTATGTTTCCTCCGGAGATTAGGTAGACTGCCCTCTATGGATGAGTTAGTTGTAGACTCTGGGTTGATTGCATGGGCTTTCCATTCGGATTGTCAAGAAAATCTATTGAATTCTGTTACATCCAATGAACCATCATGGATGGATTTGCGGAAGTTAGGTGCTGGCTTTTGGTTTACTGATGTAGCACAACTGCGATCAAGGGTAATTCCTAATCTGCTCATCACCTTTTTTTCCAGCTCTGCAGAAATTATTTTGTACTATGTTTGGGATTGTGTTTTATGAAACCGCTATGAGTAAAAACTCACTAACAATTGTATTGCGAAAGTACAGTAAGAATTTGCAGTATTACTGGAGCATTCTTTCTTTTCTGACACAGGGTACTTGAACATGTAGATGGAGAAGCTTGCTAGATTGCAATTTCTAAAGAAGAGAGATCCAAAGGATTCTGCACTCCTATACATAGCACTGAATAGAGTGCAAGTTTTGGCCGGACTGTTCAAAGTTAGCAAAGATGAAAGGGATAAACCCTTGGTTGCATTTCTTTCACGCAATTTCCAGGTACGTTTTGCTAAATAATTTTGCTTACTAAAAACGGGTCTATTATGACGAAATTAGAGAAATATAGAAATACAATGGAAGTACACCACCATTTCACATATACGTATGTTATTACTTATTTTGGTATTGTGATCCATTGAGTGTTTGGACCATTAGCGTCTACCACATATTCTACCCGAGGACTAATCTCCGTCTATTTGCAGGAGGAAAAACACAAGGCAGCTGCATTGAAGAATGCTTATGTTCTGATGGGAAAACATCAGCTGGAGCTTGCAACTGCTTTCTTTCTGCTTGGCGGTGATCCTATCTCTGCCATCTCCATCTGTGCTAAGACACTTGGGGACGAGCAGCTTGCACTTGTAATATGTCGTCTTCTGGATGGGGTTGGCGGGGCATTAGAGCAGAATCTTATCTCGAAAATTCTGCTTCCAGCTGCAACTGAGAAAGGAGACTACTGGTTAGCAAGCATTCTTGAGGTGTGTGTACGATGTGTTAAATTTGGAGATGTTTTTAAATGGCACTGTATCATGTCTGTAGTGCATCATGGATGTCATTCTAATGGTTCTACATTTTCAGTGGACTTCAGGGAATTACTCGCAATCCTTTCTGAAGTTTCTTGACTTCCAAAGTGATTCATTGGCTGACAAGTCAATTCTCCCATCCAACCGATCTTCTTTCTTAGACCCTAAAGTTGGTCAATACTGCCAAATGCTAACTACAAAAAATAGCTTGAAGAATTCCGTGGGGGAATCATCAGCTGCATTACTGTCTCGGTGGGCAACACTAATGACCTCAACTGCCTTAAACAGATGTGGACTTCCTGTAAGTTTGTTTTCTTTTTCATCATTCAAAAATATTCTATGGTGGTAATTTACTTCTCGTTCACCTCAGGAAAAGATATACTACCTTTGTTTCAGGAAAAGTGATACTTTCACTTTTCCATTTTTGCCTAAAAAATAAGCCAAATTGCAAAGTAAAAGTATCACTTTTCATGAAATGTAGGGAGTAGTTGTTAGTTGTTACGGCGTTAAATTAGAATAGCTTGTCCGTATACATGTCATTTTGGCTGTTATCAATTTATGTGAAATCAAGAATTTTTACATTGGTACCTAAAAATAAAGTGGCATTGTTACTTACTGGGGTACAAGTTCATGATTGCTAAAGGCGGGTACCAGTATTGCTAGGAAGTTAACCACAATGGTCAGAATTATTGTGTTTTATATAGGATGGTACCCTCCCTACCAATACTAGTACCCACCTTCAGCAATCGTGTACAAGATATCTTACCTTTATTTTTCTATTATTATTATTATTATTTTTTTTTCAAAATTTTTGGTTCCACGGTGAGTTCCTTATCGGTTACTCATGTCTTCTTCTCAGCTTGACGCACTAGAGTGCCTTTCATCGTCTTCATTTATTCTAGAGGGTGTGGATCAAGGAAGCAACTCAGACATTGAGAAGCCTGGAATTCTTCCTGGAGTACTGAAGACACCCTCAAATCGTTCCTCTAACTGGCTGTCAGCAGATGTGGCTTTGAATTTAGAGTCGAACATTAAATTGGATATGGCTGTGCAATACATCTCAAAACTGATTCTGGAGCATCCTAGCTGGCAAAGCACCGTTTTAACGAGCAGTGAGTGTGAGACTTACAAGTCTGAGCTGTCAGTTGAGAAATTCCAGCACAAGCTGAACCTAGTACTCGCAACTTTTGAGCGCAAGTTTTTGTTGAATCCTGCAGACCTAATTAACATGGTATTGTGATCCCTTAACCCAGATTCATTCTTCACTTTTACTTTGATTCGATGTGTTTAACGAACTTCACCTAGTTTCTCTGATAGTAATTAGTTACTTTTTGTTTGAACAGATATTGATCTATTCGTGCAATAATGGGTTGTCATTTATCGGGCTCCATGTGTTACATGGCCACATATCTCAACAAGAACCTCAGATTGATGGTGAAGTTGGCCATCTTCTTCACCCTCCTCTTCCCCAGATGTTTCTCAAGGCAACTGAAGATATATCTCAATTATATGCCATGTATATCATGCGATGCAGTATTGCTTCCTCTCCTCTGAATCCAAGTTCCTCAGAGCTCGATACATTCAGCGCCTGTATCTCTAGTGAGTTACATGCCTGGGATACTGATATGCAACGCCTCCTACACCCCCTAAGGAATTTAAGAAAGATTATGAAACTTTATTCTTCTATCTTCGATCCAGAAAATCTTAAAAGCTTTACCCCCATTGATCTTCTAGAATATTATGTGCTTTTTGCTTCAGCATGGCTTCAAAGAAATTTGAAATATCTCATTCTGATCGTTCATCCTGTACTGGTGGCATATTCTGATGGCCACACTCCTTCAGAAATTGATGTGGCTAGTCTGAGGAAGAACCTCCATCGAAGGATAGAGATGATGAGTCGTGATTCAGAAAAAGGGGTAGAAGATCACGAAGGACAGATGCTGGAGCATGAAAAAGCGGGACAGACGATGTTTCCTGTGCCCGAAGATGAAAGATGGAAGATAATCGGAGCTTGTCTGTGGAGACTTTTGACCAAGTTCACCAACGATCAGCTAAGCTCAATATTCAATGGGGTAGAAGATGCTAATGCTCCCATTGGAGTTTCGTTGTCTACATCTAGCCATGCAAGTGCTGAATCTGATGGGAGCAACACACTGGAACAGATCAAAATTGTCCCATTGTTCTTGGCTAGATTACTGAAGAGAACGGTTGCACGTGTTTCCTCATCTCATATTAAACAGCTTGCATCACTCCTAAGACAAAAGGTACAAAAGGGTATGCCTGTACCTACTGTTTTGTGGTTAGAGCAACCGAATCAATCTACACCTGGACCCTTGATCAATCATCTCGATCAGGGAATTGATATGCAACTACTTAATAAAGAAGATGGAGCATCATTGCTTGAGATTTTGTGGCAACTCTCTGCTAACCCCAAGGAGATACGTGAAGGTTTGGAACAAGAGAAAATATGGTGGTTGCAATCTATTAGCCAGAAATCCTGTAAAGGTTGGAGTGATGTAGGCAGTGGCAGAGAGATCGAAAATGGTGAGACTTCAAATTACGATCAAGAAGTTGACAGTACTACTGCGAATGGTACCCATGGGTCGGTTGACGGAAGAAATTCACAAGAAAACCTTACTTTACACGATTCCAGACGTAAAGATTCCGCTCCTATTAAGGAGGTCACGAAGTTTCTGAAACCAATGGAGATTTATAAGAAAAATGGGCAGCTCCTAGAGGCAATGTGCATAAACTCTATTGATCGACAGAAAATTGCAGTAGCTAGCAATCGAAAGGTTTGTCCTTACTGCACTCCCAATCTCGTCCCTTAACCATCTCACTCTAATACTTGTTCATTTGAGTTGCTGTTTATCCGCTTATTCAGTTGGGAGTTTTCTAGTTATACTACCATAGAAATAGAACTGCATCATCTGCTTATAAGTTCCTTGAAAGTTGCGTGCTTCTAACATAATTTCTCAGTTTTATAGTTCTTTGTAGAATATGTACATGAAAGATATGTTAGTAAAAGGAACTTATATTGATTTAAATTTAGGGACTCTATCGTCCTAAGTTCACTAGAGCTATAAATTATCTTAAACTGCCTATATATGCTGCAGTAATGCGTTCCAGCAAAGAAGTATATAGATATGCAGAGGGCAGATATTATGATAATGTATTTTACAACTTTAAAGTATTTGAAGTTAAATTTCTTCTTTCCAGGGAATAATTTTTCTCAACTCGAGAGACGAACAATCCAGAGATCAGGCAGACTATATCTGGTCAGAGTCTGACTGGCCTAAGAATGGGTGGGCTGGGACTGAATGCACACCAGTTCCAACATTTGTTTCTCCCGGCATCGGACTTGGTAGTGAAAAGGGAAAACATCTTGGCTTGGGCGGAGCAACTGTTGGCTTAGGTTCTTTGGCAAGACCAGGGAGAGATATGACAGGTGGTGGAGCATTTGGAATTCCAGGTTATGCTGGGATGGGTGCTTCTGGATTAGGTTGGGGTACACAACAAGAGTTTGATGAGTTAGCTGACCCACCGGCAACAGTTGGAAACATTAGCACGCGGGCTCTGTCTAGTCACCCTTCTAGGCCATTATTCTTGGCTGGATCCAGCAATACACATATCTACCTTTGGGAGGTAAGCAAATCGGAAGTTATTCTGTTCTTAAAATACATTTAATTCCGGCTCGTGTTGATAGTCATCAATTATAATTATCTGCGGTGCTTTAGCTCTGAGATTTCATTTGTGCAGTTTGGCAAAGAGAGAGCTAGTGCAACTTACGGTGTTCTGCCTGCTGCAAATGTACCACCACCATATGCACTTGCCTCAATATCATCGTTGAAGTTTGACCACTATGGACATAGATTTGTTACCGCTGCTTTTGATGGCACCGTATGCACGTGGCAACTTGAGGTTGGGGGAAGGAGTAACATATGCCCGACAGAATCATCAATCTGCTTTAACAATTATGCATCGTAAGTATTCTCTGTAGGATATCTTGAGAGCATGATATGAGTTAAACACCTTATCTCGTCAATAAACCCTAAGTTCATGTCTTCGGTTTTTTACAGTAGATGATTTAGGCACTTCAGGTAATTCATGGGCCATGTTACTTAACAAAAAGTTGGATCTTCAGTAACATTATATAAAGTCCCTTTCCCTGATTTTTTTGTTTTTATTTTTTTAAACGACCCTTTCCCTGGGATTATGTGACCTTCAAAAGTGAAGCTACTGCTCACAGGATTGTGATGTTCAAACTTCCAAGAGATGGCCCGTAAATTAGCATTTTTGTGTTTCGTCGTTCATTCTTTCCTCTGCTCCATGATTCCGTTGGATAAATTTTGTTTTAGTTTGTGATATGTTGTTTTACGAGGATTAAACATTTGCTGTAGGGATGTCACATATGTGGCTGGGAGTGGATCAGTCATTGCTGCAGCAGGGCATAGTTCGAATGGTGCTAACGTAGTTATATGGGATACATTGGCTCCACCTGCCACCTCGCAAGCTTCGCTTGTATGTCATGAAGGTATTCTTTCTCTTCCTTAATAGCGGACACTATTTATGTTATATTTGCTTCATATATTACTACCATTGTCTTCTTTTTCTGTCTTTATAATGTTCATCATCTAACAATTATTTTATGTGAAGGTGGTGCATGTTCGATCTCTGTGTTTGACAATGACATCGGAAGTGGTTCTATTTCTCCAATTATTGTCACTGGTGGAAAAAATGGTGACGTTGGTCTGCATGACTTTCGTTTCATTGCAACTGGAAAGGCGAGGCAGAGAAATTCAAACGTCGCTGAATCCCCAACACACCACACAAGATCAGGGACTTTGAACCAAGTTGGGGAACATAATAATGGAATGCTTTGGTATATACCGAAGGCTCACCTAGGTAAAACCAGCCACCTTAACCTTAATATGGGAAAGATGGCTAATAATTCGAGTTTGCATTTAATCGTTGTAATTGATCTGTGTGTATAGGAACTATTACCCGGGTAGCTACCATCCCGCATACCAGCTTGTTCCTAACAGGAAGCAAAGATGGTGATGTTAAACTCTGGGATGCTAAAAGATCTGAGCTAGTTTTCCACTGGCCAAAATTGCATGAGAAACACACATTTTTACAACCGAGCTCTAGGGGATTTGGTGGAGTTGTTCAGGTATTCCAAACTCTTGTCATTTCTCAAGTTAAGTTTTAAGGTTGTATTTATGCCAACATAAATAAGCTGATTTCTCAAGAAGCAAGTTGCCAATAGCTTCAGTTGACTTGCGCTCATATGAAATGAAACATTATGCAGGATGCTGTCACAGATATCCAAGTCCTTCCTCACGGGTTTCTGACATGTGGCGGGGATGGCACCGTAAAGCTTATCCAACTCAAAGACATGCAATACAGAACGTGAAGAAGGATAGAAAAGATGAAGGATACGAGACAATCTTAATTCATTAGTTAGCGTCATGGAGGTACCTCGGAAGCCGACAAGGCTGTGTGATTTTGCTATTAGATACAGCTGCAAACTGCTTTATTGTCTAAATTGTTGGTATTACTTTTCACTTTCTGTGTTCATCCATCTGTGAGTTTCTTATTCATCATGTTCTTAATAGATGGTTGTTTGGTTACAGGATTGTCAGGTACAGGAGATCAGGGTAGGAATGTTCATTCCTAGAATACTTAGTTCTCCGCCAGTTATGGTTTCTTCATCGGCTGATATAATGCAGGTGTGCTAGTCCCTGGAAATGCTTTGCCCTGAATCAGCACAATTCTGATCATGGAGCCTTAACACATACAGTATATACTTCTTCAACCTACTCTTCAAAACCATTTGTTGTTCAACACCATTTGCTTTTGCTGTTCCACCATTGGAAAACCACTTTGAGATAAAACCTCGAATTCCCTGCTAACATTTTCAGCGACAACTAACCTATACCAGTTTCTTCCGTCAGTCTAGCCCGTTCCGTAGTAAGCTCTCAGGGATTGAACTCATCAAGTTGCGGCAAAATTCGTCTACTAAATCATTTCTTTCCTGTTCTCATGTGTTCTGAGTAATTCTATTATTTGATTATGTATCATATATATTTTTTTTCTTTTTCTCGTTTCCATTTTCCTCTCTTTTCAAATGTAAATTCAATTCTTGCAGGTCTCTTATCATATTTGCCAGTTCCTGTAAATTTCATTGATGAGTTTTCTCTGTAACTAACTTCATATAGCTCCAATAAATTTTATGTGCACTCTAAACTCGAAAATCAAATGCTGCATATATGTACTGTCTCTTTCCTTTACTGTTTCTATTATAACCCTGACAGGTATGGGTGGGGATGATAGTAGTAATTACATTGCCCATCCCCATCCAGACCTTTTGAAATCTCAAGTTAATGTCACTTTGGGGACCTCTGGATAATGCACCATCCCCTCCGCCGCTACCAGAGAGTCCATCAAGTGCTCCAGCCCTTGAGGGCTTGAAGCCAAACTCCATAACTGAAACTGTTTAAAAAGCAAAAGCAAAAGCAAAATGATTGCTAATATTTGCACAGTGCTGAAAAGAAAACAAAATATTGGTGACACATCAAAATGAGAAGATGAGATCCTCCACCTGGCATGAACACACCCTACCAGAGCATAGAAAACTCTAAAGAAAGAGAATCTGGAGCCTAGCACTAAGATAACCTTCTCCCAGAAAAAGATACATAGAAAAATCCAAAACAAGAAAAAGTAATCTAGTCTAACATGCTGTCTAAGTGTCTAGTCTTTCTCAGTTACAGGGGTTCCTGTCTCAACTCTAGTAATTTTCTCAAAGCCAAGATCTCTATTATTACTATGGACTAGTATTAGAATATCTCTGGTTTTATCCATTTCTTGTTTTTCTTTTCAGTTTCCAGTGAAGAAGTTTTGAACTCCACTTCAATCAGGTATATCTCTTATCTTTTTTGTGATTTTTCCAATTTTTATGTCTTTCAGTTGTTGTTCATTTTGATTTTTCATGTACTTGAGTCATTGGATTGTTACTTCAATGATTGATTGATTGTTTGTTGAGTAATCTATGACATGGGTTCTGTTTGTTATGCCATAAATTTTGGTGTTTTGCAGCATAACATGTATATTGTGATATGGGACTCAAATTAGGGTTTTGAGGCATTTAGCTGGTTGAAATTGGGTTTGGTGTGTTTTTCTGTGATTGGCAATTCTAAGTATTTGAATCACATGTTAAAAGCCGAAAATTTGTGTTTAAGTGAAATCCAATTCCACAATTACAGTAGATTAAGGTTCTACATTTTGGACTACCTTTTCCTTCAATAAATGAGCTAAGGACCCAGTGAGACACATGCTCAAAGGGATCCTGGACATCCAAAAGCGGTGGCGGACACCGCCCATGAGACCTTTTCCGCTTGTTTAGCTTTACACTAACGTGTCATGAAGAAATTTTGGAGTACTATGAGTAATCTGTGTCTTAGAATGTATGGATACTATGTGATTTAATAGAAGGCGATTATTAAAAGTGTCTTTCGCTATAACAATTTCTTTTATTGCAGTGAAATGTTCTGCAGAATGAGAGAATAATGGCAGCAGTAGAAGCAAGGGCAGCTTGGCAACGTGCAGCGAATCGCTATTTCGTACAGGAGGATGCTAAAAGAGCTCCAAAGTTGGCTTGTTGCTCTTCATCATCAGCGTCAGCATCAAAATCACAGGTTAGTGCAGGAACAAATGATGGACAAAATCTGTTAGATCCTCGTGTTGCAGGATTCATGCCTCTAGGATGGAAATTGTCAAACTCCAATTTATCAACTGACACAAAATGGTGGCTACATCTGCAGCCCCACTCCGCATACCAAACGGATTTCAACTTTGAGCAGTTAAATCCATTGGAGACTGAACTTGAACTCTTGAGAGCAAAGGAGGTAAATGAGACCTTAAAATATTTTGAAGACCCGGAGAAGGACAGAATCCTATCTTTCACCAGTAAGAGCAATAGATCATCTTTGGATCTGAAGAATCAATATCAGAAGACTGAGCCTTGGTGGCGCATAACAGATAAAGATGAGTTGGCTTTCTTGGTTGCTCAAAAGTCACTGGAGCATATCGAGAACTGCGATCTGCCTCCTGTCCAAAACAGGAATGCTAGAAAGTGCTCATTTTCTCCCGATAGTCTTTGCAAGGATGGAATATTTTCTCCAACACCATATCAAGAAGCTCATGCTGGTATATCTTGTGGAGTTTCCGGTGAAAACACCAACAAACCGTTCAGGTATTACTTGACGTTCATAGACTGCCATCGTTAATTTGGTTGATTGAAATTTAGATTCATAATGGTGCACTTTTAGTTAACATGCACATATTTCCAATATGCAGCACAATTGACAATTACATGACAAACCCAGAAACTGAACAAAGCAAGGAGCAGCTAATGGAAGCACTACGACATTCCCAAACCAGGGCAAGGGAAGCTGAAAAGGCAAGAAAGAAAGCGAGCAGCGAGAAGGATCACATAGTTGAGCTCATTTTCAAACAAGCTTCAGAACTTTTTGCATATAATCAATGGATCCAACTGCTTCAACTGGAGTCGACCATATCCAACAAAAGCCAAGTAGACCAATCAACCTCAAGAACACCCTCTCCAGTGGTTTCACCTTTCAACTGTCAGAAAGGAAGAAATAGCAAGCATAAAGCAACCGAGGAGGATAAGCAGATGATATATGACATTATTACTAAGAATGCAGTTGCTTTGGCAGTTGGGTTAGGTCTCGTCAGTGCAGGATTACTCCTTGGTTGGACTATTGGATGGTTGTTACCCAGATTGTAAATTGTTTGATGAGAATTCTGTTGTACGGCTAAAATAATCAACAAAAATGAGTAGTTCATTTTATGGAACTTCCATGTAAAGCTGGCCATTTTTTAGGTGTAGTCATCAATTGGCAGATGTCTGGGATCCATGAATTAAGTCTTGAATTAACAAAATATGGCTTCCGGAAAAGTATTAAAGAGCAGGGACTCGTACTTCTGACTTGGGTGAGGTGCTAGGCGAGGCGCCAAGCCCCTCGCCTAAGGCGCCCAGAAAATTACTCAGCTTCACGCCTTTTGTGCCTTGGGTACTTTATTGGTGAGGCGCACACTTTCCGCCTCGTGCGCCTAGGAGCCAGCCTTTAACAACATAGCTTAAGTTAGACCCTGCAGGCCAACTAGGTCATTCCTAGACAGTTAAAAACACTTTTCTCATTAGGTTTTACAAACTTGCCTGAAAACCCTATTTTCTTCCAAGAAATCTTCTTAAGGCTACCAAGGAAGTCTACCAAGGACTAATCTTCTTCGCGAATTTTGTTTCTACCATAATTGGTAGATAGTTATCTACTTTACCTACCGATTATGTTTCTGCTAGTGTGATCCCAAGAACATCATCCATAATCTGTAGATAATATAGATTTTTATCTACGGATTATGGTAGAACCAAAATTCGCGAAGAATTTTTTTTTTTCTTTTGCTAACAATAACTAAATGTAAAGTAACTACCGAATTCATGTTTAATTTCCGATTATTTAAGGGCAATTTTGCCATTATGAAAAAAAGGATAAGGGGTGAACTCAATTTAGGTTTGGGTGACCCTATTTTGTTTTATTGTTGGCCCCTAAATCCTTTTGAGTGGCTCCTAAAAAAGCTTGGATTATTAAAGATGAATATTTATGTGAAAGTATTTTAGGAGTGGGTCTTTGTAATTTCAAAGAAAATTAAGCATGCCAGCCAATTCGGTATATATAGGTATAGGATTGATCGAATGCCTAGTTTTTATGTCAAGAAAACTCACGTAGCAGAAAATTTCATCATCAACAAGTAAATATGCCTATATTTTTCCAGGCGAGATTGGGGTATACCCAAACTAATTGGGGTATACCCAATTTTAAGTGGACATGTGACCTTACTAAGGGGAGGTCAAATTTGGTTGAAGTTACAATACTACCCTTGCCCTTTATAATTCTATTACCCTAATCAGTTTTTTTTATTTTCATTTCATCTTCCTCTTCTCTTCTTCTCTTCCATAACCACACCGGCTCCTCCCACCACCACCACCAAAACTCGTCGATTAATTTGTTAACATCGTCGATTCGAAAACTCCGAGTAATCTTCATCAATGGAACCACCACGGCGTAAGGGAACTCATATGAAAGGCGCCAATCGAAAACCCAATCAATACAACCCTGAAATTGCAAAATTAGTACAACAAAAAGAGAAGAAAAAAACCGTCGAAGAAGAAGAGATTGAAACCGCTCAAAACGAAGAAATTGTGCAATTAAGAAAGTAAGGGCCTACTTAAACTCACTCTAGTACTTCGATTTCATGTTTGCATGTCAAATTAGGTCAGAAAAATCGAATCTTTGAATTTACAGTTATTTCGCCGGCAATGTGTTTGTTTCACGACCCTGCCGGGATTTCATATTTAGGGTTAGTCGGCAAGCTCTTAGGTTGAAGATCTTGCCGGTTTTTATTATCTGTAACTGCTACTTTCAGGGTCGGCAAGGTATTCAACCTAGGACCCTGCCGACGTCAGTTTTTTGGTAGTCGGGTCGGTTATAAATTTTTACCTTGCCGGCTGTATTTCAATTTTTGTGTGTCTCCTGATGCCTTTAATTATGAAAGTCGGATTGGTATTTGAATACCACCCTGCTATTTCGTATGTTGGCCGGCATTGTTTTTATTATAAAGCCCACCGACTATTGATGTTGAAAACCTGTGTTCATAGTTGTTATAAGCCGGCAGGTTATTGGAATAAAACCCTGCCGACTATGCTTTAGCCGGCATGTTGTTTAGATATCCACCCTTCCGACCTTGGTCCTCCGGATTGGTTATATATGTCGACCCTGCCGACTTGTAATTTTTTTCTTAATTTTTCTTGTTCAGGTTGCAAAAGGCAAACAAGAAAGCTCTGAAAGCTTTTAGTCCTCCTTCAAGACCTCCTCGTGTTGGTGACAAACTCTTGACTTCAAGACATCGAGGGGCATACGTTGTGGCGGGAACGACAAAGATCCGTGTACCGAATGATGATTATCAACCACCATCGGAGCCCAGTGATTCAGACGAGACTCAGGATGAAGACCAATCAATTCCATCTCGGTAGAATAGGTGACGATGATGATGGTGATGAAAGAAATCCTTTACTTGGAGAAGGTAACAAATGATGATGATGATGGTGATCAAGACATGCCTAATGTTGGAGGAGGTAATGATGATGGTGATGATGATGATGGTAATGGAGATAAAGGTAAGGATATTCGGGATGAAATTGTTGAAGAGGCAGAGGAACAAGAAGAAGAAGAAGAAGTTGGGGAACAAACCCAAGCTGCAAGTACTAGTGCAACCGGGAAGAAGAAAAGGGTTATCACTAAACCAGCTAATTCCCACATGCCTCCCTCTGAATTAAAGGTTAAATTGAAACCAAACGAGCTTCCCCGGGGGACCCCAGACATGTTCTTTTTGGATACAAAGACTCATGGGCATGTGAAATCCAAAATACTATCGTAAGTAATCTCAATCCGTCTTTGTTTTTCATTTAAGTGTGTAACTATCATAAATTTGCGTCAAGTGTTTGTATTTCTTTTTATTTTATGTTTTTGGTATTTAGGATCACAAGCATGCTATCCGTCTCATGAGGCGCCAAGCTTCATGTTCAGTGACTAAGACTTGGGATCTTGACTTGGAATGTGAGGAGGTGAAAGTGATTGTGAGGAACTCCGGGTTGTGGCCTGCGGTGGAGAGTTCGAATGTTGAGTATGATAGAGTTACCGTATCTGCATTCTGTGAGAGGTTCTACGGAGAAACCGATATAATGTTATTCTCATTCGGTGAGATGGCGATAACTCCCGATGATGCTCATCAAATTCTAGGCCTCGAGGTTGAGGGAAAAGCAATCATTGAGGTCTTCGATAATAACATTTCTTGGGAGGAAATCTTCAAATTGACCAACACTTTGTTCGGTTGGGATCAGATTAAGACGGAGTCTATGCTTGCGATGAAGGATGGTAATCTAAGCAAGAAGTTTAATCTGAAGAAGATGAGGGATACATTATCTGGGACCAAGAAAATCTTTGATGTGGAAGGAAGGGTGAACCCGTGCGAATCAATGCTACCGCGTCAGCTTATTTGCTATACGTCCTGGGCAGATGTATCTTCCCCGACAGTTCCGGAAGCTTGGTCGACGCCAGTTATTTGCAACTATTGGATCCCTTAGATAAGATGCATGAGTATTCTTGGGGTACTGCGGTGGTTGCCTTCTTGAACAATGAGTTGACAAAGGCTTCAAGGGAACTCACTGCGCAAGTTAACGGAAACATATGTCTCTTCCAGGTAATTTTATTGTCTAAATCATTTATATTTTCCAAATGCTTGTAATGTTTGATTCTTACTAAACTTTGTGTTTGCATAGGTTTGGATATATGAGCACTTCCCTACTTTGGTGAAAACCAACTCCCACGTCAAAGTGAATGAAAAGCTTGCGATTGATAAGCCAAGAGCGCAAAGATACAGTTTTAAGGGTGCTCAGGAAAAGGATATGCCGCAACTGCTTATGAACGTGCGAATCGCCTTGGACAAATTGACTGCAGATGAGGTAATATTTGATCCTTACCGAGATGCTAGAAATCAAGGTTTAATCCAAAGGAGAGATGATGTTGCATTATACTACGGACCCTTGTTGTTCTCCCATGGATTTTCAATGTACGATCCACATCGGGTAATGCGACAATTGGGTTACGTCCAAGAAGAACCCCATTTCGATCTTGAGCCTTTCTTTAAAGTGTTAAGGGAGGACCGCAAAGCACATCCCAAAAACTATTATCGCCGCTTACGCTCCACCCCCAACTCTAGGACATTGGAACAGAAGACTTGACCGTAAAGTCGATACAAGTCTTTTGGACGAGGTGACCGAAGGTCATGAAGCTCAGGAGAGATACATGTCGTGGTACTTGGGTTGGGCTCGTCCTACTGTGATTAGGGAAATGACTGGTGAACAATTGGCTCGTAAGAGGAAGATGGCATCGAATGACTCAACAACAATTCCTAACTTCCTTGTAAGTATTTTGGAGTAGCTCTTACTGTTTAAGATTACATTATCGAATAATTCTATTAATTGTTTGTTGTTTAACTGAAAATAGAAGGGGTATTTGAAGACCTTTGTGAAGCTGTTGTGTTGCGCGAGAGAAAGAGGAGAGCCTTTGTCGATTGAAGAGCAAACCAAGCACATTCACTATGCTAGCAATCTTGACAATAAGGATGCCTATGAAATGTTCAAGCAAGCTGATGCTGAATTAAAGAGGGAAGAAAAGGCCAGGAGGGAAGCACAAGCCAAGATGAATGCTGAAAAAAAGAGGGCTCGTAGTGGTCGTGGTGGTGAAGGTAGTAGAAGTGCTGGTGTTCTTAAACGGGGCCGAGGTCGTGGTCGTGGTCGTGGTCGTGCTCGTGGTAAATGAATCGTTTCCTAGTTTATTTCTTTATGTTGGGTTGGACAAATGTTAAGGTTAATGGTTGGACAAATGTTTTTTTAAGGTTTATGGGACATGTTTTCTTATTTTGGACAACAATTGTTTGATTTCTAATTGTTGAATGAAAGGTTTGTTTATTTCAAGACAAATAGCCGGCATGTTTTTTTTTTAATTCACCATGCCGACAATACCGTGGCGGTAAGGTTTTGAAGTGTAAAAGCCGGCCCTGTCGGCGAAAAGTGCTTGCATACCGGGGTCGGCAAGTGAGTCGATCATTACCAAGCGCGAATATACGCATACAGCGATGTATTATGTTTTCGAATATGCCGGCAATTTGTTACAGAAAATACCTTCTCCTGATGCCTAAAACCATCATAACGACGGCATGGTTTTAAATTTATACCCTGCCGACCATATCATAGCCGGCAGTTAAATTTCAAAATACATTGCCGGCGTATTGACAGAAGAAAATGATTTACTGATGCCAAAACCATCATAACGCCGGCATGGTTTTAAATTTATACCATGCCGACCATATCGTAGCCGGCTGTTGATGGTGGTTTTTAAACAAGGGGTAAAATCGTAAAACCCCATGACCTAGTGTTACCCGCAACACATTAACTAAGAGCATTTAACTCAGGTGTAAATAATTAATAGGGGTATTTTTTCAAAATACCCAGCATTAGGTTTTCGACATAGAACCCTAATTCCAAAACCAAGCCGCACATCGCGCACCACTCAAGCAATGATGCCAAACCAAGCCGCATATCGCGCACCACGGCAACGATGCCAAACCAAGCCGCACATCGCGCACCATGGCAACAATGCCAAACCAAGCCGCACATCGCGCACCGTGGCAACAATGCCAAACCAAGCCGCACACCGCGCACCGTGGCAACAACGCCAAAACCAAGCCGCACACCGCGCACCATGGCGTGACGCCAAAACCAAACTACATATCGCACTCATTGGCAACCATGCCAAACTAAGCCGCTATGCCATTGGCACATGCCAAATATAGCGCCCTAGGCTTGCAAAACGTGCAACTAGGTCAACATGGCCGTACGTGCCATTGGAACATGCCAACACGTACCACAAGCCATATTTCCAAGTCGCTATGCCATTGGCACATGCCAAATATAGCGCCCTAGGCTTGCAAAACGTGCAACTAGGTCAACATGGCCGTACGTGCCATTGGCACATGCCAACACGTACCACAAGCCATATTTCCAAGTCGCTATGCCATTGGCACATGCCAAATATAGCGCCCTAGGCTTGCAAAACGTGCAACTAGGTCAACATGGCCGTACGTGCCATTGGCACATACCAACACGTACCACAAGCCATATTTCCAAGTCGCTATGCCATTGGCACATGCCAAATATAGCGCCTAGGCTTGCAAAACGTGCAACTAGGTCAACATGGCCGTACGTGCCATTGGCACAGGCCAACACGTACCACAAGCCATATTTCAAAGCCGCTATGCCATTGGCACATGCCAAATATAGCGCATCAGGCTTACAAACCATGCAACCTAGGCCAAGTCGGCCACGCATGCCATTGGCACATGCCAACATGCTCGCTGGTAGCTTTTCCTACCAAGGCCACGGCCCTAACGGCCACGCATGCCATTGGCACATGCCAACATGCTGGTAGCTTTTCCTACCAAGGCCACGGCCCTAACGGCCCACGCATGCCATTGGCACATGCCAACATGCTCGCCGGGTAGCTTTTCCTACCAAGGCCACGGCCCTAACGGCCACGCATGCCATTGGCACATGCCAACATGCTCGCTGGTAGCTTTTCCTACCAAGGCCACGGCCCTAACGGCCACGCATGCCATTGACACATGCCAACATGCTCGCTGGTAGCTTTTCCTACCAAGGCCACGGCCCTAACGGCCACGCATGCCATTGGCACACGCCAACATGCTCGCTGGTAGCTTTTCCTACCAAGGCCACGGCCCTAACGGCCACGCATGCCATTGGCACACGCCAACATGCTCGCTGGTAGCTTTTCCTACCAAGGCCACGGCCCTAACGGCCACGCATGCCATTGGTACATGCCAACATGCTCGCTGGTAGCTTTTCCTACTAAGGCCACGGCCCTAACGGCCACGCATGCTATTGGCACATGACAACATGCTCGCCGGTAGCTTTTCCTACCAAGGCCACGGCCTAACGGCCACGCATGCCATTGGCACATGCCAACATGCTCGCCGGTAGCTTTCATCACCTAGACGTGGCCCCATGCGCGCCGGTAGCCTAACTTGCAAGCCGTGCAACCTAGGCCAATTCGACCATACGCGCCACCGGCACATGCCAAAACCCACGCCGGTAGCCTAATTTGCAAACCATGCAACCTACCACCAAGGCATTCCGCACATGCCATTGACACATGCCACACACGCCACTAGCGGCTCGGCATTGCCACTTACACTCAACGTACAACCTACCACCAAGGCATTCCGCACATGCCACACACGCCACTAGCGGCTCCGGCATTGCCACTTACACTCAACGTACAACCTACCACCAAGGCATTCCGCACATGCCAATGGCACATGCCACACGCGCCACTAGCTGCGCCACTTGCACTCAAAGTGCAACCAACACTCGAGATATCAACACAACTGGGGGATGCTTTCCAGGGTTTTGGTTTGGCGGTTCTGACTTGCGGCGTACACTACGCTTACATTAAGAAAGCGTGAAAAGGAATAAAGCGGTCAAATAAATGAGAAAATAATGGTGAAAACGTTTTCACCCATAAACACCTTTCGGTTACCACCTCCTCCCATTATTTCACCCTTTACTCTCTTCCTTCATGAGGCCAGGGTACGTTTCAATCTCGACTTGTATAAATAGGTCTTACCTATTTCCACCATACGACAAGTCTCGGTCAGAGAAAATATCGCACTCTCGTAAAGGCAACTTTGCAAGCTCTCCCAAAAGCTTTCATCTCTTGCAAGCTTCCCAAGCTTTTACTTTACGATACAAGTCGAGATACTACCATCCCGTAATTATTCTTGGTCTCAACACCTTTCTTTGCTTCCCTCCCCAAATCAACCCTTCTCCTCCACTTTGTGACCAAGCAAGTCCGGGAACGGCCATTTCTTGGTTTAGGCCGGACTTGTACAGATTGATCTCTCGAATCTATAAAGTGCTCACGTGCAACACATTTGTTTAGGGTTTGAACCAGTTTCTCACTCACTTACCGAATTTACCAAAATCGGCAGAAACGATTTTCACCCATAAACACCGGCATACTGAGAAAAAACAATCTCGCCGGAAAATTCAAAATTCAAATTTTTGACAAGTACAATTTCATTGATTGACTTGTACTTGGGCACTATAACGGCCAAATTTGGGTACAATCCTATAAATACACTACTTCTCTCTACAAAACAACATACAAATAGTTCCAAAGCTCATATCATCATACAATCCATCAAACTCACCCAATAGCAAAAAAACAATGACTTCATTTGATTCAAATGAAGATTTGGCAATCACCAAAGCATGGTATGCGGAAAATCGACTTAGACGTCCATCCTCCGAAAGGGAGGATTCCACAACCTTTTGGACTAGGGTACACAACAAATTTAGCGGCGAGTTTGGTAATCCTAATGGAAGAAGTATTCAACAAGTCCATGAAAGGCACCTATTCATCGAAAACGCGATACTTGCTTTTTTGGCTCTCCAACCTCGGATTTTTAACACTCGCCCCTTCACCTTGTCCATTGCAGAATTTGTAAGCAATTTTGGGATTTTTTTTACGCAACCCATGTTGTTTTATCTTCCAATGAAACACCACTAACATATGTAGGTTTGTTTTTGTGTTTTTGTAGCACGAAGTCGTGAAAGCGCGCTACTTGGAGGATAAGGGGGAAGCATTCGCTTTCGATGCAAGCTATCACTTCTTGGCAGAAAGAATCCCGAAGGATAACCTTAGGAATACTTGGATGCCGTATCGTCTTCGGATGAGGAAGATTGATGGCTTTAGCAAGCGGTTTTGTATAGGTTTTGTGGGTAGACCTCTATGCAAACCCTCCGTTTCAATCAATGTAGTAACAAAAATTGCATGAATAAAGTGAATTAGATCTTCCGATATTCTCGTTTTCTCGTTTGGTATATGTAAATGTCGGGTAGTGGTTATAAATCCTTAACATGCGGCTACACATACGGCGTATTGTCATAAATTACATGCATGCCGACTATATTATAGTGGCGTTATAGGAGATATTTACATGCCGACCGTAAGAAAGTCGGCATAATCATCATTCAAAGACCCTTCCGGCCACAAAACGGTCGGCGTTTTATTCATCCAAGGACCATGCCGGCTAAAATTGGTCGGCATTTTATTCAAACAAATACCTTGCCGGCCATAGAACAGCCGACACCTTATTCAAACCTGGACCCTGCCGACCTTTCATATTTTCAAAACAAAATTTTTTGATCGAAATCGAACTCATAAAGCAGATAAAAGGTTTAATCTGCTGAATTTATAATTTCAAAATTTTAATCTAAACTCAATTAATTAACCTAATCAGAATTTTTAGTGTTAATTAAACAAGGGCATTTTAGCCATTTTGAAAATACAAGGTTAAGGGGTGGCTTGGTTTTACTTCAAAATAACCCTATTTTGTCTCATTGGGTATACCCCAATCAAGCGAGGATATTTTGTATGCATAGATTTTTTCAGTTTTAAGTACGCATCCTGGTTATTCTCGAGGGAGCAAAAATCCAAAATATTTAAATATGCGAAAATGGACAGAAACGTGAGTACTAGAAATTTGACAATGCAGTCACTGGTATGAAACCAACCACTTGGCGAGCAAGCTGCACAAAAGTATTACATCACCAAGATTACTTCTTATCTGTTTGCGGATTAAGGACAAACGATTCAACCAACCTTGATATATATATAATTTTTCTTTTCGTTTCCATCCAAACCGACTCAATTTTTTTTTTTCTTTTTTCCGTTAATCCATTTCATAACGGATGCTGTTGTGCAAAAATGTTGGCTGCACAAAATCCACAGTTGTTTTAATATTTTCAATACAACAAATATTCATGGTCCACACCATAGTTTTGCAGCTTTATGTAGTTTCCTACCGAGCAGCAATCGTTTGCACCACTTGCGCTGCTGTTATACAACACTAATCTTTTCTTATTAGATGTCATTTCGAGAACTCTCAAGAGCCATGGAAACTGATAATAACTAGCTACGTTGGATTAGTACTGCCTATATAATTGTTTTGTCAATCTCGGCAAAACGATTTTTTTATCTGAACCGTAAAAAACAACGCAATAACCCGGGACCTGTTGTGTCCCAAATTAACTACTCCTCCTGCTGGGACGGCAAAGTATTACAGGGCCTGGACTCTAACCTCTGACCTCAATAAAGTTATACTTTAATTACTAGCAAGTCTTTTCGTTTTAGGGTTTTACAAACTTCAGCAAGGCTTGCACGTACCTTTGGACAAGGCTCCTCCGTACTGGTCTGTTTTGATATACTCAATGAGAGATTTACCAAGTTGGCACTACCAGAAGAACCAAAAGAACCTTTAAAAGAACGAAATTTGAATATAGATGTGGGAGTATTGGGAGGCTGTTTATGTTTAGTTTATTGGTTTTACAATGTCGGCATTAATGTATGGATAATGCAAGATTATGGAGTACGTGAATCCTGGATTCAAAGTTGGGGATTTTAATAAAGTGCCACACTTCCAATTTCCGGTTTAAAAAAATGCCACGGTTTTTTTCAAAATTTATAAAGTGCCACAGCTGTTATATATTCCGTCAGGTCCCACCAAACTGGTCCATAATCGTTGAACAAGTCAAGAAAATGTGTCAACATTACTTATTTACCGTAAAACAAACCATTAAAAAAGATGAAGAAGAATATCCGATTCATTCAAATCCATTAGCCACCGTAATATCTGTGTCGAATTTCTATGGCGATTTCTTCTTCCTATATTTGCTGGTCGTGTGTAGCTGGTGCTGTGTAAAAGTCAGGATCTCCCTCTGTTACCTTAATTTTTATAATCCAGAGATCTATTAGGGGTTTAATTCTCTTCTTCAAATCAATCTAATACGGGGTTTCTATATCCCTCCTTAAGGTTGGCTATCTTTAATTCCATCTTTAATTCCAGCATCAGGGGTTACTCTTGCTCTTAATCCAATTTATTCTTTGCTGCAACCAATTATTGGCTAATTATTATCCTTGTTCTTCAATTGTTTGCTTTATTGTCTTAGGGACCTTGTCACCCATTAATTTGAATTTCTTTCCTGCACCTATTCCTGGTTTTGGTTGAATTTTTTCTTAGTTCACATATTGTTTGCAGCAGCTGCTGCTGTTATTGCCGAGAAACTAGATCGAGTAATAGATGGAGATGTTAGAAGGCATAAAGATGTTAGTTCACATATTGTTTGCAGCAGCTGCTGCTGTTAACCGTGAATTTGAGGGGTTCTTTGTATTATCCGAAATTGGGTTTAAGTGACAGCTCTCAGTTACAAAATTAAAGCAGCAACAATGGATCTGTGGGTGTTCGATTGAATGCGGGAAGATGTTAGAAGGCATAAAGAAGAAAGGGGTATTGATTTCTAATGGCGGAAATCAAGCAACAGTGGTGTCTTATCAAGTGAAATTTTGCTTGTCAAGTGATTTGTTATTTTGGGGTTAATTGATTTACTTTCGAATCACGTGAAGAAGGGTTAGTGCTGCTGAAATTGGTGTGAATGGAGAGATGTTATTGCAATTGGTGGAGAATTATGCTGGCTGTGTGGAGAGCTCGGTTTTGAAATATATGTTGATGATTACCTTACGAAGACACGGGAGAAGATGGGAGCGAGCTCAATCAAACTGATGGTGGATGTGGCCATGTTTAGGTGGACTGAAATTGGATGAGCTCGACGTGGTCTATATGTTCGATGAAATGACCCAAAGAAGACACGAACTATAGTGAGATGATTCAAGGGTGTAAATGTCTTTTATTAAGATGACCTACTGCCACCTATGCACTAACGGATGTTAACTGTTGTTTGAAAAAAACTAGATGGAAAAGGTCAAATGTGTGGCACTAAATAAATTATGAAAAAAACGGTGGCATTTTCTTAAACCGGAAATTGGAAGTGTGGCACTTTATTAAAATCCCCTTAAAAGTTTCTCCATTACCCATGAGTGTATAATTAGGCTTAGTTTGGTATTGTTTGCTTTTGTAAAAGCGTCATGCGTACATGCGTGTCTTTGTCTTTGGTGGAGAAAAAGCGGTTTGACGTTTAGTAAAATATTAACTAAAGTTAAAGTTGATTAAAAAAGCAATCAAAGTGTGTTTGGTAAAATATCAAATTCATTTGTTGTTGTTATAGCAAATGACAAAAACAGACATATCTTTGAAAATAGTTTTATTCGATTTTATTGGGTTTAAAAATAATTAATTTTTTTTACTATTCAATATAAATATTTATAATTTACTATTTGTTATTATCATTATGATTGTTAAAAAAATTATTTTACTTAACACTTTTTAAGATATATATATATATAATTTTCAAACAAAAAATCAAGCTAAAATTAATTAAATTATTATTTAATATTTTTATTATTTTTATTATTGAAAAATGAAATGAAATAGTTTGAAAATAAAAAATAATAATATTTAAAAAATAATAATAATAAGAACGGGCCCCTAGCTCAGCTGGTCATCCCCGTTCCCCAAAGTTTAATGCGCTCCAGGAGGTCCCAGGTTCGAGTCCTCAATGGCGTAAAATTGCAGGAATTAACATGGAAGGTAGTGTTAGTTTGCCCCCTTGTGACACAATCTCGCCCCCCCCCGCCATTTCGGCTCCCCTTGGCAAGGTTCCCCATAAGGCCCGCTGGTAGGCTAGCACAACAACCTGTTCAATTAATGTAGTAGTATGTCGTTGGAGCTTAGCTTGTTAGGCTTCCAACTAGTTAATGTAATAATCGTTTAAATACTAAAATATATAAAAAAAATTGATTGTATATAAGTTTAAGGGTAACTTTTGTCATTTATAAAATAAAATAAGGACAAAAAAGATAAATCAAGCATTAAATTTAGGTGGACCAAAGCTTATGCTTTTGTAGCTTTTAAAAGCTCCTCCTCCCTAGCTTTTGAAAATTGAGGAATTTGTGAAGTGCTTTGGGTAAAAAGCACTTTGATTTTTTTTACCAAACACCAATTTCAAAAATTATTGACATATATAGGTTTTGAAAGTGCTTTTGGAAAAATAAAAGCATTACCAAACTCAGCCTTAGTAGCACGTATGTGCAGTTAATATGGAGTTTCCAGAACAACGAGACTTTATGGATGGTCAATCAAGGTTACGTCTTATATGACCCAAACAACAAAAGATATAGAGAACTGAGGTTTGATTCACTTTTCGCTACAGCTGGATGGTTAGCTATAGAACATAATTTTACGGTTAATTCGCTTAACTAATCAAGGTACGCATGCATTGTGCAAAACCAGAAAGCCAAAATTCAGTGTAGTTACAGTATTGATGTTATATTATATTGATGTCCGTTGACATTGCGGTATCCCATTTGCTTAAATGTTGATTCAACTTTTTTTTTTAGATTTTGCATAAAATGTGAGCATATTAAGTTATACACTAGTACTGGATCATGCAAGGCTATGGAGTCAGAGAATCTTGGACAAAGAATTTCTCCATAACACAGGAATGGGTAACTAGCGCCAGCTATTTGCAGTTAATATGGAGTTTCAAGAACAATGTGACTTTATGGGAGGTCGATCGGGGTTTAGTTTTACATGAACCAACGAACAAATTTTACAAAGAGCTGATGTTGAATTCTCATTATAGTGAAAGGCAAACTGTTGCAGAGAATTATGTGATTAGTTCGGTTTCCCTTAACTTTACGATGGATAAAAGTTAATGACTGAAAGTAATTGATTCATGAGCCTTTACGATGGATCAAAATTGTTATTGATTACTAACTGTTAAGTCCTTACTGAGGCATTTATGTAGCTCTTCACTATGGATTTCTATTTGTATAAGTTCGCATTGGCTTGATGCTATTTTTAATCTTATAGATTTTGCCATATCAATAGAATTTGAGAGCATCTCCAAACGTGCATGGGAGGCATATAAACTTGTTTCAATCCACCATTTTATAACAGTGGCAAAAACGTTTATTACGATGTTTACTTTTCTCATCAGATGTGTTGGTTGGACATGACAGTATACCCCATACGGCATATATGAATAGCTCTAACACCACAAACATAAAAAAGGGAGAATCATAGTTGGACCAATTAGAAATGAGCTTATAGACTTTGCTTACAACCACTAGTTTTCAATTCGAAAGCTCTCGTAACCACAAAAAATGTGAGCACCAGGATTGTGCTTAGGTTGGTTGTAGCTATATTTATTTGAACAAACTTTTGACTGTCTAGTTGGTTTTGTATTCTCATGCACATTCCAAGTTTCAACAGCCCCGCAGCCCAAAAGTATGAGTGAATGAGTGCAGCTGGATGGTTCCTAGTTTGGATGGTAACTAATTAACTACCGAGCAAAAAAAAGAAAGATGGGCATCTTCTGTGGTCAAGCTGAAGAAACAGTATTGGATCACCTGATGCTTATTCATTGCCTAGAGGCTTTGAAGATATGGCGCTACTTCGATAACTTCTTCAAGTTGCAGCCCTGTCAACCTAGAACTGCCGTACTGTCAGTTTAAGGGCAATGTCAGAAATATTTTATATATCCTGGTGTGCGGGAGCTCTTCACTATATGCCTTTCGGAAAGACTCTAGTCTGTTTAAATATTGTCAGTGAGGGATTCAAGGAGATAGCAGTGCCAAAAGCACTTATCTCATATCCAAAAGGAAAACAAGATATTCATAGTTGGACCAATTAGAAAGGAGGTATAGATATTGATTTACAACCACTAGTTTTCATTTCCAAAACTCTGAGAGCCACAAAAAAATATGTGTGCATTAGGATTGTTCATAGCTAGGTCTTGGACCCTTGAGACGATGATGATAACGATGGTTGCTTCTAGGTTCAGGGACGTACAGTTATGTATATACAAGAGTTATCTCTTTGTGTGATGTTAGGTAAACGTAAATTGGTCCTAGTCCATATTGGAATTGAGTTTATCCATCCATAATCTCCATTATGGTGGTCACGGTCCATATTAATTAAGTTATTCGTACAACTTTAATTTTTTTTTGAAGCATTTTTCCGTACAACTTATGTACAAATATCATTGTCATCATAATCCATATTGGATTAAAAATTAATCCAATTTGGATTGAAAATACAAGGGCAACTCCCTAGCCAGATGTATGGATTCTAGTAGTACCGACGTTCATTTAAACCCCACACGTAAATCTCACACCACAAACACAAAAAGTAAACCACTGTGGCTTTTACTTACCTTTGTCGAAATTGTTACTTATTGGATTACTAACTTTCAAGTCAAGCTATGTAGCTCTCTGCACCATGATGCTATTTTTAATCTATAGATTTTGCCATTTCAATAAAAGTTATTCGAACACATATGAAAGGGCTATCGTTGTAGAAATCCAATGGTTTCTATTTTGCACTACAAACATACAAGTTTAGAGTCAACTAAAGTTGACGGACCAAATCGGTTGTCCGGTTTTCTTTTTCCATATTAACCCCTCAACCATAGTTTAGGGGCCAACCGTAGTTACTCCTTGAATCGAGAATATGGTTAGTTTTTATGACCCGTATCTAAAATGGATACTGCATATATATATGGAAGATTAATATTTTCTCTCCAACATAAATCACCAATCTCCGCAGGGAGTACTGATTGGCAGTGGATGGAGCATTAACAAAGAAAATTGTAAAGAAACCCCATTCTTAGTTTGGTTTATTGAGTCTTTGCAATTTTCAATTCTAATTAGTAAGTTACTTGAGTTGATTTCTTTTGATTATCTACTGTGTATTTAGTTGTTAAGGATAAGATTTCTAAATTTCCCCTTTTTGCAATAAGGTTCAATTAGAGATTTATAATATTTTTGTGTACTAATTTGCATTTTCACTTTGTTGTTCAATTTTGTAGGGATTTGAATACGCAAGTATTGAGGAGATTATCAGTCTTCTTCCTACGAATTTGGTAGAATCAAAGAGTTCTGAAGAATAATGGGAGATCCTTTAGATGGATTAAGGTCTTTAATGGCTTCACATAACCCTCCTCTTCATGCTATGATTGTACCTTATGAGGATTATCATCAGGTCAACTTTCTATCACCTTTTAATAGTCTTATTTGATTTCACCTATTATACATAGATCACCGTTTGTGTATCGATCTCCTATTGGTCAAGTCATTATTGATGATTACCGACTAAAACCCAATTGAGTGCATACGATGTTTTACACAAAGTTTCAATCTTTTTGATGTTTTTTCTAATGACGCCATACTAATGTAATAAGGAAATTATAGTTGATTTCTTGCAGAGTGAATATGTTTCGCGAGGATAAAAGGCGCGAATTTGTTTATGGGTTTTGTGGAAGTCTTTGGTTAGTATAATATATTGATTTTACTTCAATCCCAATCAACATATGTTAATCTTTATAGCTTTGGGTATCTAGAAATCTTGAAAAGTTCATGTTTAAGTCGATTTTTGAATTTTTCTAGGTTTGGCACTTCGACAAAGGATGATGCACGATTATGGACTTATGGACGGTACTTCTTGCAAGCAACACAACGGTGAGTGATCGATGGAAACTCATGCGTATTGAGAAGATCCATTTGTCGAGACATGGTTAGTCGATGTGAGTAATTGTCGCAAGACCGAGACGTTTGCGGTGGAATATATAATTGAGTATCTTTTGAAAATATTATGATTATTTTGGTGTAGATATGTGTTAATATATCTAATTTTTATCTTTCCCTATATCATTAGAATCTTCCAAACTATGCCACTGTTAGGGTAGACCCGTGGTGTGTATTAGTAGATACCGCACAAAGATGGGAGAATGCTTTTGCTAAAAAACAACTAAATTTAGTTCATTTGGGAACAAACTTGGTAGACGACGTATGGGAATTCCGCCACCTCCAGGAAGTTAATCATGTTATTGTACAACCTCTAGAATTTGGAGTCGTTACTGTAGGAAAAATTGAAAGACTGCGAGAAAAGCTCCTAAAGGAAAAAGCTCGTGGTATCATTTTCACAACACTTGGATGAGGTAATGCACAATTTGGTGGTTGGGTGAATGGCTTTCCCGTTGGCCATGTCGATTTCAGTTTATTGAGCTTGATTATATTTCATTTTGGAACTTTTGCATCTATTCAGGTAGCTTGGCTATACAATGTTCGAGGAAGTGATGTTTCCCTCTCGTCCCGTTGTTCATGCATTTGCTATTGTGACAACAAATTTGGCTTTCTTTTATGTGGACAAAAGAAGATTTCTACTAAGGTCAGTAGTTGATAATGTGTTTATACTGTGTTATTATGGAAGGAAGACTTGTTCAATTTGATTTTTATTTACAATATATATTGTTGTCTTAGCACAGAATACATTGCCCACGATTTTAAAGGTCCTATTGTTAGGTGATTCTATTTGTGGATCTGTTCACTAAAAGATCCCATCCTTATTTTTGTGGAATTCAGACAACTGATTTATGGTGCTTCTTTTTCGATACACAGGTGCACGCCCATATGGAAAAGAATGGAATACAAGTCTGTGATTATGAATCGAGAAGCTCGGATGTGGCCTTGCTTGCATCTCGTCACTCAATTTCGCAATGAAGCTTAGGCTTTAGTTAGTCGGTGGGCTATTTGAACTCAATGGTTAAAAGACATTTCTAGACACGCACATGTGATTCTTAATTCGCATGTTGCATGTAAGCAATTTGAATTGAATATAGTCATCTTAGCATGTACCTTTTATTCTTTTCGAATAATTTATCCTTCGTAACTCAGCTACTTGTTATGTATTATGGAAATTTCAGCCAGTGCAAGGGAAGTTGAAGCGTTATTTGAGTTTTTCAAGAGTATTAGTAGTTCAATGATTGATGATAGTTTGATTTATTAAGGTATGAACTTATCATGGCTCTCATTGTCTTTTTAGACTTTTGATGTCATTTGTGTTGTCCTTGTTATTGCTACAATATGAGTTTATTCTCTAGTGTATTTGCTCATGTCACACCCTTATGCAGCATGTTCATTTCCTTTGTTTTCCTTCCCTCTAGGTTATGTGTTGTGTTTATGTTGTAACCGTTTTGGGACATAACTCTTTTAGTGTTACTACATTTCTGAGGGTAATTGTTGGTTGAGAGTTCGTAGAGCTACTAAATGTGCAACTTGGATTATTTATGATCTAGCTATTGGTTTAGCTTATTAAAATAAGGCCTACTTAGGAAGATGAATAATCACCATACCAACTTACTAAATCCCATTTGACCTGTCTAGCTGCTTGGGTTTCATCACTTTGAGGGTGTGAATGTTATAATAAACCAAACCTAATCGGCTAATTTTACTTTTAGAACTTGTTTTATTAACTTAACCTAATAATTTGTCTAGAGTTTGTTATTCTTTCTACATTTAGGCGCACATGCTGTTGTTGATTAATCTCATATTATAAATGAGTTAGTTTTTAATCTGTCATTTATCGGAAGTCATGGGCGTCTCATATTGTATATGATACTTAGGTAGAACTTGTGAATGATCAACGGAATTCACCAGGTAATTTTACAAGATGAACACCACCTTGTGAAAATTACCTTCCATGAGAAAATTCTCTCTGGACTTTGTTTGCAAGTTGCTATCATTATCAAGAGAAATGTTTGGGTGACCAGACATCACAATTAATTTGTATTTTAGAAATGATTATCTTTGTTGTCCGGCATTTGTTGTTTATTTCTTAGTATACTAGATTGTTCATTACTCCCTTCTAGACAAAGGTATATGAGTCTCACCTAAGGTATATGGCACGAAAAAAATAGACATATATTGTTTCTAACACTTGTCCAATAAAATAAATTGGGTAGTGTAACACAAATGTCGTAAATAATAAACCAGGTATGCACTTAGTTGATCATATAAAATAAATTGGGTCGATTGGCGTATTAATTTATTTGGATTTTGTTCTCATGAGATGACTCATGTGAATTTGAAATGCATGGAGCTCCTTCAAAGACATAAAGTCATTGTGAATAAGATAAGAGCTTTAATTGTGATAAAGACATAAAGTCATGTTAGATGTGATAATGCTAACGCAGTTTAAGCTAGGAAAAATGATATTGTCTTTGCTCGACTAGCTTCATCTTCAAGTAAAGTTTGTAAAGATAAATATATTTTGTTTTTTGTATGTGGCACTCCTTCGTTTTGGTGTCTATATATATTGGATGGACTAGTTGATACATACGGAAGAGCTTTAGGGTGTTAGAGAAATTATCATACTGGAAGTGCTTTGGGGTGTTGGCTAAATTTTAGCTGATCTTGAACTATATGTGCTTTTTCGGTTTTAGTTGCATTAGAACTCGTAGGTAAAATGTACTTCATAAGAACAGTTTACAAGTATTCTTTCACAATTTGATCTATTGACACTATATGCAAAAATATGATTGCACCAACACTTGCAATCAAAATGCTAACTATGTAAATGGACTCAAAAAGGTAAAATGTATATGTTAACTCCCAATCATATGTTACTCTAGGTACTGAAAAATAAATCACAGATTACAGGTGCAAGGATAAAAGATAATATGTCGCTGATAGATCCAGCACAAAGAAAGCAAACATTGAACTCATATTTTTGCTGAAATAAAAAAGCTTTCATTTCAGCAAAACAAAGACGGGATTCATCAAGCCATTATATCCTCAATTGATCTCTAAAGAAAAACATCTTGAAATAAATTAAATATTGCAGTATCTAGTATTGAAAGAGTGATGTACAAAATATATACCATCAACTTATTCTAGACCTTTCAAGATTTTGGAACTCCCCTCCAATCCGGCACGATTAGGAAATGTGTTGGAAAACTTCTCCGGGAGTAGCAAATTACTGTGAATTAGGACCTTTATGTCTGTTATTTACATCCATTTCTACCATCAGCTTGGATCAGTTTGAGCAGCGCAATGCAACAAAAATACTTGTGTAAGAGCATCGTTACAAGTGCAACTGTTCCCATCTGTAATACAACAAAAATCAACAATATAAGTACGAAAAAAAACATACTGATATATTGTACAACCATGAACCTCTCGATTAACAGCATATAAACCTATCAATGACATCAGTAGTTCATAAACAACCAAATAAACCTAACACCATTTCTAACAACCGGGAAACTTAATCCAAGAAATCTATCAGCATCTCTAAAAACCAAAGAAAGAAAACCTTAATTCTTATGTAGAAACTATTAACAAAAATTCAGGAAAATTGTATCGAACACCGAGCAACCTTCATAGTTTTCCTTCTGAATATATGTATGTATAATCTCTATCTAAAATTTCTTCAAAATTTAAGAAATTACTATGAAAACTAGCAAACTTAGTCCAAGTAAAGAACAAGAAAGAAAACCCTTTAATTGATTTTAGACGACTATGAAAACCTACACAAAAATTAGACTATTACGATATTCATAGAACTGATTAAGATGAAAAAAAAAACCCTTTCTCAGACAATAAACAACAAATTATAATGAAATCTCAACTGATTATAAAACAACTTACAAGATTTACCTCTTACTAGTTCTTATTTCATGTTGTCCAGTGTGAATTATGATTGGTATGCAAGTAAGTCACACAATCTTATACCAGCCTCAAATGCATCATGAACCATCTGGAGTCCCTTTCTTACACTAGCCTCACCTTCAGCAGCCTATGAGAACACAATGGGTCCTGCAATATGAAATCAAGAGAGCACTAAGATTTGTAGATGCCACTGAAATAAGCATGTCTTAGTTTATTCTACTGCGAACTCTATTTCTTTTTTCACTTACAAGTATGCCATGGAAGATCCTAGAGCTAATGCTCTGAAAATAATTTCACATGTTCTGTAGAGTTTAAATTTCTGACTACTTGCTTTTCTCACTCATTTTTATTTACTGTCCTGCATCAATATATCGCAAATTCAAATAGATTTAGTTTCTGCTTTTTCAACATTTGAGAGCATCAACTATTATGAACGCTTAGATGTACCTCCTTAAGACAAAATGGCATGAAAAGAAAAACATATATTGTTTTTCAGACGATCGTATAAAATAAATTGGATGCTTCACTAATACAGTCGTATAAAATATATTAGGTTTCAGGGGTGCTGGTCGTATAAATTAAAATGGGTAACTAGCTGATATGGTGCTATAAATTAAAATGGGTAACTGAGTTAGATTGTAGTCCAAAGAAAAGGGGTAATTCAATCAAACATAATGCTAGATCGCCAAATCCTAACACATAAAGATGCTGGTGATCCATTACAATCTCCCTACACACGCACAATTCAATTCTATTACTATGGAAAGGCTAGCATAAAATTACAATTCCCACTATTGCCTAACAACAGAGCCGACATGCCCCATTTGTTACACTTCTCGTTTCGCAGGACACAATGTCCATGAATTTGGTGTCATACTCATTGAACCAAAAATTCCTAAAGAAAACGCTAACTTTCTTATGAACCATAAAGGAAATACTCCTAAAATCACAGAAAAAAGATTAAACCCTTCTGATGAATAATATAAAATTGAAAACCCGTATCCTAAAATCATCAAACAGGAACCACAGCTTTATCAAAATCCCCAAATTCAAACCATAAACACAAAAGAATAAAAATAAAGATTTAAACCTTAATAGAAATAACAAAATTGCCAACACTAATTTTTTATCGAACAATTAAATTGAAAAAAAAGATATGGGGTATGATTGATTTACTTACCAGAACCCATAGTTTCTCTTTGGGATCTATACTGCCATGGTAAAGAAAGATATCAAAAGCAACTTCTAATGCTTTGTATGCATTTGTTTGTCAGCAATCATGCTTTCAGAAAGCATTGGGTTGTGGTGATTAGTTTTGAAGCAAAAGAGTTATCAATGGTAGAGTACCATAATTATAAGAAGAAACGGGAGTAATCGAGTGATAGACGAAGAAACAAGCTCGGTCTGCTCATCGCTACGGTTTTCAGCGAAGAAGGAAAGAAAATGAGGAGAAAGAAGAAGAAGAAAGCTATAGACTGATAGGGAAGTTGGATATGGATTTAGATAAACGGGTATAGGCATAGCTTACCCATGATGGGAGGTTTGGTTAAAAGTTGACCATTTAAGGAGGGACTACAAAGTCATTTTACACACGATTTTGAGTTAACCAGGAGTACCTTTTTGACTCTGTCCGTCAACTTTGGTTGACAAAAACATGGTCGTTTTGTGAGGGTTGACCCAATCCTTTGGATTTGCTTGACGATTGCTCCATATGAAAGGCATAGCATACTAACTTAAGAACCTTGCAGTGTTAGATACTACTCCGAATACCACCAAGCTTTACACCGTCAATAAGTTTGCAATATCACCAGACATAGACTTTACCAGTTTTACTAAACAGATAAAATTTACATCAATATTCAGATTTTTCTTCGGGGAGACCTTTAAAATCCAAAATACTGGACATAAAGGTGAGTGTGAGACATTTGATAAGAAGAACTAGCCCACATCTTTTGTCAAGTTCCTTTTCTTTTGGATTTTCTGCTTTCAATCACTATTCAGAATCACCAGTATACAACCACTTGCTGAGCAAGCTGGCACAATTTATCTAGTCGAGCACAGAGTATGAGAAATCAAAGAAGAACTAATCCCACTTTTTCTTTGTTTTTTTTCCCTTTCCTCTTGCTTTTGTGTCTTGTGCTTTTAACACTATTGAGCTATACTCGAGTCGCACTGATGATTAGTATAAAACCACTTGTTAAGCAAGTTGCACAGATATTACTTTCTGTTTTGTTTGCTAAATTTGGGAAACACCATTTTTGATTCAATCCACCATTTTAATAACAATACCAAAAACGTTGCTTACAGTCTTTGTTTTTTCTCATTAGAGATGTGTTTGGAGCCACCATGGGGACAGGACACTATACTCCACACGACATATATGAAGGGTCTACAAACATAAAAAAAGGGAGATTTAACTCTATTTTCTTTGGAACAAACTTTCTTTGGACCAATTAGAAACCAGCTATAGATTTGGTTTACAACCAACCACTAGTTTTCATTTGGAAAACTCTTAGAGCCACAGATAAATGTGTGCACTAGGATTGTTCTTAGGAAAACTTTGAATGATAACGATGGTTGCTTCTAGCTTCACACAAATAAGGGGCCGTTTTGTTATTTACCAGATCAGTTATCTCTTTGTGTGTGATGCTAGCTAAATTGGATAATGGAAAGGAATTAACAAAGGATTCTTTGTATAGATCGAAAAAAAAAAAAGAGTTTATCCATCCATATGGTGGCTGTCACAATCCTTTGTTGAATCTAAACTCCGCATTTTAAACATATTCATTCATCTCCTTCATTCATTCAGGTTGCTGTAGTGTTATGTGACGCTAACAAAAATCCATGATGGACTAAAGATTTCATATATAGACTAGTGGTTAACAACATGCAAGGACAACAATCATATCTTCATCTCCGGTTAACAGTTTTCCAAACGATAACGGTCTTCTAATGGAGAAAAGTGACGGCGTTATGATGCCAGTCTTTGGGGCCTTGGAATGTTTGTACGGATATATATCATATACAATGGCATATATATATATATACCAGTAGTGGCTCTAACACCACAAACGCAGAAAAGAGGAGATTTGTTTGAACAAACTTTAACTTTTCTCATGCATCAAGTTGGCTTTGTCCTTGCATGTTGTTAACCACTAGTCTCGTTTAAATTCTCGACAATCCTCAGCCACAGGAAATGAGGGCAGCCTGCTGGGTTGTTCCTAGTTCAGACCTTTTGAAATTTAAGCTTTTCATCTCAACTACCATGGAAAGCTCAGGCGGGCAAGAGCAGTATGGCACAAATTCAGGACTTCCAATTTATTTCATGTGTTTTAGCTGGTCTTAAAGTTATTCATCCGCTACAAAACTTAGACTCCTTTAATTTAGTTTTGTTATGTAAAAACGATACCTGATTATCAAACTCAAATGATGAAAAAAAATTAACCAGACATCTATTTCAGACCGAATCAAATCCAAACAAGCAACGTGTAAGTTTTTCGAATCATAACATTCACCCGTAGAAATATCCACTTTTTCGAAAATTTTACATTAATAATGTTACCATGACACCATTCACCTTCCCAACTATTATTATCAACGACAACAATTTTGGAGGGACCGAAAAAAAAAAACACCACCAAAACCGACCGAAACAAAGTTAGTCGGTGTACCCCATAATAGTTTACACTGTGTTTCCTCTGCTTACATATTGTTTTGATGTCTGTCCACGTGTACGCTCTGTGTTGGCTACCTTGCCAGCCTGTTTGTGACAGTCTGTCAGTACACGTGTATGCTATGTATTGGTTACTTTGTGTGTGGTTATCTGTGACTGTAATGAGAGTACTTAATACTCTTGTCTGGTTTGTTTCAATGTAAGATCTTGAATCATCTTTAATGAGAAGAACCATTATGTTATGTTGGTATCAGACCTGAGAAAAACTTTCTCAGGGGTTTCTTCGATCCGTTTTATTCCTCCATTAATGGAGTGTTCTTGAGCTCAATCGTTTCTTCTTCGAGTGATTTTTGTTCTGTGTGTTTCTATCACTCGATCTGTCTCAAGATTTGTTTTCGGATTCTTTACAATTTTCTTGATTTCTTCTTCTTATTTGATCTACTTTGATCAGATCTTCATTTTTTTTTTCTCTCAATGGAAAATCGATCTATCTCAAAAGTTCCGCTCAATCAATTAACAGGTATAGTCAACTTTAAACTCAAGGAGGACAATTTCTTAACCTGGAAATCAGTAAATCTTGCTCTTCTCAATAAATTTCGAGTTACTGATTATGTCACTGGCGAACGAGAATGTCCTGAGCAATTTACCTCTCGTAATCATGCTAACAACAACATTGTGAATCCTGCTTTCACGCTTTGGCAAGATGAAGACACTACCATTATTCTCTGGCTTAACTCCACCATGTCTGAATCGGTTCTTCCTTATTTTGCTGGTGCTTCCACATCGCATGAGCTTTGGAGCAACATTGAATCTCGATTCTCCCAGGTATCTGCAACACATACTATTCAACTCCATATGCTTCATTTTACTATGGAAAACAGGATTAGAAGCAAGAGCAATGCTGCTAGTGTTGTCACAATGCAGAGTAGGTGAAGTAGGAAGGAAAATATAAAGATCCTTAAGAAGTCGACATAACCATACCACCTCAGCCGTTTATCCCGAGCAAGTGCACGATATTGACCTCGGTCTTTGAGCGAGCAACATGATGGCTTGCTTTTTAGTGACCAGGAAATGGGATTGTGGCCAAAAAAGATACAAAAACCACTTTGGTTGATCTTCCGTCATCGGGAGAGCCATTAATCTGCATCACTATAACCTTGTAAAGTTATAAGACCCTTAGAGAAGAAACAGGACCATGATCTAAAGTAGCCTTAATATATCTAAGAATTCGCTTAGTTTGCTGCAGATGAGTAGTGGTGGGTTGGTGCATAAATTGGCACACTTGATTAATGACAAAACTTATTTCGGGCCTAGTCCATGTCGGATATTGAAGAGCACCTACAAGAGATCTCGTACTCAGAGGATTTTCAGAGCATCACCATCATGAGCACCGAGTTTAGTAGTGGTAGAAGATGGAGTGGAACAAGACTTGGCTCCAACCATGTGAGTTTTATCCAAAAGATCCAAAGCATATTTAGTTTGACTCATAAAGATACCACTGGCATTCCTCTTTACTTCCAAGCCAAGTCTTTGTCAGTTTCTTACATCTCTACCATTCAACAGCTTGCAGACATTTTTACTAAGGGGCTTCATGGTCCAAGATTTGACTTCTTAAAGACAAACTTAAGGTTTGAGTCTTTTCACCTTTCAAGACCTTCGGTTTGCGGGGGTAATAGTTTACACTTTGTGTTTCCTCTGCTTACATATTGTTTTGATATCTGTCACGTGTACGCTTTCGTGTTGGCTACCTTGCCTTTGCTTTTGATAATGATCAAGACACGTGTATGCTGTGTATTGGTTACTTTGTGTGTGGTTATCTGTGACTGTAATGAGAGTACTTAATACTCTTGTCTGGTTTGTTTCAATGTAAGATCTTGAATCATCTTTAATGAGAAGAACCATTATGTTATGTCCCCACACCGCCACCGAAGACTAACAGAGGGCTCATTTGCTACTGTGTTTAATGGTTTTGATATTGGTTACTTTTCTCCGTTCATATAGCGTTTTTGTAATTATCAGTTGGTCATGATCCAGAAGTGACAGTTCTACCGAGCGATTTATCCTGCGAAATCTCCCAACTGAAACAGATTTTTGGGTCCCACCACCAACGGAGATGCCACTTTTTAATAGCCGGTCCCACTATTATGTTTTAGTCGGGAGATCTGGCGGGATAAATCTCCCGGTAGCTTTATCATTTCCGGTCATAATCCAGTATTGGATTAACAAATAATCCACGTTAATTGGATTGAAAATACAAAAACCATTGCCAGATGTACGAATTCTAGTAGTACCGACGTTCACTTAAAGTTAAACCCCACACGTAAATCTTACACCACAAACACAAACGAAAACCACTATTCGGCTGCTTAATTATAAACAGGTTGAAGAAGATGGGTTTGATACTGATAGATAAGGAACGGTAGTGCCCGCAAGTATATATTTTCTTCTTGTCGAACCGGATACGATACCAGAGCATTACACCGATAACGCCAATATGTTAAAATGATGAAACTTTTACAAGCATCGGACAGACCATAAATAAGTTCTAGAAGTTATAGAAATATCTTAAATCCAATATGGATTGTGACAAAGAATATGTTTGGTTGGATGGATAAACTCAATTTTAATATGGACTACGACCATATCATATGCTCTTTGATATACAAAGAATATGTTTGAACCTTGATAGAAGCAGGTAAGCAACCATGGTTAATTATCAGCATCCCAAGGGAGCAAGCCTGCTAATAGGCGGTACCAAATTACTTGGGAGTGTACCAAAATATACAAAAGACAAAACATTTATTGCCTTTGAGTTGGTACACCCCCAAGCAATTTGGTACCCCTATTAGCAATCCAACCACCCTAAGAACAATCGTGATGCACACATATTTTCGTGGCTCTCAGAGTTTCTCCAAATGAAAACTAGTGGTTGCGAAGCAAAATCTATAACTCACTTCTAATTGGTTCACCATTTCTCTCCCTTTTTTGTGTTTGTGGTGTTAGAGCTACTCATATATGTCGTGTGGGGTATAATGTTCCCATGGCTACAAACACATCCAGAGCATTATGAAAGTGCTTTGGAATTATTGTTACAAAATAGTGGGATTAAATCAGAAATGGTTTTTACCAAATTTGGAAACAAACTAGGAAGTAATAATATTTGTGCAAATTGCTCAACAAGTGGTTCTATAATAATCAGTGACTCAAGTATCTCAATAGTGATTTAAAGAACAAAACCTGAAAGCAAAAGGAAATTAACAAAATAAATGGGAAAATGTACAAAACAGTTCCGGTATTAGGATCCGATTGAACGCGTAATTGGGGGATATAGCTACATGATAAAAATTGGATCCAAATATCAAATCTGGGACACCCCTTATGTAATTATTTTTTTAATTCCTAATCTAGCCCTCACTAATCAGTTTTAGTGGTTAATAATAATTAGTAAAATATTAAGTATTTGGGAATAGATTAGTGTGTATTTTTATTTGAATTTGTGTGAGTGAAGTGAGATTAGGAGGAAAAAATATTTTTGAGTGGAATTTTTTTTGTGAAAATGGAAGATTTGTGAGGAGAGAATTGCAGCTGCTGGATTTTTAGCTCAACTATCATATCTTCAATCTTCGGTTAATGATAACAACTCACAATTGGAATTATATGATGAACCAACACCCTTGGATCATGATTTTCATGAGCATGAAGTGTTTTTTGAAGAACCAACCCAAGAAAATAAACAAGTTCAACATACAAGCATCCCCAACACACATGTAATGCTGCTAAGAGTTCGAAAATTTGATTATTTTTTTTTTGGAACCGCCATTTTTTCTCTGAAAAAGCTTGGTGACGTCATACTCGTAATATGAACACAAAGCCGGCACCAGCAGAACCGGCACGGTATTCATACTATTTGCATGCTGGCTTAAAATATCCCCATTTTGAAACAATTACCGGCATGGTCTTCAACTAAAAAAATCCATGCCGGCACGCAGTTAATTAACTTTTTACCTACCACCGAATATTCCATGGAATATCCAAATCGGTATGGTTCACTCCTAACTTTACCATGCCGGTACCACAAGAAAAACATCCAGGAGTTAAAGATTTTTGAACTTAAATACCGGCGTGGTATATAAATTATCGAACACGCCGGCAACGAATACCGGTGTGGTTTATGAATTATGGACAAAGCCAGCACAGAATACCGGCTTGAAACCTTACATATCGAGCATGCCGGCGCCAGTTTCCGGCTTAGAAGCTTGTGTAACGAGCATGCCGGTATTGACTATTGCGGCATTAATGTTCAAGAAAATACAATTCCGGTACTGTTTAAAATTAGTTCCTCTTTTTCAAGTGCAGTTCCAAAATCCGGAACATTATTATGGAATGCCGACACTTGTTTCCGGCTTTAGTTGTTTTGGCGGAACTGTCGTCGAGCATGCCGGAAATAGTACCCGGTATAGTAATTTAATTTTTTTTTGAACTAATTCAATTTTCTTTTCATTCTTTCCTTAGATTGTGACATACATTGATCCAACAAATTCCAAACCGCTTGGTCCGGATACGTCCGTATACTATAAAATACCTCCGGTATGTTACCAAACAATACTTTTCACCTAGTTTTTAGAACTTTATGCGGGGATTGCTTGTAATGAACCTTATAATCTTCCATTGTTGTCCTAATGTAGGGAATAAAATCTCCAGATGAAGCAATTGCTTGGGAAAAACAGACGGCTCTTAAGAATATGTGTGTGTTGGTGAGGAATACCCAACGTTCAGATAATCATTTTGAGATGGTTTGCGAGAGAAGTGGGCAATACAAGAAGAAGGATAGCCATAAGAGAAAGGGTTATGTATATCCAAAGAAGACTAATAGGGTAAACAAGACTCTTACGTGGAAGGATAATTGCCCCTTTAAGCTTGTATTCTATTTAAGAGACAAAGAAAAGGAATGGGATTGTACGGTGTGGTTTGGCTGTCATAAACACCGGGATCCGAAAGATTTTGTTGGTCACTCCCTAGTTGCGAAGCTAAAACGTCATGAATTTGAGGATGTAAAGATAATGACCAAAGCATGTATCAAACCAAGAGTGATTCTCAGAGGCTTCAAGGAAAAGGATGATTAGAACGTTTCTTCTCTAAGTACAATTTATAGCGCACAAGCAACCATTAGAAGGGTGAAATGGGAAGGGAGGACCGTTATGCAAGAATTTGAGAAGATAGTTTGGGATTACAACTACACGCGTATCATTAAAGAGGACCGGACAACAAACCCCTTCAAATATTCATTGCGCATCCTTTGCTTTCACAATTGGCTCATACATGTTGTGGTGTTCTTATGATGGATTGCACCAACAAGACAAACAAATACAACATTCCGTTGTTCAACATCGTGGGGCAAACATCTTACAAGGTATCATTCACATTGGCTTGGTGTTTAATGAAAAACGAGAGGGATTACAATTATCATTGGGCATTGCGACAATTGAAATTATTTTTCCCGGAAAATCAATTTCCGAGGGTCATCATAACCGATCAAGATGACGCACTAATGAGTGTTATATCCGACATATTTCCGGATGCACAAAAATTCCTATATACGAATCATATGGGTCAAAATTTGACAAAACATTGTCATGCTTTGTTTAAACCATTTAAGGCGGATATTAAGAATAGAATGATTTCTCGACTAGAGGAAGATGTTCACAAAACTATTACCCGAATAAGAAGAAGATGAAAGAGGAAAGATTAAAGAGCGAGTGGAAAAAGAGCACGATAAAAATCATAAAAAGTGGTTGGAATTTCTAAAGGATTGGGAGAAAGTTTATTGGTATCTTACCGAGGATATGAAAAGAGATTGAAAATGTTTAGTGCCAAATATAACGAAGTGTATCCAAGTGCCGTCTCATATTGTCGGGATAAATTGTTGGATAAGTACAAGGAAAAATTTGTGCGTCCATGGACAAACCGGTATAGACACTTCAAAACGGAAGCAACTAGTGCAGCGGAATCCGCTCATGGGAGATTTAAAGATCTCAGCCTGTACGGCCAAGGCAACGTGGTTACGGTCACCGAGGCAATGGAGCAATACTTTAAGGCTAATATCGATAGGATCAAGAAATATTTTGAGAAAAGCTCAATGGAAAGGATGACTCAATTTCTTCAATATGGTAAGTTGCTCCAAGGAATAGAGTTCAACGTCTCTCATTGGAAAATAAAACATATGATGAGAGAAATACAAATGGAGATACACTACGACAAACTGAGTGATGTGTGTATTTGTCCCAACATGTCTTCATTAGGGCTTCCATGTTGTCATATGCTTGTGAAGTACAAAATAGTAATACCTATTGAATTTTTTGATCCGTATTGGAAGCAACTATCTTTCACCCCCTACGGAAGCTCCCGGACAATCACCATGGGATATGAACGAAGCAAAGGAATTCTATGAAGCTTACTCGCGTGGAAACTCGGCTAGCCGGCAAGTCTTGTTGAGCCAACTAAGGCTAATTACACGGCCATGGATAGCAAAAAGTGAAGAGCCAAGAAAGGGAGATCCTCCCGGTAGATGACAAACTAAAATTGCAAGGAGAAAACAAAGGAAAGAATTGAAATAAATGACTCGACGTGAAGAAGAACTTCGGCAACTAAGAAACGAGATCTATCCGCAAGTGAGATTTCAGAAGAACTCCGGTAGACCAGAATCCTTTACTATTGCTTGGACCTCTTCATGCTCCTTAGGAGATAATACAATTTAGAAATTTTGCATAAATACAAAACAATACATATGCACGAGACAGAATTCTTACATAGGTCTGATATATAGTATGAGCCCAAGATTCCTTGTAGCCAAATAGATACCCCGGAGCATAAGAAGATGCGCCCCAAATTCTAACACGATCAAGGTAGGGTATCATGTCATCAACATGAGGAAGGTGCGAACCTTTAACTTTTACTTTTCCTTTGCTTTTTCCATTGCCTTGTGTGGGTTGTTGACTTGGACCACCTTGTTCCACTACTCCTTGGCTTTGGTTTGCTAATTGAGTTGGATCAATCTCATTATCTTGCTCCTCACTTTCCTCTTCATCTTGCTCATCTTCCTCCTCAACAGCTCCGGTAGATTCACGGATTACGATTTTACTACGATCACGACCACTCTCCCAAATTTCCCCTCTTGTATCAGCACCCAAACACTTTTTGTTATTCCCTCGAGGAGGCAGAGACTGAGGAGTATCAAGACCATCCTTCCTTCTTTTCTTAATGACATCATCTTTAGCTTTTCCTTTGTTAGCCTCCTTTGCTTTAGCTTCCTTTGCTTTATATCTATTTCAAAAGAAGCACGAAATAAATATAAGACAACTAACTTTTATTTCTAATACCGGCATAGATACACCACATTACGGCATAGAATCATCACTACCGGCATACCAAAAAAATAGTAACGAACATGCCGGGAACCAATACCGGCATTTAGAAATAATTTTCGAGAATGTCGGTACACTTTAGGAAATTCCTGGATAACAAAATACCAGTACCGGCAGATACGTAAAATAAAAACTCATGCCGGGACCTAATACCAGCATTGACAAAAAAATGTCGAAGATGCCGGTAATATTTATGAAGTTCCTGGATATCAAAACTCCAGCACCGGCATGGAATCTAAACTAAAATGTATGCCGGTACAAATAACAAAATCCTAGATTTTTTTGTTTATTAGAAGCTCACTACCGGCGTACTCGTAAAAGTTCAAATCAATGCCGGTACTGGGTTCCTAAGTGGTCTTCATCCTAAATAGAATGCTGAAACTAAGTTCCGGCGTGGTCTTCAACCTAAATTAAATGCCGGGAGACGCTGCCGCTGTGGTCTTCATCCTAGATCGAATGCCGGCACTTATTTCCGGTGGGGTATTCATACTAAATTGAATTCCGGAAATACTGAAACTCAACTATTTCAGTTAGGGTTTCGCGATTTTGACCTAAACCCATAGCTACAAATCGATTTGGACCTGGCTCAGGAAACGTTCATCCATCATGACCGGACATTGGAACTAGCCTGTAAGCCATAACTAAATGTACAACCATCACAACCGTACATTACAGTTGGCCAGGGTAGTAATGTGTAGCCATCACGGCCTTGGGAGTTGATGAATGATTTTTTTCTCCCCCAATTTAAGTTGTAAAAATGTATTTAAAACATATATATGGATGGGTACTTGGTTGAAAGTGCATATGCGGACCATGCACCAAGTAAGCTTCATAGCTTAGCAAAAAGAGTATAAATGATTCTTAGGTCTCATTTATATAGTTGCGTAGCCTTGCCAATTGGGCGTAGGATGCTTAGGAATCACTATGCCATGTCTCGGATTAAATATGCATCACTTGGATGTATTTTGACAGAACGGACTACACGGACTAGGCCATTGCCATTATTTCTTGGCCACGGCCTTGTAAACGACTTTAGCTTAAGTTTTTGTCCCTTCGAGGATGAACTACGATCTGTGCTTGATCCCTTTAGAGTAGGGAAGGGTACGTAGGCAGCCACAATGAGTTGCAGCATTGCCGGTACAGCACTTTGTCGCTCATATCATCTAATTGAGAGATAATTGCTGCATTTTGGCCTCTCATATCATCTGGCTCGGTATTGCGATGCAAGAGATGATTGTGTTTATACTTGATGAGGTGAGTTGCATTCCATTCCTTGGATGTTCATACTTCCTATCAAGGCGTTCGACGTAGGCATATACCAATAGTGCATTGGGAATGACCATAAAAGTGAGTCGTATTGGTATGCAAGTAGTAGAGCTTGCATGAGCCTAAGAGAGATGGATTTAGTCGTATTCCTGGAAAAGACTCGGAAGCCAGTGATGCATGCAGGGTGCATTGGCCATAAACTTCAAGGCTTTATACCCTTGTTCTGTGGTAAGTTGGAACGGTGTGAAATCTAAGTTAGCCGCATCATGCTCCCCGAGCATGCTTGCAAGGAAAAATGAACGTGCATTTGCCTAGTTTCAAGGACCGGATTGTAGCATCACAATGGCGCATATCGGGGAAGTTATGACCTGCGCGCTCTGGCGCGCTAGGGGTAATTTTTCGGTCCGTCACATAACTACTTACGATAGTCTAACAAATTTTGCTACCACAATATGATTCCCAGGTTGTAGAAAAAAAAAATGAGGAAACAAGCTCAACAACAATCCCCAATCACCCAATCCCCTCTTGGGTTTAGACTTGGCAGTTTAAGGATTCTATTATAGATATTAAACATAAAACTCAGGTTGTTCACTTAGCTCTCTGCATTATGCATTTCATTTGGAAGCATAGATGTATAGTTGGTTTTAGTAATATAACACCCAATCATAACACTATCATACATCAGATAAACTTTTACATTTCTCAACATCAAATAGATATCTCCTTTAATTGTTGCTCATAGTCATTCTTATATAGATAAGTACATCTTAAATCTTCCTTCGAAACCTCCTCCTATTCGGTTCTTGAAAATAAATATTGATGTTTCGTATAATTCTAATTCTTTGTTAGTCGGTATTGGAATTATATCTAGAAATTCTACAGGGTCATATGCATGGGAAAGGGATCTCTGAAAAGAGCTATAAATGCCAAGCAAGCTGAAGCTTGGGCTATGTTAGAGGTTGTGCAAATAGCAGCAACAAATGGTTGGTGTAATGTTATATTTGAAACATACAATTTGGGTATCTGTTCTTTTTTGCAGCAACAAACTAATCTTTGTTGGTGGCGATGTTTACGTCTTCTTAGTAACTGTGTAAATATATGTAAAGTTAATCATGTGTAGTCTTGTGAGTTTGTATATAGGTCTTGTAATAAATCTGCAGATGCAATAACAAAGGCTAAACATAATCTACGAGAGGAATAATGGTTTCAACCACCCTGAAATGTTAATTCCTTACATAAATCATGATGTAAGAAATCCGCTTCAGTAATACATGCTTGCTCCTTGGTTTAAAAAATAAACAGTCACCAATCACCATAGTCAAGTCAGATCTCGACTCGGACGTTAGATTAATAAGAAACAAACAATCTGTCTTGGCCGATCAAATTTACAACCAATTAGAAACTATGAACTTCATTTGTCAAGTATTTTACCGAATAACATCATTCCCGACCAATATTATACATTTAATGGTTAATTGTGATTCTGCTAGATAAAAAATGTTGGAACAGCGCAAGCTTATGAAGTTGGGAGCCTAGTTAGCAATTCGGGGTACGGGTAGTAGTTCGGAACGGTATATGTACGGGACTTATACGGATTCGGATAGGTCGGATTCGTCAAAAATCCGGTCAACGGTTCGTTGTTCGGATAGTAGTTCGGAACGGCATACGTACGTGCATATTCGTTTTATAAATGTGAGTTCGGCACTTAAAATTCGGCTTACTATATGATAAATTGATAAGTATTATGACCTTATTACGAGACTAATTTTTTTTTTTATATGATTTATAAGATGGAAAAAAAGAAGTAAACAATTTAATCACATATATGTATTATAAAACGAGTTTATAGACTTTTAAACAAAAATAAACACATAAAACACTGGTTAAACAACTACCAATAGACAATTTTAACTGAATAATGGGAGTTCTAGTTCGGAAATATCATTCGGATTCGGTCAGTTCGGATACGTTTACGAATCATTCGTAAGTTCCATATAATCCGCAAACTAGGTTCGGAGTTCAAATAGTTCGGAAATATCATTCGGATTCAGTCGGTTCGGATACGTTCGTGAATCATTTGGAGAATTACTAACTAGGGTTAGGGAGTGAGTAGCTAGCCAGCACACTGGCAAAGTTGTTTACAACTATTAAAATACAGTCCAGATGTATGAATTCTAGTAGTACCGACATTCATTCAAACCCCACCCGCCAATCTCACACCACAAACAAAAATGGAAACCACTGTATTTTCCTAAAACAGGCCTACCTGCAACCCTGCACCAATGAAAACAGAGGAATAGATCACACGTGCCCACGTGACTCAGCTCACTCACAACCACTAATTTCAACTCAAGAATTTTGAGCCACAAATATATTATTTCTTTTTCTTTTCTTCCTTTTATATACACCTCTTATCTGCCTTTGCTTATTTCTTTTTGTGTCAACTTATTATCATCTCATCTTCTTCTTCTTCTTCTTCTTCAACTTCAAACTTTTCTCAGCTCAAGCACACAGATTTACACTCTTTAAGGTCAGTTTTGATTATCTATCAGTTTATGGTTCATGGATCTGTTGGTTTTCTCTTTGATGTCTGTGTTCTTGTTTTTTGTTTGTGTTTCTGATGGTTAGATTAAGATGTTGTAATGAATTTGAATCTCAATCTGTATATTAGAGCATGCTAAGAGAGGTTTTTACCGAATGGGTTTTGTTTTGTTTGTGCTAGTTTTGATTTTTTTAGTGGATTTTATGAGATTTTCATATGGTTTGTTCATGAAATTTTGAGGGTTTTGTTTTTTTTTTTTTGAGTTTTCATGGTTGGATTTTACTGAAATTGACTTCGTTTCTCTGTTTGTTTTGCTGAATATGTTTGTTAAATTCATAATTTTTGTTGATTCATAGGTTCAATTACTTTCAATTTTGGGTTTAATTGATACATCTGAGAAACTGGGGTTTCTTGATTTTGATTCTTGTCTGCTTTGTTTGATTTGATGAATTTGCTTTCAATTGGTATGTGTTTGATGATTTTGCGGTTTCTTGGTACTGAATTTCTTTATGTTGTTGTTAAAAATTTCAGATGTATAACATGGAGATTTACAATTCAGGCAAGGTTACACAACAACAACAACAATATCAAGATGAATGTGACAGACCTCTTACGTCAGATGATTGGTACCAATGGATGCGGAGTTCTCCTGATGGTACATGTCCCGTAAACGAGATTGGCAAACAGAAACCGGAAATGGAATCAGGGATTACTGTTAGTGAGGATCAATATCTTGGTGGCGATTGGCCGGAGTACACGTACGGTAGTGGACATGGACAGAACAAAATGGCGTGGGAAGATGAATTTTCTATGTACTATTCTAACTTCCGACCTCTTATATTTGAGTCAAGTGCAATGTCTTCTGGTATCGAGATTTTAACCCGTATGTGTTTCTTTATGTTGCAGAAGTTCAATGCTTAAGGATGATATGGATGTTCCACAAATGTCACTTGGAGGTGAGGATGATTGCAGTTCGGCGCGGTTGGATAAAATGTTTGACGATATGGTTGCGGATTCTCAAAGTAAGTGCACAGACCAGTCTGATTTAGGAAGCTCAAAGTATATGAAACATGATTACCCTCCATCAATGTACTGGAACAAATTGGATGAAACTTCTAGTTTTATGGTATCCGATACAGACCAAACGGAAGCTACTGTGGATACTAAGGTGAAACATCTCTCACCGAATAGATTGAAGTAAACAATTTAAGCGTATTTTGTACATGTTTAGCGTGGAGTTTCTACGTTTGAATGAACAGATAGAGAATTCAATAATTTTTATTACTCCATCGTAGCCTAGTTTCCAGTTTGCACTGCACAATAGTTATAGGCAGCTTTGCGGTCTGAAACTGTTCTCACTACAGATCATCTGCATTGCGAGATGGTGAGCTCTTCTCACTAGAAGTTATATGGTAAAAGCTGTTTAGATGAATCTGACACCTTACTTTCAACCTCGTTGTCAATAACGATTACATGAAGTACTACAGTAGACTGAGGATGAATATTTGGTCATAGTTTTTTTGTTTTCCTCCAATATATCAGTTTTTTAGGATGAGGGGTTCTTAGTTTTACGGGTTCCGTGCTATTTTTTGTGGAACCAGTATTATGCGTCTCGCATGTAAAGATCTGTACCTTGTGAGTTAACTAACCATGCTATTGCTCAAAAATTCCAGGAACCAGCAAAATCATCTGCTGAACAAGAGGAGGATGCGAATGAAGAAGTGTCATGTAAGGCAATGCAAGATCTCGCTGACGTAATGACACAGGTGAATATAAGAAACCATGGAAGCTCCCAGAAGTGTTATTTCAACCATATTGCTACTTCATATTCTAATGGTTTATTCAATTTTTATTTGAGCAGTTGACCTCAGAGACACGTTTATTCTTTCGGGATGCCTTGTACCGCCTTGCAAACAACTCAAAACAACAGCAACAGTCACAAAACCAGAACAGGTGTGGAGAAGATTACAAGCCGCAATCACCTACCCAGCACCAACAAAACTCGATGTAGGCATTGATCCTGAAAATCCTTTAGTCTGTATTGGTTAATGGGCCGTGATGTTGTTAACCTATAGAAAATCCTTGATGGGTAATACTTAACACCATGATCGTTCAGCGCTCTGTGTCTATGAACCCTTTTAACTTAGTTAAGCAGGAGGTACCAATATACGCTTTACCTGACATTTCCCTCAATTTTCAGGTATGGAAGTACTGACAACATGGAGTTAGAGACCAACATCATTGACAGGACAGTGGCGAAACTCATGTTCAATGAAATGAACTGTAATGAAACAGATGATTTTTGTGTAGACTCAGTCGACTTCAGTGATGCATCATTTACAGCGGCCACCTCATTCAACAACTACGATCAATCAGTGCAATGTCAGAATTCAAATTAAGCTGCTATCTTCCGGTAAGAGGGAAGAACATTAGCATTCCGTACACACAGTAGGTTTAGTAGATATGGATGCAGAACAAATATAAGAAGGAAACATACAGGGTCACCTGTGTTTTATTCGCATTTCATGCTTACCCTTCAGAGTGTTATGTTAGTGATTGTAGGTTATGTAAACTCAATGCTCATAATGAGCTCCTCCCCTCTGTAAAAAGAAGAGAATTTTGCATTTTTGTTTTGCTTAGAAGACAATCTCATACTTTTGTGTACCGAGTTAGTCGACCCCATTTGTATTGGCACTGTGTCGATTCCCTCGGGACATGAAACTCAGCTATGCCTTTTCATATGTAAATATAAGTATATCCATCTCCTTTGTAAAGTGTTGTATCCTTTCTTGCAATTTTGATCTTGCCTATGGTTGTTGATATAATGAAATCATGAGAACTTCTGCTACCACTTCTTTGAACAATTTCTTACCAGTTCTACTAATTGCACATTCTGACATGGATTTTACCAGATTTATTATTTTTGTATTGGTAGTTGCATCATCATCCAACGACTTTATCACTGTACTGCAGTAACATCAGTAATTTTATTATTTACGAAGTTATGTGACTCATCCTTGTTTGTGTGGATAACCCATAAAATGAAGGATAAGAACAACCACACATTTCTTGGATTTTTTTATTTTTTTTGGATTTTGTGCTTTAAAATCTTGAATAAATGAGTGAATGAGATAGGCACGACATTGAGCCATATGACCACAAGTTGTGTTGAATATGATTGAATTTGGCACCCCAAAAATAGAGACTTCCAAGAAGAATCAAGAATGACAAGAGCTATCTAGAAGTGTCTAGCTAGCTAACTACATCCATTCCATCCATGTAATGATAGTGAATTTAGTATCATCCAAAAACATCACAATTTTAGGTTTGAAAGGAGGAAAAAAGTGAAAAGTTTAGCAACAAATCCACCTAAAATCAGAACAAGAAAAAAAGAAAATGTTTAGGTTTAGGTTTTTTTTGTTGCTCTAAGTTTGAACAAATCTATGATAACTACTTTAGGCAACTACTAATGTTTATTGCTTAAGACTAATCATGTTTAGGAAGACTAATTGAATGTGATACGAAGAAAAGAAACAGTCAAGATAGTTGACTATTTTTTATAAATTACAACTAGTCCACCACCCTTAAAATAAAAAGTCAAAGGTCAAAAAGGGTGGATTCATGTTGGATTAAGCCATTTAAGTATTTAACTGCTTGATTAGTTCTTTCTGGTTGGATTTCAAACATTTTTCTTCCTTTTTTACCAAAACACAATAATAACCGGTCATGAATAGTCATTTTCCACGAAGAAAAAACTTCCCCAAAACCGAATCTTTTAAACTAAACCAAAAACATTGACCGGGTGAAAATGAGTCGTACAAAAAGTAGAAAAAACTGGTAAACCTCGATAAGCAAAAAAAAACCATGCAAATCCTTTTCGAATCGTTGGTTAAATCTTAAGTCATGGGATCGTGAGAACACAAACCGATATTTGACGACTATCATTTAGGCTTTAGGAATTTATAAGTACATGAACAAAAATAACCTTTAAGATTTTAACAAGTAATTAAGCCTCGGTTGTGTTAATCACCAAAAATTCTATCAAAGACACTAAAAACCAATACAATACTTTTTGTTTCTCTTTCAACATGAAAAAATGGTCGGCTAACCTCTTGCCGCCCCACAAACTTAAAAACAAAGGACGGTACCACCATGATCATCCAAGAAAAATCCATGCCAAGATTGTATTAACAAATCCTTATCTCTTTGGGTTTAGAATTCCTCTAGTAACTAGAAAAAAGAATGAAGAATTTCCGAATGCAAGTAGAATTAGGACTTTATACCTATAAATGCCCAATCAGCCTGATCATTCAGAACAAGATATAAGATTCTTAACACATATTTAACCAAATCAACTATTAGACACTGACCTGGTGTTTCAGAAGAATCAGAACAAGAGATAAGATTCTGAACACACGTTTAAAATTCGTTTAACATTTAGATCAATTTGTGATTATAAGCTCGACGAAAACACGTTTTGCACATGTAAACCCGAATTAAAAATTAAGCACTTTTTTGATCAAAATTATAAGTGAAAAGTACTCGTGAAGAAAGTATGATCATGATGGTCATCAATGGCATCATCATCACACCTTCCTTTTCTTAGCCGACCATCAACGTCCTGATCTGGCATCAGTCCATTCTTTATCCTCCACGTGTCTTCAGTCAACCTCTCTTCATCTTCTTCTTCGCACTATTTATTTTTCTCCTTTTTTTTTCATTTTTCCAATTCAGACAACAGCAATTCAATTCTACTCTGTTTTTTCCTCCAACAACTCTGTTTTTTTCTTTCTAGAAACCCCCTTTCTCAGAATTGAATCCAATCATTCAGATATTGATTTGATTTGATTTGATTTTCAATTGAAGAAGAGGATGCCGTTGTGTGATGTGAGTAGAGGAATCCAGAATGGGATTAAGATTTTTTACAGAACTTATGGTCATGGTCCCAACAAAGTCCTTCTCATCATTGGTAATGATAATTTCCTCTAAATTCATTCACCCCCTTTTTATCAAATTGTGATTTTTAATGGTGGGTTTTGATTAATTTGATTGATTGATTGATTAAAATTACAGGGTTAGCAGGAACGCATGATTCATGGGGGCCTCAAATTAAAGGTCTTACAGGGACGGATGTACCAAATGATGAGAAGAAGAACATCTTCAGAAACGATTCATTTGTGTTAGAATCTGGTGGTGATGATTTCAACGGAGAAGATGGGAATGGAATTGAGGTTTGTGCATTTGATAATCGGGGAATGGGTCAGAGTTCTATACCCACCAAGAAATCTGAATACACGTTAGTACTCCCAATTCGATTTGATTTTGCCAAAAAGTTTCTATTTTTGTTGATTTTTGTGAGAAAACCCAGAATAAAGGTGAGATTTTTGAGTTTGTTGTAATGGGATTGTTGATACAGGACAATAAATATGGCAAAAGATGCAATTGCATTAATGGATCATTTAGGTTGGAGAAAAGCTCATGTTTTTGGTCATTCCATGGGTAAGTACTAAGTCAAGCCTTTTCGATTCAATTTCAGCTCGAATTGTCGTCTAGGGATTTCTTTCTTAAACTTGTTTGGTGTTGTATGTGGTAAGCAGGGTCTATGATTGCGTGCAAATTGGCTGCGATGGTACCGGAACGGATACTGTCATTGGCATTGCTAAATGCGACTGGTGGTGGTTTCGAATGTTTCCCAAAGGTAATGCACTTTCAATCAAATTATAATGGAGCGAATGTACATTGCACTTTTATAGATTTTGTTATGATGCTTGGTTTGTTACTTTGGTGAACCAACATTGTCAAAATTTACAAAACTAGTATTTAATTACGGCAATGTGACCTTTGTTACGACCTTTGTCAAGCTGAATAGGAAAAACTCGAGGATGTTCCATGGGAATCCGTAGTGTTGTTGTTGTATTGCTGCAGTTTCTTCACCTGTGGTCTTGATTAGGTTAGCATACCCGACCCGGATAAGCTTGTAAGCAGCTAGTGCTTTAACTTGTCAGTCGCCTCTGCGCAAAAGAGGCTGCACATTAGTATGTGGGATAATTCAACAAATTATTCTCTGCGGAGAAAGTATAATGAATTATTAGCTACGTTGTCATGGCAGAAGATTATATTTTCCCAAATGAATCAGGAATATTGAATTTGCTTTGCTTCTGCAGATTGACAGCCAAATGCTATCCATTGCATTACGTTTTTTGAAAGCAAAGACTCCTGAACAAAGGGCAGCCGTAGACTTGGACACTCACTACACAAAGGTCCGAAAACATGGTTCTTTTAGCTTACAGCTTTAACAAGATTAGTTTGTTGCAAAAGTTTGAAACAAGTTCTGACATTGAGTTTGATTTGCAGGAATACCTTGCTGAATTAGTTGGACTCAAAACAAGAAGAGAAATTCTATATCAGGTAAGGAAAACAGCATTTAAGTATCGTTAGCTTAATGACAAATTCTTCCATTAGGAAAATGGATAAAAATTCAACTGCATAATTTTAATAGTTTAGGACTTTTTCAGGAATATGTGAAAGGTATATCATCATCGGGGATGCAGTCTAACTACGGTTTTGAAGGTCAACTGAATGCCTGTTGGACACACCGAGTGACATCAAGAGAAATTGAAGCAATGAAGTCTGCTGGATTTCTTATTTCAGTCATTCATGGCAGGTTAGTGCTTAAAAACAGCCTCCCCGTATGATTTTGACAACCATGAGATAACTTCAACTTAATGTGAGGTTTCCCCATGTTTCAGGTATGACATAATTGCTCAAATTTATCATGGAAGGAAACTTGCAGAAAAAATGCAGCCTTATGCTCGAATGATTGATCTACATGGAGGACATCTAGTGAGCCATGAAAGACCTAAAGAGGTAATTATATTGTTTATAAAAGATCACTTCGTTTTCTTCTCTTTTTTTTTTGACAGATTCCACTTTAAAGAGGTTAAGAGTGTGATATGGTCTTAACAAAGGAATTGTTCATGTTTAGAAAAACAGTCTGGAATATTTGTTTGACTTATCATTTTGCCTCACGCGTTTGTTAGTTTCGCTTGACATTGTCAACTACAATACTCAAGGAGTTGATTTACGTGATTAACGAATATACATTTACCTGCAGGTCAACCAAGCTCTCACTGAATTGATACAAGCGTCAGATATGAAGTTGAGTCCCCATGATTGGTCAAATTTGCCAACGAAAGGCGGTACGTAAACTCTTTAATTCCCTTTTTATCTGTTTGTTTCTCTCTTTCCCCGTGTCAGCATCTCCACGCCTTCTATATCTGGCGCATGGATGTTGATAAACCTGTGTTAACATGAACACAATTATCTCTCAGGGTCGGAATTGATGGGCATGAAGATTATGCTAAGCAGAAGAAGAGCCGAGTGTGGAAACTTAATATCATTCTTGTATGAAATGCTAGCAAAGCTAAATTTCATCTTTTTATACTTAATAGGTCTATTTATCATGGCGTTTGAACAAGGACGAAGAATATTTAAAAATCTAAGACCTGCCAGAGTTGGAGCTATCACGTCATAAGGTAAGAATAAACAAAGTTACACTAACATTTCTCAACAATCACTGTCTGAGTATTATATTGAACGAAAAATCTTGACAGAATTTTACTCTTTTGTTTGCAATGCAGGCTTATTTTTAACTTACGGCCTTAAAAGGGGTAGCACTTGCTATCTTCATGTATAATGTTTCATATTCAAATGTAACAACATGAGAAGCCCTGATTACTTGGCTAAAGCAATACAGAAAGGAGTCAGTTACTGACCCGTAAATATAGAGATTTTCACACAACAGCAACAAGCAAAAGAAGACATAAGCAGGATCAAGAAGGCAACCTAATCCATTACGGAAAGGTCTGCCTGACAGGAGTTTACTTAGCTTTTCGATCTGTTTTTTTGCCTGTAATGGGGTGCAATTTTTTTGTATACCCCATTTATAAACTTCTGTATATGTTGTATAACTCTGTCTGTACTGTCATTTCTCCATTTTCGAAATAAGAAGCATCACAAATTTACCTTCTCTATTGGTCTAAATTTATTCTGTGAAATTCGTTGTGCACGAGACCAAGAGATGAAACTACACAATTATGCATCATATACATAACATAGAAACACCTAATCCTCAATAGAGTCGTAAAACTGAAAGTCTGAAACGCAAAACCATGAAAATATTGGAGAAATTCATAGTCACTCATATGTACTATACCAAACACAACACAACTACCTTACTAATGTGAAGGATGACCTTACAGTCCAATCTATATGATGCAACAACCATTAAAGGAACAGTAAAGTTATATAAAATGTCATAGTTCTAAACCTAGTTAGCCTTTCAGAGAAATTCTCTTCCCTTGGTTGTTTGGAATAAACAGGAAGTAAGGGATGACATACTGGTATGTGCAACTGCGGCAACAGGGATTGCTCGATTTCAGATCAAGCAAAGAATCCATTCACTACCCAGACACATGTTCTCAGAAGCAGTTGCATAACAAGCACCATGCATTTCCTTATTAGCTTGCACACTAATAAAGAAAGACATGTTATGAAATTCATTCCTCATGTTCTAATATTAGTAGTTTTAGAAAGCTCAAATCAAACCATGGTAAAATCTGGTACCAATGATTCCACAAAGATAAATCAAGCACTAGTTACAGAGAAAGAGATGTACCTTGGGTGTGTCCTTTGTTCCTGAGTGATTCAGAGTTTTGTGAAATGGAGATGCAGAGAAGAAGAAGAAAATGAAGAAGAAAGGTTCATCCAAAGAAGCTTATGAGTGATTTTGAGATAGAATAGAATTATTGGATTTGGATTTGTTTGTAGAAAATTAAAGGGAGGGAGGGTTCCCCATAATATGCCACTCGAATATCCTCCTCCTTATTCCTCCTCCCTTTAACTAACCATTACGCATATTATGGTGAGGCTGACATCAATTCTTGTTGCGCATCTTTTGAGTTCTCTTCTGATTCTCTTTTTTAAAGGGTATTACTGTCATTTGCAACTTAAAGACTTGGGACCAACTAGAAACCTAACATGGGCCGAGTTTGGCATAGGACTTGCCCTGAAGGTTGATGAACAAAGACTTGTAAAATATAAAACCCAGAATTCCTCACAATTCTAGGCTACGGATAGGTTCGATAGTATATAGAGGAAATTTTTTTGTAACAAAAAAAAAACTGCATGAGGGTTGAGAAACAATTGCTATGCCTAAAGTCATAAGGGGGCCTAATGATTAAGAAAACTGCTATGTGAATAATGTTCTTCTTGTAAAATGAGCTTGGAGAATGTTGTGTGAACGTGATTCTTTATGTACTAGGATAATGATGCATAGGTATGCATATGCTCTTCATAATGCTAATGAGAATGGCTCGTGGGTTTGGAAAGGGATGTATGCATGTTTAGAGATTATTAAGGAGCACTATTGTTGGGAGGTTGGAGATGGCAGGAGAATCTCCATCTGGGATGATAGAAACAGAGTACAATATTTTGGTGAATTGATCCACGCTTCAATCGGTGGAAAGGTAAACAAATATATAGAGATTACATGCCCTTTTTACTAGGGTTACAGAGATATTTTTGGCGTAACATAAGCTAGTAATTATAGAGAATATATTTGCAATAAATCCATATCAATCTGTAGCATAACATAAGCTAGTGATTGATACGTGATTTTCTCTTGGCAATTGTTACTAGTAGAGCCCGACCGAATCTTGATGAGTCGTATTCCTAACATCCCCCCTCAAGTTGTGCATGAGTGGCCGAATGCTCAACTTGTCTCTGAGAAACTCAAATCTTACAGAAGCAAGACCCTTTGTAAAGATGTCAGCTAGCTGATCTTTTGAGGAAATAAACTTTACCAGTAGTCTTTTGTTTGCAACTCTTTTCGTACAAAATGGTAATCACTTTCAATGTGTTTCATTCGTGCGTGAAAGACCGGATTTGTCGTCGATAAGTCGCACCTGCATTATCACACCACAATGTTGGAGCTTGTACTGCAATTCCGGTTCATTCAATAGTGACTGAAGCCATATCAATTTTGATGTAGCTATGGCTATGCCTCTGTATTCAGCCTCAATACTTGATTTAGAGACCGTTTTTTGCTTGCGTGCACTCCACGAAATAAGATTACTGCCAAAGTAAATACCGTAGCCACTAGTTGATCTTCTATCATCTAAACCGCCACCCAATCGTAGTCCGAGTAGGCATGAAGTGTTGTATCCGCGAAGGACGGAAAACTAAACCATAATGCAATCGTATGTTTGAGATATCGTAGAATTCTCTTAACTAGATCCCAATGCTCAACAAAAGGATTATGCATATACCGACATACATTGTTGATCGAAATCGCAATGTCTGGTCTGGTGAGATGAAGATATTGTAAAGCTCCACAGACATTACGATAAAGAGTTGGATCCTCAAATTTCACACTTCCTTGTTTACTGATGTTGGCATTTACTGGAAGCGGTGTAGAGACTGGTTTAGCAGCATCCATTTTTGTTCGTTTGAGTATATAAACAACATACTTCTGCTGATTGAGTATCACTGAAGTGCCTTTGTGTATTACTTCTATGCCTATAAAGTAACTTAGGTTTCCCAGGTCCTTTACTGCAAAGGAAAAGCTCAAATTAGTAATAAGATTGGTGATAAGAGCAGAGTTTGAACCTGTGATGATAATGTCATCAACGTAGATGATTACATATGTAACTCCTTCCGATGTTTGTTATATAAAGAGAGAACTGTCAGAAATGGAACCCTTGAATCCCAGTGCAATGAGAAAATTACTTAATTTGGAAAACCATGTTCGCGGAGCTTGTTTCAACCCATAAATCAATTTGTTGAGCTTACAGACGTGATTAGGATAGTCAGGATTGACATATCCTGGTGGTTGCTTCATATATACGTCTTCCGTTAACTCACCATGCAGAAATGCATTTTGGACATCTAATTGCTTCATCGTCCAATTTTGAGACACAACAATTGAGAGAACAAGCCTTATTATGCTAGGCTTTATCACTGGGCTAAATGTTTCATAGTAATCAAGTCCCTCACGCTGATTATATCCTTGTGCTACCAATATGGCTTTGCGTCTGTCAATTGACCCATCAGCTTTTTCTTTGACACGAAACACCCATTTTGAGCCAATTAGATACATCCATTCCTCATATGGAACATAACTCCAAGTTCCGTTGTGAATGTGAGCATTAATTTCATCATCCATGGGTGGTCTCCATGTTGGATCTTTTGATGCTTTAGTATAAGATGTTGGAGCAATAATATGTGTCGTCTCTAGTGGATATTTATTTGCGTGGAGACACAACTTCTTTACAGGCTTTGTAATGCCATCTCGTGCTCGTGTGACCATATGATGCTGCTGAATTTGTGGTTGAGCCTGAGAAACTGTGTTATCAGCTGGTACTGATGAAGTACCAACTATAGTATTATCTGTGGGTTGATCGATGACTGGAGATGATACTTCTGGCAGGCTAGAGGACAACGGTGAAGAGATTACAGCTTCAGCTTCAGCTTCAATAGATGGTGATGCTGGTTGGACAAGTTCAAGTGATGCACTAGAAGATGGAACTGATAAAACAGATGAGCTTAAAAGCTTTGTAGTGAGTGATTTCTGTGTGGAGTTAGGAGAATTTACCTATTGCCTGACAGCAAATGGGAAGTTTGTCTCCACAAATTTGACATGTCGAGAGATATATAGCCAGTTGGTTGAAACATGTAAGCATAAATAGCCTTTGTGAGCACTATTGTACCCTATAAAAAACATGGTAAAGATCTTGGTTCGAGTTTGTTTGAGACATATGGTCTAAGACATGGATAGCATAAACATCCAAAGACTCTAAGAGAGGAGCAATCAGAGTCTTGTTGAACAATAACTCGAAGGAGATTTAGACTCGATTTTGAAGATGGGATTCTATTGATGAGATAACATGCAGCTTGTGAAAGCCTCAAACCAAAAGGGATTTTGGCATTGAGGCATGGAAAACAAGTGCTAATCCCGACTTTGTTATATGTCTAATTCTACGTTCTGCAAGACTGTTTAGAGCTGATGTATGAGGGCATGAAAATCTATGTATAACGCCTGAGCTATTTAGAAAAGCAGTGAACTTTTTAAACTCTCCTCCATTGTCTGACTGAAAAACTTTAATCTTGAGATCAGTTTGATTCGCAATGAGTTTTTTGAATTGAATGAACACAGGAAATGCATCTGATTTACGAGCTAGTGGATAGATCCATGTGTAATGTGAGAAAGCATCCATAAGCAGAAGATAATATCGATAACTATTTCTATATAAGTAAGGAGATGTCCATAAATCGACACAAGTAAGCTCAATGGATTATCGATTACAAAGACTACTATCCGGAAAGGGAAGTTTATGACTCTTGCTCACATGACAAGAATTACAGAACTCGAACTTCTTATTGGAAAACTGGAAGGGAAAAATTTTTAATGACTCGAAAAACAGTACGGAGCATTGGATATCCTAGACGTTGATGCCACGGTGGAATAGTGTTGGTTACTAGAGAAGTTGGAGTTGTATTGGTAATCTCTCGAACATCATCAAATATGTAGAGCCCATTATTACTCCTTCCTTGCAACATGTGTTGTCCTGGGGTTTTGAGATCCTTTACATCAAAGAAATTGGAGTGAAATTAAAAATATACATTATTATCTTTTAACTTTGAAACAGAAAGAAGATTTGCTTTTATGTCAGGCACATGAAGTATATTGTTGAGATGAAAGGATCGGTTATTATGGGTAAAAGAAGCATTACCAATATTTTCAATGTGTAGAGCATTGCCATTTCCAACACGAACTTGTTCAGTTCCATCATATTCATACCTGATATTCAGATTGTTGAGATTTGCAATAAGTGATGAGTTGCTCCTGTGTCACCACCCAATTTTTATCAGCAGGACCACCAGGTAAAGCAAGATATGCAGCTGGTTCTCCTCTTTGTGGTGCATTGTTATCTTTGCGAAACTAGCAGAAACTTGCATTATGGTTTTTACGATTGCAAATCTGACAAGGACCTTGTCCTTGATCTCTTCTAGTCATCGATTGTGTTGACTTTGTCGATTTGAAAACCTTGATTTTGTTGAGATCTTGATATCTTGTCTTTGATATGGTGGTGCAGTATATGAAGAGGAAATATTTTCCATTGGTTGCTGAACAGAAGCTAGTTGTTGCTCAAGTCTCATGTCATATGAGATCAGATGTGCATAAAATGCATCCATATCTATCTTTTCGACAGTGCTCAACGAAGTGACAATTGAATCATATGCTTGATCCAACCCACTCAAGATTGACTGCCGCATATCATCTTGTAAAGTGCATTCCATGATGTTGTAAGAGCATCAAATAATTGTTTAGATTTTTCAAAATAATCATACATGGAGCTGTTACCTTTGCGCAAACTCATTAGTTGCCTTCTTAGATTCATCTGATGTGCCCTTGTCTTGGGTGCATATCTTTTTTCAAGTGCATCCCATACTTATTTTGAAGTTGTTAAACCAGATACACGACCTAATACTCCTTCTGTGAGGGATGAAAGTATCCAGCCTAGTAGGATCTGATCCTGCAGTTCATACTTTTCATATGCAGGATTTGATAATGGTGGTGAATCAGCTTGTGTGTTTGGTATGGTTGGTGATGGTCTTGCATAAGTACCATCTACATATCCTTCTAAACGATAGCCCTTTAGTAATGGCTTGAATTGTGTCTTCCATAAAAGATAGTTGGTATCATTGAGTTTGATGTTGATGAGATGGTTAACATGAATTGCTTCAAGAGTGGATGTTTCTGGTGCTGCCATTGATGCGGAAAAATGAAGAAAGCGTGGTTTAGGATCTTTCTGGCTGATACCAAAACAGAGTACGATATTTTGGTGAATTGATCCACACTTCAACTGGTGGAAAGGTAAACAAATATATAGAGATTGCATGCCCTTTTTACTAGGGTTACATAGATATTTTTGGCGTAACATAAGCTAGTAATTATAGAGAATATATTTGCAATAAATCCATATCAATCTGTAGCGTAACATAAGCTAGTAATTGATACGTGATTTTCTCTTGGCAGCTGTTACTAGTAGAGCTCTGACTGAGTCTTGATGAGCTGTATTCCTATCGAGATAGGTGGATCCTCGGTATGTATAAGTTGGTCTCGTCTATATTTAGGTCTATGGCTTTGCAAACTGTGGATCAGTCAATTATTCATGAAACCTGTACTTAGAATGTGGATCTGTTGAATCTGTTGTTTGATGATAAAACTATTAGAGATATCTGCAAAATCATCAGGATACCGATAAATGGAGAAGATAGATTAAGATGGATTCCCTCTCATAATAGACTTTTTTCCTGTAAAGACTGCTTATAGAGTCATCGATAAAGCTGGACATAATCCAAATTATGTGGCTGAATAGATGCAGTTCCCGTGGATTGGATTTTGGAAGGCTTCTCTCCCTCCAAAATTTTTACATTTCGTGTGGAAATATGTCCATGACTGTCCTTTCAGCGAAAGACTTGCTACGCATGCAAACAATATTAACTATGTGTGTCCTCTTTGTAATAATAATGTTGAATCTATTGTCAAATTAGTAAGAAAATACGAAATGCAGTTGATCCTAACCTTGCAGGAATTATTGGTGGGAAGACTCTAAGAACTGGATTTCAAGCTGGTTCACAAGTAATAATGTGCATGATTGTATGGTAATTATCATAGGTATACCTTTATGGAATATCAAGAATGATAGATGTTCATTGGTATTTGATAACTTGCATGTGCAGATTTATGGTGTTGCGCGAATTGTGAGGAAAGAAATGTTGGATTGGAATTAGGCAATTCAAGGATCAAAAATCCCCACTGGTGTTTCGATACACTTTCAAAAGAGAAGAAAAGATTTGAGAAGCTAGGTTGATAACGAAATCTGAGATTGGTTTATAGAAGAAAAAAGTTCAGTCTTTGGAAAGGAAGCCTTTTTTTTTTTTTTTTGCTTCTGTCTCCTTTGGTTGATTTCTGTTTTCTTCTTCTAGTATCCAAACACCATCTAAAAGTTAAAAATTCAAAATCCATTTGAACTTTACTAGGTTGTTTAAATACACACCCAAAAATAGCTTTTTGACTTCTAAAAGCAAAAAATTCAGAAATTAGTTGGGCACAAAATTTCAGAATGACTTCTATAAGCAAAAAAGTTAACTTTCAGAAGTAAAAAAAAAAAAATCTTCTGACTTTTGCTCCTGGTATCTAAACGCACTTTACAAGTCCATCGACTAAAAGTAAAAAAAGTCGTTCTGAAGCCACACTCCAAAACCTTCTTCTCCAAAATTTCTTCTGTGAAAACTGATAACCCTATTTACCAAATCCCTAAAACCTTAGTAAACCCCTGAAATTCTCTATCAGTTACCCTCACTTTGGTCGTATTTTTTTTTTCTAGGTTTGTTTTGATGGCTTCATGTGTCTCTTCTGCAGCTTTAGCCAACGAGCAAACTCTTCCTTCCCGTGCATGGAAATTCAACTGGTCAGCCTCTCACTAACTCTCACTATCTTTTACTGATTTTGAATGATAGGTTATTACTTGATTTTGATTTCCATCAAATTTAAGCTTGATTATTATCATTAGCGATGGGCGTTACCTAATTTAGTAAATTGATTTGATAAGGTTACTGCTTTATTCTTTAAAAAAAATTGTTGAGTTCAGCTCTGTGGTTGATTGATTCTGAAACCCTTAGCAATACATTGACTTGGAAAATCTTCTGATTTTCATATTACATTAAAACTAATCTAAGCCTAGTGTAATAGTACCGGCCTTAACCCTTAGCAATTGCTATGTTGTTGTTGTTGTTGTTAAGTGTCCACCCATAATTTTATTATCTATGTATGATGTATATGGTTCTCCAAATTCTAATTTCTTTAGTGTCTTTGCGGACTAGTAACAAACATATCCGGTATAGAAAAGTCTAATGTTATGACACTGTGTTTTATGAGTCAAATTAAAGGCACTACTATATAAAAAACAATTTGGTGTGTTTACTGAAAAACTGTTAAAGAGAGCGATATGAAAGTAAATGATTGGTTCCAAATTAACTTTCTAATATCTCTCAAAGTTGTTTTGGTAAACATAAGCCATTGATATATATATAAATATCGCGTTGGTGCACAAATTGTTGCTCGACTCCCACCTATTGATGTGTAGTTAATACTCTTTGGTTTATTTCTTCAATAATGATAACATTAATAAAAGTTATCGTACCTTATTTATAATAATATTGGTTAGATCTTGCTGGTTATTTTCATAAAGATAAAAATAATATATTTGCCGCAAATCCTCAATACCAACTACAACATGTTTATCTAATGAGGATATTTCAATGGCTTATGTTTACCGAAGCATGTTTCGTAGCTCTATTGAATTGTTGCCTTCTTATAATGGTTTGATTTACATGCCTTTAAATTAGAGGGAAGATATTTTTATTTGGAACCATCCATTTCTTTATAGAGGGATCACGTTATAATGTATCATGGACATGTGTTTTATTACGATTGCATTGTATATGATTAAAAGTTGGCAAGGATCGCTGAGAAAAGCAGTTGTGATCATCAAGTTGATGTTTATACACTAGGCTCTACATCATGGGGCCTAGTTGTTGGAGTTTGAACTAAACTCAAACTACACTGTGTGACAAGGTCTTAAGACCTGGACGTGGGTTGATAGAGTGTGAGTTGTATTCACACGTATGGTTGTTTTGACATTTGTTTTATTAGTAGTCGATTGCGACTAAGTCATGGATTATTAGATTTATTGGCGTTAATCAGGTGTGTTAGTTATCCAGATGCCCGTTCAATGAAGTCACCGCAATCCTCCATTCCTTCCCATAAATAGGATACGTAAACTCGTGGAATACTTCAGGTAGATCCGCCTCTTCCCGTTTTAGTATTTAGGCGCGATTTTAGTGTATTGAACATGGGCTGTAATGCCTATTCTTTAGGGAAAGCAACTGAGTTTCTAAAGCCTATATAAAGGCAGTTCTTGCAAACCAGAAAAGTATAGGATTGAATACAATGTAGTCATTGAGTTTTCAATTTCATATCCTCTCTGCTCTCTTTCTATGTCAAATTCTACACTAGTGAGAGCAAACGAAAGAACAAACCATTATGTATTTCCTATCAAAGAAATATTAGTTTTTTTTTTGGATCGGGCTCGTCATTGGATATGCATTAACAACATCATGAGAGTTAGTTCCCGAGTTATACAAAGAGGTTAGTTTTTGTGGAGAATTTAGTTTCACCAACATAATTCAAGTTGATGAATCAGAAAAAATATTTCAAATGTTTATCACATGGGTAGCAGTGTTTTCTTTTGTTCTTTTAATTATAACAAGAATGTTTTATATTGCATAAGGTAGCGATGTTCTTTGAATTAGAACAATAGGTCATGAAACTAAATCTTTGTATTTAAGTTTCATTACGAGTTTCTTTTCTAAATGGCAATGCTTATTTTACACATAATAATCATAGAGAAACTTACCTCACATATTTCATTTTGGGTTATAAGATGTGGAGAACACGTTTCTGCTGTTAAAAAACAACCTAAACAATTTACCAATAAATTCGAAACTTCGCAAATTCTAACGCAATTAAATTTGAAAAGGAAAAGGAAATTACGGCGAAAATAGTCTCACTTGCAGTGATAGTTGCGATCACGGTGATTACCTTATAAATAGACAACGATCTTCATTAGTCATGGGTCGCAAAGATATAAGGACCAATAAGTTATATTTCTATGATAAGCTTTGTTTTGCTTTTGTTTAAATATAAATCCCACATTCGTTGAGAGAGTGTATATCTCTTAGGTTCGAAACCCTAGTTTCTTTGATGTAAACAATTCTGAAAATGAATACAAAGTTTATTGATCAATAATAATAATAAAAAACTGACTAGCATTTAATTTATATATTTCTTAAACTTCCAGAAAAAAGGACATAAAATATCGAAATAATGTTAGCAAGACATTCCAACTATATAGGACTTAACCTTAGCCTAAGGTTGATATTCAAGATTTAAACACCTAACATCTTTCAAAAAGTTGAAACATCGAATTCACATCCAATTTTATAACTCCTTTAACTAAAACTGAACAAGTCGTTTCAAAACAATACAAAAAGGCGACTCTCCAAAAAGTTTTTTTTTTTTAACTCTGAAAAATCCCGAAATAAGGAAGGATCTTCAACACTCATGGAAAAAGTCCTGAAATAAGGAAGGATTTTCAATACTCATGGGTCGTAAGTACATCAACATCATTAAGATATGAAAATGCGGTATTTGTAGGAGTTGTAAAACTTTTCATTTGTTTTCATCTAAATATCACACATTCGTTGAGGGTACTTGTGTTTCTTGGTTTTGAAACCCAAATTTCTTTGATTAAAGAATTCTCAACGTGAATGCAAAATCTCTTTCGATTCATTAGTAAAATAAATAAATAAATAAAGAGCTATAGCTCATGCGATATATTTATTGGATTTTCAATAAATCAATAAATATGCGAATAGTTTTTGCGAGGCATTTCATGGATCAAAGATCCCCCCCAAGATACACCCTCAGAAGTTGCTTCGCTAAAGGCATTTTAATACACTCTGAGAAAATGTTTGCATACACTTTGTATTCGGTTTAAGTTGTGATTCGGCATGAGGATAATTTTATATAATATTCAGTACCAATGGTGAAGGTTAAGGAGCTGAGTTTCTAACATCTAGTATATATGTATATGTAAGGGTTTCATGTTAATTCCATCTTTGATAGTATGCGTATATATTAGTGTGTGAGGACTTTTTCCTAAATGGTTAACTATGGGACTGATTCCTAAATGGTTCCTACTTTGAGAATTGTTTTTTTCCTCTTTTTTTATTTTCCCGATAATTAACTGCTAATCTATGATGCACCGATACTGATACGGGGATACTGATACGGTGACACTGATACGGGGATTCGTCAATTTTCATAAAATGGGGATACGGGATACGTGTATTTATCAAAAAAAATATTTAATATAATAATAATTCACTCTACAAAAAAATAAAAAAATCCGATAGATACTATTTTTATTATTAAAATGAGCAAATATTAAATTTTCAACATTTTGGGTTTCAGTCTTACTTATGTTAATTGAATGGACAAAATCACATGTACTCCGATTTCTCTCTAAAACAACATGAAAAACATGACTGCCCAATAAGCCTTAAATTTTTCTAGCACTATTTTTTTTAAGCACCATAAAAATATATACCAAGTCTTTTTTCTTTATAGTCAACAAGTTATTATGTTTATATATAATTATTCAATATGATCATGATTACAAATAACTATAAATATTTAGAATTTTAGATTTTATGTATAAATTTATAAATATATAGATTTTGTATTAAAAAAAAATGTTAGATTATAGGAAGTATCCCCTTATAGAGTATCCCAGAGGTATCCCAGAGTATCCCCTACCCTTTTTGTAATTAAAAAAGGTGACACTTTAAATGGAGTATCTGATACGCATCCCCAAGTATCCGATACTTATACGGCGCCGATACGGATACGTCACAAATTTTGAAGTATCCATGCTTCATAGCTGCTAATTGTATTTGATTGTGTTGGTTGGATTTTTCTTATTTTTGATTAACGGTCTTGTGTTGAATATGAAGTTTCGGAAGAGAGGCAGTATTGAACATAATATTATGACTGTGGAGAAGATTGCGCTGTTGATTCATGATAAAATGAGGAGGATTAATGGATTTTCTGTACTTGAAAATAGAGTCAACATCTTGGTTACTGGATTTGATGATGATAAGGTTACATTTTTTTTTTTATTTTGCTTCAATTATTTCTATCTCATGGTATTTTTTTGTTGTATATGTGTTAATTATTGTTATTTTTTTGGTCTGTGTATTAGGTTGCTCGTTTATATGAGGTAAACAGGAAATATTGTCAACCTCGTGATTATGCATACATTGGTTCTGGATCACCTTTCGCGCATGAATTTTTAAATATAATGTAAGATTTGGTACTCCTCTATATTATTTGATTAATTATTTTTACGAGTCAACATAGTGATTTGTTGTTATACTCCCTCCGTCTCTAAAGGATAGGCAGGTTTGTGTGTAAATTTACACACAAACCTGCATATCTTTTAGAAACGAAGGGAGTATATTTTTAATTTTTTTTATTGCGCCTTGTTCCAGAAAATATAATAATCAACTGAAACAAGGACAAGTCGATAAACTTCTTCGTAGATCTTTGTGTAATGCTGGAGTCAAGGAAAGAGCCACTGGAGGCGATGCAATTAAAGGTACCTTTTTTAAAAAAAAAAAATTATTAACAAGGAAAGCTAAGCATGATGGAGTTGGTTTACTTGCATTTTTTTTTATTGAACACGTATTATTCTTACTCCTAGTTTTGAATGGAAAATAAAAGATGGGATGAGTAGTAGCTGGCCCTTTATGTATCCTTTGTTTAGTTTCTTTTGGGATTTTTTGTGTTTCACTCGAGAGCGTGGGTTGGGAGTTTAAAGACCTAGCTATGTAAATACTCAATGATGAAGATTATGTTTTTATGTGTTTTTTTTTTTTTTAGTGTGGACGATTTCCATGCATGAGGTTTCTATGGTAAGGACTGGGATTTCGGATGAGCATTTGAGGTTGGAAATCTCTCATCTTCTGTTAGTCCTTGCTAATAATTAAAAAAATCTGATACTTGCATTAATTCAACCATGTTGGCTAAACATGGTGTTCATTGTAGCTCTTTTCTTCATCTGATATTTGCATTAAGCATCCATGTTGGCTGAACATGGTGTTCATGGTAGCTCTTTTCTTCATGATCCATGAAACTGAATGAAATCCTCTGATCTAGATGCATACATATTCTGATTTTTTTTTCCTGTTAATATTACGGTCCATAACATGCTACGTGTCTTAAAGAGCATGCATTTTGAAATAAGTTTGTTATTTCTTGACAACAATTATTTAAAGGAAACGATATTATTTAAAGAAATTATTTATACTGCAATTGACCGGCCACATTTATCTAATTTATATGGAATAAGAATGTCGACTTTGTATAGTTGTGAAATTGGGCTGGCTGTCTTCTTACCTTTACCTTTTTTTTTTATCAAATGCAATGGAGTACAAGAGTTGTCTAAGGATAAATTTGAAACTCTTCGTGATTTATATTGTCATGGTTAACCTAATACTAATTTAGTTTAAGCTATACATGTTTTACTATAATCTGATTTTTGGTTTAGTTTAAGTTCTTCATCTTGTGTTTGTACTAAATCAAGCCTAGCCCTAGATAAGGCTGAAGCTAGCATGACCTGTCCCTTGAGCTATCATTTATAGCCATGATGAGTCCTCCAACTCATGATGGAAAGGTTGGAGTGACATGTGGCAAGCATGACTAGAATTCTCCTCTAGCCTTACATTATTTATTTAAAAGCAAATCATTTTTCATCCATCCATTATTAAATAATGTGTGGAAAAAGAAATTTATAGTAAGTCATGAAAGCTAAAGTGTTGTATTGGTTTAAACTTTTCTTGTACTCATCATGTTTTGTATTAACTATATGTAGTGCTCTTGGTACATAGTGTTGTTTTATGTGTGTTGTATAACATCTTTGTATTAGGTTCAAGTTGTGACTCGGCATGAGGATAATTTTATGTAATGTTCAGTACTAACGGTGAAGGTTAAGGAGTTGAGTTTCTAACATCTAGTATATATGTATATATAAGGGTTTCATGTCAATTCCATCTTTGACAGTATCCGTATATATTAGTGTGTAAGGAATGGTTCCTAAATGGTTAACTATGGGACTGATTCCTAAATGGTTCCTAGTTTGAGAATTGTTTTTTTTCCTTCTTTTTTTTCCCGATAATTAACTCCTAATTGTGTTTGATTGTGTTTGTTGGATTTTTCTTATTTTTGATTAACGGTCTTGTGTTGAATATGAAGTTTCGGAAGAGAGGCAGTATTGAACATAATACTATGACTGTGGAGAAGATTACGCTGTTGATTCATGATAAAATGAGGAGGATTAATGGATTTTCTGTACTTGAAAATGCAGTCAACATCTTGGTTGCTGGATTTGATGATGATAAGGTTAGATTTTTTTTTTGTACAGTTTATACTTGCATTAATTTATATATTTCTTAAACTTCCTGAAAAAATGACAGAAAATATCGAAATAATGTTAGCAAGACATTCCAACCATATCGGACTTAACCTTAGCCTAAGGTTGATATTCAAGAATTAAACACATAACATCTTTCAAAAAGTTGAAACGTCGAATTCCCATCCAATTTTATAACTCCTTTAACTAAAACTGAACAAGTCGTTTCAAAACAATACAAATAGGCGACTCTCCAAAAAGTTTTTTTTTTAACCCTGAAAAATGCCGAAATAAGGAAGGATCTTCAACACTCATGGGAAAAGTCCTGAAATAAGGAAGGATCTTCAATACGCATGGGTCGTAAATACATCAACATCATTAAGATATGTTCCTGCGGTACATCAACATCATTAAGATATGTTTCTGCGGTATTTGTAAGAGTTGTAAAACTTTTCATTTGTTTTCATCTAGATATCACACATTCATTGAGGGTACTTGTGTTTCTGTGTTTTGAAACCCAAATTTCTTTGATTAAAAATCTCTTTCGATTCATTAGTAAAATAAATAAATAAAGAGCTATAGCTCATGCGATATATTTATTGGATTTTCAATAAATAAATAAATATACGAATAGTTTTTGCGAGGCATTTCAAGGATCAAAGATCCCCACAAGATACACCCTCAGAAGTTGCTTCGCTAAAGGCGTTTGAATACATTCTGAGAAAATGTTTGCATACACTTTCAGTAAGTGTGGTTAGCCTAAGAAGAAAAAAAATCGAAAGTTGAGTTGGGAATAAAAAAAGAATTGAGATCAACTTCTAGGAGGAAAAAAAATAACTTTTATGAAACAACCTTGTTTTGCTTCCAATTTCGTGATTACATAAGCAGAAGCGCTTTTACTTCTCCAGACGTACAAGTCATAAGTAAAATATTTTTGCTTTACAAAAGATTAACTTTTTTGCTTCTAAAAGTCTGAAATTGGGAACCCAAATTAACTTCTGACTTTTTTGTTTCCAAAAGCCGGAAAACAACTTCTGGTGTGGTACCCAAACCCGCCATAACTTCTAGTATCCGAACACCTTCGAAGGTGTAAATCACCAACTACACACCCAACATCTTTCAAAAAGTTAAAAAGTCAAAATCCCTTACAACTTTTTAGAAGTCCTTTATCTAAAAATGAAAAAGTCGTTTGAAAACGAATAAGAAGAAACCCCTTCTCCAAAAGCCTTCTTCTCCTCCATAAAATTCTTATCACCGGATTTACCAAATCCCTACAAGAAATAAATTTCTGGAAGTCCAAAGAAAACTTATTGCTAACTAACATCCTTGTAAACCCCTAACAGTCAGTTACCCTCACTCTCTCTTCTTCTTTCTTGGTTTGTTTCGAGAGATGGCTACATCTATCTCTGTTGCGGCAGCTATACCCGATGGACAAACTCTTCCTTCTCCATGGCAGTTCAGTTGTTTAGTCTCTCAATCTCTTCTACTGATTTTGAATGATGGGTTGTTGATTGATTTTGATTTCCATGAAATAATTCACATTTTGCGAAGCAAACCTTTTTCTTTGCTTCTGACTTCTATGCTTGATTTCTGCTTTCTGTTTCCAGTATCCAAACACCCTCTAAAAGTTAAAAGTCAAAATCTCTTCGAACTTTACTAGGTTGTTTGAACACACGCCTAAAAATTATTTTTTGACTTCTGAAAGCACAAATGTCAGAAATTAGTTTGGATACACAATTTCAGAATGACTTCTATAAGCGAAAAAGTTAATAGCGTGTTTGGATACAAATTTGCTTCTGACTTCTGCTTCTCCAGAAGTCAAAGTCAAAAGTAGAAGTCAGAAACAAAATTATCTTGCTTCATAAAAAGATAACTTTTCGATTTCTAAAAGTCGTTTTGGAATCTGACAGCCAAACTAACTTCTAAGTTTTCGACTTCTAGAAGTCGTCTTGACTTCTGGGAAGCAGATTTGTATCCAAACTTTTTGTGAAGCAGAATGTTTTTTGCTTATGACTTCTGCTCCTAGTATCCAATTCCAAACGCTCCGTAGCGACTATAATTGTTCGGAAACAAGAAGCCACTCTCCGACACCTTCTTCTCCAAAATTTCTTCTTTGATAGTGAAAAGTTCTTCCCCTATTTATACCAAATCCCTAAAACCCTAGTAAACCCCCTAACAATCTCTGCCAGTTACCCTCACGGTCTCACTCTTCTTCTCCTTCTTCTTTCTGGTTTTGTTTTGAGAGATGTCTGCATCTATCTATGCTGTTACGGCTACAGCCGATGAACAAACTCTTCCTTCTCCATGGCAGTTCAGCTGGTCAGTATCTCACTATTATCTTTTACTGAATTTGAATGATGGGTTCTTACTTGATTTTGATTTCCATCAAATTTGAGCTTGATTATTATCAATTAGTGATGGGTTTTACCTAATTTAGTAAATTGATTTGAAAAGGTTACTGGTTTCCAAGTATTCTTTTACAATTGTTGTTGAGTTTAGCTCTGGGGTTGATTGATTTTGAAATCCTTAGCTGATTTTCATATTACATGAAAACTAAGTTGAGCCTAATGCAATAGTGCCGGTTTCAACCTAAATCTGCTAATTCTAGTTTTCTTTAATGTCTTTGCCGACTTGCAACAGTCTAACAGACATTACTAAACTTTAACACAAGAAACTCCAATATCAGTAGAACTCCTTGTAGATAGTGGTGGTAAATCAAAGACCAGTCATTCAATCCTGCTCTCGAAAATCCAGCCCAATCTGGTTACTGTTCTTTGCATATGAGCCTTGTGTCCTGTGTCCAAATTGCTTTTAATGTTCAAGGCAATGTGGATCTCTTCTCGAGTCTTGCCTGCAACTAACTTGCAGGCACATCAACTCTTGTAAGCTCCTGATATTTAGATAATCTGCTGCGAATAGAATATCTAAGAGTAATGGTTCATTGACCTTGGCATATTACGCATGCCAATTTTGTTGTTCATATTACTTTTCACAGTATTGAATGACCTTTTTGAAAACCACCCGGCGGACATTTGGCAACGGAATGCCATCTTTTATGCAGGTGTCTTCTATGACATTCCTTATGGTATCTGCAACAGCAATTGTAACTCCATTGACTTCCTTACTCTAAGCCAAAGCTAACCTAACATCCTTAAGATCTCCACTTCTCCTAGCTGACTCACCAGAAGGACTTGATGCCTCTGATTCACCAAACCTTAAACCGAATTCTCCTTGGAAGCTCTTTGCTTCTGAACTTTTAACACCACCTTTTCATTGGATGATGACACTTTTCATTGCATGATCTTGGTATTTCACCACCTTGTTTCCCAAGATTTCACAAGAGTTTTCGGACTTTCAACCTCGTGTTATGTCGTTGAGAGATTCAGTAAATGATAGTAATAATATTCACTCTGTTTGGGTCGTTTCTTATCACTGCCTCTATGATGAACTGCAATCTGTAGCTTATGTTAATGCCATTTTATCGTATTCTTTTTATCTTGTCTGCAGTGATTTGGAAGTAAACTATGGGTCTGATGAGAATGCTTCCATAGTATGTGCAGCGATTTCTGTTGATACAGAGGTTATGCTTCATTTCGCTTATAATTCCCAGTTCTTATTATTTATTGAATATTCTCCTATTGGCAAACTTATACATCAAACTGAAATCCCTTGTATCCGATCTCTGGTCACAGTTGCAACCTGACAAGGTGAGAAGGGTGATGACTGTGAATGATGGAAAACTTTCGGTGTAAGTATATCTTCTGCATCGCATCCATGTCCTACTTTCAGCTGTTAAGACTTCGCATTGTTAATGCTTGAATGCTTGGTTTTGAGTACAATGACCTGTTTTCACTGTAAGCTGTACTTGGCGGAATTATTTTTTTGTGGTCCCGTTCTAACATGCTGAGAACATAGAGAAAATTTGAAAAACTGACTTTGTATCCTAGCTGAAATTATTTTCCAACATCGTGGGTGATCTGCTTAGTCTTGTATCTCATTAAGATATGTCCCTTTTCTTTTTTCAGACATTTTGAGGCAGTGGAAGCAAGGTTTCTGCGAGCATCATACAGTTCATTTGTTGACGTTCTTACGCTTGCAACAAAAACTATCGAAGAATTTGGCCCAGGAATGCAATTGTGATAATAGTGATGTAAAACTGTCCGATTTTTCCCTTCAAAGCTGCAAAGCTGATTTTTCAGGACTTATGTTTGTGAACTATGTAATTTCTAGCAGTAACTTTCTCATATTTGTGCCAGTTAAGAAATTTGTATAAGATTTGCTCAAATTGCTTAATATCATTAGTGCTTCTCTAGTATGTTTCTCTAGTATGTATTGCATCAGTTTCTCTAGTATGTCGAACAATTTTGTCGAGAGTTTCTCCAGAAACTCATCTCTGGAGCATTTTGTGAAACCAATATAAACAATCTTTCCAGAAAACACCGAGGAGAGACAATTACATAATCAGGTGTAGAAAAGAAGGGATTAAAGAGAACCATTGCTTCATTGATACTCAACTATGGTCATTTACAGACTTCGATGATATGAACTTCAACAGAAGTATTAAACTATAAAGTTATAAACAAACTAAGAAAGAAATCAGGAGATCTAATCATTTCAGAAGGCAAACTGGTTCTGGCAGGCTAGAAGTATTTCATCATTGTTTCTTTTAGTATTCATCTAAGAAAGTATAAAGTGCTTCGTCTTTTGCTGACTTACGTCTGCTAAGCAATGCTTTGAGGAGGCGTTTACTTCTGCTAGGGGCTCGCTCTACCTCTTTTGGAATGTTCCTTTCAGAACTGACACGCATAGAAGCTGATTTCCAAGAATCGAAAGAGCTCTGCAGGAACCAAGAATGGAAGGTAAGAAATCTGCCTGCGAAATTTCGCAGTAGTTTATAGCACATATTACAGCGAATCTTTTCCATCAAGTTTACGACCGTTAGACAACAGTGTGAGGCACAACTAACGTAATTGTTCCTCACCCATAATGCAAATACTGCTTAATTGCACTAGCAAAATGTATGAACTTGCGAATTTGAATTTCTGTACTTACCCGGTGTTTAGTAATTGGATCGCTTGGAGTGGTTGGTCTATTAGAGACTGGAGTTGTCGATCTACTTGGGATAGGAGTTGTTGTCCTACTTTGAAGAGATCCAGATCGTGCAAGTGGATACCTTGGACGGCCTGGTGATATGGTTCTTTTCTCTGAGATAGATTGTTCTGTATATAAAATACGCATCATCAGTACACAATTATGATACTGAGGAAACTAACAAATGACGGTGGGTGAAAATATTAAAATTAGCACCTGTGAAGCAGAAGACTCCGATTCCAGGCCGGGCTGAACGTTGAGGAGTACTAGATCGGCTGGAGCGCTGTGGCGTCCCTGATCGGCTGGAGTTCTGTGATGTCCCTGATCGACTAGAACGCTGTGGAGTCCCTGATCGGCTGGAACGCTGTGGAGTCACTGATCGGCTGGAACGGTGTGGGGATTCAGGCCGACTGGGACGGTGTGGGGATTCATGTCGACTTGGACGCTGTGGGGATTCATGTCGACTGGGACGCTGTGGAGAAGCTGAACGAGAACGCTCTTTTCTGTACAGGAGATCAAATTAAGAATATTAAGACTTCCTACAATGATGTCTAGCAATGACAATTTAATTTATAGCAATGACATGAGAAGATTGATGATAATTACCTTACTGAAGGTGTTGAGCTGTCGATTATTGTTGACCGAACAGCTTTAAGAGAAAAATCAATGTTATCAAATGATCATATGAGACAGATATGGTGAACTGACCAATATGTCACATATTAAGAAATGCTACGAAATAGATCAATAAAAAGAGGAAACAAGTAAAAATATTAAGTACCATTCTTGAATTGATGCCATTGGTCTTCATCATCTAGGCTGCACCATTGGTGTGCTGATATAGTAGGGCCACAAGCACGCATGGTCTCCCCGACTGCACAACAGATTCGCAAGCTTATTAGGTACATCCCTCAAGAACAGAAAAGAAATTTAAAAGAGGAAAAGATTAAGTAGTAATAAAGATGGTTCGGGGAGAAGTTTACAAGCAGAAAAGGAATAGATGTACTTGCCTGGCAAGATGTACCGCTTGTGGTGCTTTGGAGTAGCTATTGACAGAGATTGTTGTGAAAGGCCCTCATGGTCAATATAGCTTTGGCATGTCTTTAATCTCTGAAAACAACCGTCCAAGAACAAAGAAAAGATAAGTCAAGTGACTTGAAATGTTCAACAACTTATCTTTGGGCTAATAACCTTAAACAAGTGCACAAGATAGACAAAAGGAGACTAGCTTCTTCATATGGATTTACCAAGAAAAAAACGATACAAAATAGTAATAGGATAACAGTTTTGATCTCAGCGAGTTAGAAGGCGCAGAGCATTTCTTAAGTATGTCAGACTCCAAAACCATAGTTTCCCTCAATTACCTAGGACCATGGCTTAACATGGAACAAACAACTTAACGCTTCAATGTATTTCTAATTATATGAGATACCCTTCCTCCATTGATACATCATTGCTTCTTCTAGCTAGGCTGGACAAACGTTATCACACAAGCTTTTCTTAGTTCCAACATCTGCTTCTATTGACACGGGACATTTCTCAGGTATGCCAGATTCCAAAACTCATGTTTCCCTCAACTACCTAGACCATGACTTAACATTGCACAGAGAACTTAATTCTTTTACGTATTTCTAGTTTTACTTTTCAGTTTTCACGAGATACCAGTTATTCCTCTTTTTTTTTTTTTGGATACTGAGACACCAGTTACTCCATTAACGCATTATGCTTCTTCTAAGTAGGCTGGACTAAAGTTGTGTCACAAGTTTGCTTAATTTTGATATTTGCTTCAATAATTAAGATTGGTCACACTTATGGATCAGAACATTGCCAGGTTTTGATTCTTCACATGTTGAGATTTTAGCATAAACTTTGTTTATTGGAAAGCAAAGCATATACACATAACACTTGCAAGACTGACATTACCTAGTGCTTCCCATTCTCAATCAATTGCTTGCAAGACCAGAAAATCTGTTACAGGTCTACGTTGGATAAATCATAAGCAGGAAGCAAATCCAAAGCTTCCAAAAAGTTAGAGGCATCCAAAGATTACCTGTTCGATGCAAGTGACCCGGAGCTCTGCTCCTGAGACAACATTTACCCTTTCATCCATCATATCAGTAACCTTACACGTAACAGAACCCAAATGATCCACCGTGTTCACCAGAGCTCTAACTGCATAATCTCTCAAAGTCTCCACCACTCTAAAACAAATGAAAAGGAGAAAACGAAAGAGAAATCATCAGAAAAGAATCTCCATTAAACCCTTGGGCCCTCAATTGAAACTGAGAAGTATAAAACAAGTCAATCAGTGCAACCTACATTTCTTTCTGGTCATCATTGTTATAAGATAATTCAAAATACTCTGCAGCTGAATACAACTGTGATCTCAAATTCTTCAATTCCTACAAAAACCCAAAATCACACAAAAATTAAAAATCCCTAAAACCCCAAAATCACACAAATCCATTAAAAATCCCTAAAACCCCATTGAGACAATTCAACAAACAGTTGAAATACTTGAATAATAATTTCCTCTTACCTTGAGACTATCAGAGAAGATTAAGGATTGTTGCATACAAATCTCATCATAATGAGATGATTTAGGTGGTCCATTCAAACCATAAGATGATGCAGACATAGTCTCCATGATTGGCCTTCAAAAACAAAAAAAACCTCAACCTGGGTTTTTTCAAAAAAAAAAAAAAAAAACAACAAGTTAGATTAAACCCAAAGAAAGATTCACAGAATATTCTTAAAAAAAAATGAAAAAGTGATCTAAGAAATGGGTTTGTTTAACTCACCTGGTTGTGTTTCTGCAAGAAAAACAGAAACCCCCATTCAAGATTTAGACCTCCTCTTCAGAAGGAGGAGTAGAAGAGGCCCAAAAAAGGAGTGGGAAAAAGAGAGTAATGTTGAATGGAGTTGATAGGAAGGGAGAGATTTAAGAGAAGTGGGAAAAGAGACAAATTGAAAAGAGGTGGGGAATGGATGGATGATGGTAGTAGATGAACAAGAAGACTAGTTTGGTTGAAGTAGAAGGGAACTACTGTTACAAAATACAACAGACCAGTGGGGTTCTTTCTTTTAGTTTTTGTTTACTCAGGAAAGATAACAGAGAGAAGAAGAAAGATGAAACAAAATAATTATAATAATGGAAAAGATAAATTCAGAAGAACGAACCGCATCCTCTTCATCATTGATTGGGTCCCGCCACCCCCTTCTGACTCGGTCCACCCAACGCAATAAACACTTATTTAACCGTTTCATTTTTGTGGCACGCCTATTCTGTGGCACAACAATATCCCATCCTACTTGTTGCATGTTAATCCATGTCTCTGTGTAAGTTTTTTTTTGAAGAGTAAGGTTAATATGTATAAAAAGAAAATGTAATAAGACCCAAGAAGGTCCCCATTTTTGTGTTACAGAGATTTATGAGCTATCAATCATAACTTTCCAGTGTGTTACGAGATCTCTAAATGAATTACCCCAAAACCATTTTTCTGCATTGCCCCATTGAAAGATCAAAGCTTTAACTTCATTGATGATTATTCCTTCAGCTCTATGGAGTTTGTTTGCCATAACCCTGCGATTTCTTTCTTCCCAAATAGCTCTGACAATGGCAAAAATAAGAATAGGCCAGATTTTCCTCCCTCTGTTACGACCTCGCCTGAATTTCCAAGCCAACAATTGAGCTTCTAAAGAACCCTTCGTAACCCATCGCACATTGTAACCTCCAATAAAGTATGACCAAATTTTGTGAGCATAACTACAATGCAATAGAAGATGATTCACCGATTCTGTGGGTTGAATTGCGTAATGCACACATTACATTCTCGAATGTTGCTACCTCTTCTCACTAGATTATCAGGTTGTAGGAATTGCATTTTGTGCCGAAGCCAAAGAAAAGTTTGCGTTTTTAGGAGGCACAAACTTTACCCAAATGCACCGGAAAGGTGGTAGAGCAGAGTAATTGGAGGTTGTTGATCCAACAACCGATTATAGCAGATTTTTGGTGGAGAAGCCCCCGGCAAAGATACAAAGTAATTCATCTTCTTGTTCAAGAAGATTAGGGGGAGATCCTAACCATTCAAAAAGTCGTAACTTCAATCTCTTGAATGATGTAGATTTCTTCCGAGTTGTATGTTCCAAGTATTGTTGACTATCATCTCTTGTAAACTGGCATTTTTTTGTACAGTAAATTTTAAAAATATTTGGAAACTTACTTTTCAATGATTGATTGTCCTTCCATTTATCCCACCAAAAGTATATTGCTGCACCATTGTTAATTGACAATTGTGATATTCCTTCCACCACATATTTTTGTTGTTGAATTCCTTTCCAAATTCCTCTTCCTTGAGGGAGAGAAGAATCTTTCACCATTAAATCCTCTTGTTTCCCATGCATTTTAGTTCGTACTCAGCCTTCCTCCACGAGATGATTTTTCTCAGTTGAGAATCTCCAAGTCCATTTGGCAATGAGAGCTTTGTTTGTTTGTCTTAGGTTTCTAATGCCGAGACCTCCTGCTTTCTTTGGTCTACAAATCCTATTCCATGCTACCCAACTAATCTTTTTTTTTTCATTGGTTGAACCCCAAAGAAATGCTCTCATAATCTGATTCAGCTTCTTCTCAACCTTGACAGGCATAGGGAATAAGGACATCTTGATAAGAACTATTCTTCCTGCTTTAGTGAAATATCTCCTTCTCCATGGAGCAAGCTTCTTCTGAAATTTTTCAATCACAATGTCCCAAATAGAACAGTTCCTACTAGTAGCACCAACTGGGATGCCTAAATATTTGAGAGGGAGGGATTCAGTCTTACAGTTTAAAATGTCAGCAACATCTTCGATGCAGTCATCAGCTCCAATACTTATCACTGAACTTTTAGCTAAGTTGACAGGAAGTCCGGTAATACCTTCAAATACTTGCAGAATGAGTAATAAATTCTCAGCTTCTTCTACCGATCCATTTAAAAAACAAGAGTATCATCAAGATACTGAAGATGAGAAATCTTAATGTTGTCGCTGATAGAAAAACCAGATATCATGTTTAAGTTCATTGCTTGTTGCATGAGTTTGGTGAAAATTTCAGCTACCAGTATGAATAGAAAAGGGGAGAGTGAGTCTCCTTGTCTCAATGTAAGTTAATGCTAATGTTCTTGTATTAAGGTGATAAGGTTATTCGGTGATGAGATATAAGTGGTTTGCGTTTGCGTTTGAATCTCGTCAACACCAAATTCTTTATCGATTAAACATAGAACCGAACAAGTGGTATATCTTTTGTCTCTTTTGAAACATGTTAGGTACTCTTTCACTCGAATCTCGAGGGGGGAAAGGATGAAAGAGGAGACACTTTCATCTCTCCTCTTTTTTTTCGTCTCATCTTCTCTAAACGAAAGCCTTTCCCTCTCAGGACACCTCCTGCTCAGATCGGCTCCTTTGGAGCAGATTTGAGCAGCCATGTTACCTATTTCATCACCAGCCTCTGTTATCTGTAATATCTAGCGGTAGTTTTCCCTTTTGCTATGATTTAATCTCTGTTCTTTATGGTTTCGTTGTTGCTGTGATGCATTTTTGGTTTTGTTTACTTAGGTTTTGGGGTGGTATGGAAACTATGGGTGTGGATCTGATGAAGAAAAGCGACCGAAGTTTACCACCATGTTCATCTCAGACCAATGAGAAAATCGCTGCTCCAGCCTCATCTCCGGCATCTGTGTTTAGATCGGCGATTAACAACCCTATATATCCTCTGATTTCTCTATTAGGGGTTATCTTTGATTTATTTTCAAATAGATCGATTTTTATTTCGGCTGTTAGTCTTAGTTTTATGTTAATCAGGTCTGCTTCGGTGGTTTCTTTGATGGGTTTGGTGTTAATCTCTCTATTGTGGATCTTATGTTCGGGTAATTTTCTGTTACTGATGGATACTCGCCCCAAGTTTGGTGATGATCTCTGCAGGCAAGAACAACAACTTCGACGAATTTTTAGGCGAGTTTTTATAGTTCCGGCAGGCAAAGTATCTGATAAACATTTCTTGGAAGGTCAGGGTTTTCAGACAAAATTTTTAAAAAAAAATCTAGGGTTGTGGATCACGCTTCAACGATCCCGTATGTAAGCGGGTGCTACTGCTACTATTACTACCGGTCTCTCCCGTGTTTAATCGGGTGTTACCATTCATCGGATTCTGGTATACATAATTCTGTTAACTGAGATTCTGGTACTGGAGATTTGTCACTTGGTCCTGTTAGAAGGTTACTTGCAGTTGGTCCTGTTGTTTTTACTTTTTGGTGTCCTGTAACTTGGGCTGTTAATGGGTACCCGTTACCCGGGACCGGAACCGGACCCGGTAGTTTTGGGTCCGGTTCCGAGTCCTAAAATTGGACCCATTAACAACTTAGGACCCAATGGGTAATTACCCGATTGGACCCGAATATAAACGGGTCTAAACGGGTAATACCCGTTGGGTACCCGGTTATTCATTCTTTTATTCATGTTTTTAGCAAAATTACAAGCATTTTGTTAGTTTTAATGCCTGTTTTATCTATTAAAAAAAAACCACTTTATAAGAATCTACCTTTTCATTTCCGGAACTTAATATTGATTGGCAAGGTATATCTTGGTCCTTGAACCTCCGGATAGAAAAATGACCTGCACCAACCAACAGAATGTTTAATGTTATTGTTTCAAGGTCCAAGTATTAGTAAATTATTATTATTTTATTACAGTGCCCAACACTACTTGCTGTCTAGTATCTACCTAGATTCTTTGGATATATAACCTTAGTCTTTTTCTAGAATTATTGGTCGATGGATTTCCCAACCGCACATGGTAAATGGTAATCTACAACAAAAAACTCCTATGAGAATGTTCAAAGTGGTGTGTGACAAGTATACATACTAGTATTGTTCAAGTCTATGATCAGCTGAGGTCCCGTCAAGTAATGAAATACATGAAACCAGCCTATTATTTAAGAACGGAGGGAGTAATAAATGTTTTCGGCCCATGGCACGTGACATGATTTATTTAGTGACAAATTCTCATCACCCAACCCAACCCAATTCAACTTTGTTTGTTGTTTCCTTTTCTTAAAAGCATGCAGTTTGGTTGATCCACCATTACAGACAAATTTCCAATGTGGGGTTTATATAATTAAACTCTTTGGGGAGTGTTTCCAACTCTCTAGTTGGAGCAAAATGATTCATGGTTCATGACATGATGCAGGCAGGCATGATATCTTTGGTTTACAGTCATAATTGTGTTAACCTCCAATCCATCATTAAAACTCAGACAGTATTAATGTACAAAATGATTCATGGTTCATGACATGAGCTAAGTGAGCCAGGTTTGTAAAGCCAGCCAAACCAAAGATCTGCTGCATTTTCCTTTCTGGGTTTAAAAGTTAAAACCCCAGCAAAAACAAACGAACTCTGGTCCACTTTGTTTCTTCCTCTTGGCTCTTTTCATAAAGGAAATGTAAAATGATTAAATTAGTTTAGTAATCAACGGCGTGACTGGTGGTTGTTAGGTTGGTGGTGGTGGACTCTGACTCTCCGAGTCTCTTCTGACTTTTGAAAAAGTAAAGTCAAACAAACTTTTTATTTTAATTATTCTTTCTATCTCATCACGTGAATAGTTATAACTGTTGATTAGAGAAAATATTGATTGGTTAAGCAGCCCATTTCAAACAAAGAATAACCAATAAGCCTGGAAAAAAAAAACTAAGTAAAAGCTTTCACTTTTATATTTACAGGGCAAGAGGGTGAAGATATCCACACCACTACTACTCTACAAGTCATAGACATGGCTAGAAAATCCAAATCCGGCAGGGGTTTGTGAGCCACAATATTGGCAGATTCATTCCGTGATAAAAGAGTAGTCGACTTGATGCGGTTCTTCTCCACAATATTGGCCGCTTCATTCTCTAAAGGATATTTAAGGACTCCTTGTTGAGCATTCTACTGAGAGTTTGAGAATCACCTGATATCCCATACTTGGCTTTCTCCAATATCCCAACTAGCAACTGTGGAAATAACCGATAATATATTCAGGGAACTTTAAGCTTTTAACCATGAAAGTAAATGTAATTAGTGAGATATATATTTATATTAGGACATTATGAATTATAGACATTACATTCATGGATATCGAATCAGTAACAACATGCTCACTGAATGATGCTTCACAATTGTTAGCCAGCTTGTTACTGTTTTTCTCAGTTTAGTAGCGCAGGGAACATAACCATACTGACAATTCCTATGAGCTATAAAGATTTGAAAAGCTCAGTGAACCCTTTAGGGCTCGCAGTGCGGTTAAACACTAAGCATGTATTATTTTGGTGTCAACTTTTGAGGTATTTGTAGCACTTCGAATTTTATCAGAGATTATTTCATACAGTACTTGCCTAGATTCTCTCTGCATTATATAATCAAACATTTGAATTTCTAATATATTATATCTACATATTGATTTTAGATATAAAAATTCTTAATAATCCGGGAATATGAACTCCCTTAAAACCGTATACTCACACCTGGGTTGCACGGACGCGGACGCGACACGACGCTGACGCGGACACTACAAAATTTTCAAAAAACTAGGACGCGGACACGTATATACATATTTTATTTATATATACTAGTGATGCCACATGTGCGATGCACATGTTTGAATTTTGTTCTTTTAACGATACCAAATTTGATTTGATAACAATGATATTTTTTTCGTAAAATAAAATTTAATATTCTTATTTGTACTCATTACGTAGGTATTTCAAAGAGCTTTCCAAATATGTTAATTTTACAAAAATCCGATGTGTATTTCGAAAGATATCAAGTTTTTAAGAAAATTGATGTATTTTTATAACAATAGCATTTATGTGAATGTGTGAATATATAAGGTTGTTTATGTAAGTATTGATTCAATGTACCTTTTTAACCTTGAATACATATGTATAATAGTGGTTGATATTTGAGGTCATATTAGTAATATCAAGGTTACACCAAGCTATTTTGTCATTCTGTGACCAACCAAAATACCTCTTTTCCTTATATTAGTAAGATAATTATGTATTTTTACAGCAAAGTCAAGTATTTCGACCATAAAAATTAGAAAATGATGTTACATATGTATAAATTTCAAAAGAAAAGAAGATATCGTTTGTTTATACACGCCGAATGTCAAATAATCAGTCACTATTAAACACATAGCACAATCAAAATGCATTCTTAGATCAACACATGTCCAACTAAGGGTATACGTGATGTCATTTTCAATTACAAAATCCGAATAAAGACCTAAATTATTGATCTAAATGTTTGTCTTCCTTCATTTGGTTAATAATAGTAAAAATAAAGGAAAAAAGTTTATATGAAAAAAAAAAAAAATGCGTAGGACACGCGTCATCGGTGCGTCCAAACCAGACGCGCGCGCAGGACGCGCAAATTAGTACGTTGGACACGCGCCGTGTCAGCATCCCACGCGCGTCCCGCGTCTGCCGCGAGTCGGATGCGGACACGGCTCAAGAAATGGAGCGTCCGTGCAACCCAGACTCACACCAATCTTTAATGGGACCCCCTATTTTTCTCCCCAGGGGCGGGACCCACCCATTTTATGTGTAGCGGTTTTTACGTTGTCCATATTCACGGTTCGTATAGAATCATCTAGATATTAGATTGTTATAGTTGTGATTCTAAAGCACGGATGAGTCTCTTTCGAGATTTATTAATGGAATTTTCCAACATCCTAATTTAGTCAGGAGAATGTTCAAACTCAGAGTTGTGTGATTTATGAGGGAAGGGAATACTAGTAAGCTGTTGTTGTTGTTGTTGCTGCATTTAACACTACTATACATAATATAATCAGTAGAAGAACATCTATATCTGTTTGTTACCAAGAAGTAGCATACCACTTGTCTTTGGATGCTAAGTATTGGTAAGGTACTGAGGATCCACCACCACACGGCAAAGTAGGACGAATTGGCATCATCTACCAAACAACACAGTCCTGGACTCTTTAATTATAACCTTGTTTGAACTCCCTTTTAGCCATCTCATCATGCACTCTCCTGCATTATTAACTCAGATCAGACAATGTATCTCTTTTGGAAACATGTGCATATCATGGAGTAGATGATAAGCAAGTCTGTTAGTGGACGGAGCCCACACCCTTTTCCATTTTAGTCAGGATTACGCCACGGACAGTCTATTCTTTCCCCGTCAAGTAAACTCCTGCCTATTGGCAACCGCATGGTTAAAATTTAGATTGTTATGGTTGTGATTCTAAAACATCGTATACTAGCAGCATATGGAGAATGTTGATGATTTTATGGGTTCATGAGGGAATAATATCAGTAGTAGTTGCATTCATATCTATTTGCGATTAAGATGTGTATCTTATTGGTTCACCCAACCCACAAAAACTAGTTATGACCAAAGTTTACAAAAGATGATCAGGATTTCATTGAGATCCTTAAATTCAATCTAATCTACCTATTCATTTCCAGGATCTCACTAATTTTGAGGAGGTATATCTTGGTCCTTGAACCTCCAGATAGAAAGAATAAGAAATAATTGTTTGAAAGTTTTGTTGGGTCACCAGGAGGATGTTAATGTTTAATGTTAGTTCCCCAAGGTCCAAAGTTAGTAATTCTCCGAATCATTCCCGAATAATTCACGAACGTATCCGAACTGACCGTATCCGAATGATATTTCCGAACTATTTGAACTCCGAACCTAGTTCCCGGATTATATGGACCTCACGAATGATTCACGAATGTATCCGAACTGACCGAATCCGAATAATACTTCCGAACTAGATTCGAACGCCCAACCTCGCTCTCTCGTAGATAACTCTCTGACCAGATTGATTTTTGTTTGATTTTGTATATACTTTATATTTAAATACAATTATTCAGTTAAAATTTTCTATTGGTAGTTGTTTAACCAGTGTTTTATGTGTTGATTTTTATTTAAAAATCTATAAATTCGTTTTGTAATACATTATGCGATTAAATTGTTTATTTCTTGTTAAATAATCACGCTAAAATGTTTTTTTCCATCTTATTAGTCTCATAATAAGGTCATAATACTTATCAATTTATCATATGTAAGCTGAATTTTAAGTGCCGAACTCACATTTATAAAACGAATATGCACGTACGTATGCCGTTCCGAACTACTGTCCGAACAGCGAACCGTTGACCGAATTTTTGACCGAATCCGACTTATCCGAATCAGTATAATTCTCGTACGTATGCCGTCCCGAACTACTACTCGTACCCCGAATTGCTAACTAGGGTCCAAATATTACTAGTAAACTGTCTCACACAGTACTTGCTGTCTAGATTGGTGTAGTTGTGATTCTGAAACTTTGATCAGTCTTTTTCTAAATTTATTGATTTGTGAAATATCGTAGAAACTTATGACTATGAGAATGTTCCAAGTGGTTAATCGACTTATAAGGGATACTAGACAAGTTTAGAAAGTGGAAAATGGGTCATTTGTCCAAAAAAATTTAAAACAATTGTTCAAATAGACCAGTAAAAATTATTATGGGTGAAATGGACAAAAAAAAATAGCAAGGATGAAACTAAATTCATCCTGGCTTAAACTTAAAAAATATTGAGGATGAAACTAGATGCACCCTGATGTAAATTAAAAAAAAAAAAAAAATTGAAAATAGGTAGGATGAAACTAGTTACTTATTTTTATATTTTTGTCCATTTAAACAGTTTCAAAATTTAAATATCTTTTTCGCCTAGAATGGATTAGGACAGGGAAAACGGACTTGGCAGCCAGCCCGGAAGACCCTTGGCATAGGTTGGCTCCACCCTTGCTTTGGATGCCATTGATGGGTAAGATGAGGACCCACCACCACACATTGTAGTACAAATTGGCATCATTTACCAAACAAATTATTAAATTACAGACCAATTTTCAACGTAGGGTTTCTTTTAAACTCATTGGAAGTGTTTCCAACTCTCTGGTCAGAGCAAGAGACCGTGATCATGTATCATGACATGAAGCATGATTCTGGTTTGCAGTCATGATTATTTTAACATCATCATTTTATTTATGTTTATATATTTATTTTGTCCGAAATTTCTAAAACAAAAGAATATGTACATACCATGGACATGGAGTAGAGGAGATGGTAAGCAAGTCCCTTAGTGGATGAGTCAGGTAGCTTTGTAAAGCCAGCCAAACCTCCGCATTTGCCTTTACAAAAACTCTTGGTGAGCCGAGGTTTTAGTTAGACCACATGAAAACCGCTCACACATACTAAACTTTAGTATAAATGTGACCTCCGGTTTATGAGTGTGATGGTTTTGGTGTGGACTAGGCCCAAGGTTCACGTAGAAGCACTGTTGCCTTTTCGGGTTTGGAACCCTGAACAAAAGCAAACAAACTCTGGTCCCTGATTTGTTCTTCTTGGCTCTTTTGAAGAAAGAAAGTGGGAATAAGGGATTAATGTGTAAGTAATCAACGGCGTGACTGGTGGTTGTTCGGTAGGTTGGTGGACTCTGACTCTCCGAGTCTCTTCGGACTATTAGCAAAAAGGTAAGTCAAACAAACTTTTTAATTTTTAATTATAATTTTTTAATTTCATTATATAAAATGTTTTTCGACAACGAGGTCGATTACACATCGGTGGTGGGAAGCCTAGCAACAAGCTGGGCACCAACACCTTTTTGGATAACAATTCCAATTCTATGAAAAAGAGCACCACCTATTTTATAATTCGCATCATGACTTATAAGGCAGTTTCATTATGCTTTCGAGATCATCACGTGAACAGTGTAATTTAGGCCTGATCCATGAAATTATTTCTACTTCCAAATCCTATCTATACAAAAGAATGCTAATTTTACATACCATTGATAAGTTACTATTACAATAGCAACCATCTAATAGTTGCTTCAAGCGTTTCAATATTTAGAAAGAAGAAAGATACAAAACTGAAACGCGTTTCCTCACCTGTTTTCCACTTGACATGCCTCGTCACTTGCTTGGAATGTTGTTGCAATAGGTGAGCTCCTGATATCCAAGTAGTCAGGCATGCGGCACAACAAAGATCCAAGACGGAATGGCTGGTTGAGTTTCGAAAATTCAGCGAAGTCTGTGGTTCCGTAATTCGCAGAATGTAATGATTTTGGACAGCGCGGTACTGCTCACATTTGGATGAGTATTGCTACTGTCAACGCACATGTCCGCAGTGAGAATTGATACATGAAAGCCTTCTATCTGGTACGGAATGGTGGAAGAGAATCACCGGATATCTCATGCTTGGTTTTCTCCAATACCCTAAACGAGCAAAATTGGAAGCAATTTTTTGTAATACATTCAGGGAATTCTAGGATTTTAACGACCAAAGTGAACGCAAATAGTGAGACATATTTATAGTACCACATTATGCAGGACTACATTCATGGATATTGAATTACTTAACATGATCACCCAATGATGATGCTTCACAATTGTTACGTTTTTTGCTGTCTTTTTTTCTTCGTGTCTTGTATCGCGTTGGTGTTACTGATTTTTGAGCTCAGGTATCTGGTATCATCACCCAATGCCTTTACCACAACTATAGTGTCATCATCTGTTTTTGGTTTCTTAAAAGCAGTTTCATTGATTACCGACAAATTTTCAACGTATGGTTCCTTTTAAACTCACTGGAGGCGTTTCTAGCTCTTTAGTTAGAGCAAGAGAATGCGAACGATTCATGACATGAAACACACATAATTTTGGCTTACAATCGTAATTGCTTCGGAAAATGGGTCATTTGTCCAAAAAATTTTAAAACATGGTTCAAATGGACGAGTAAAAATTAGTATGGGTAAAATGGACACCAACAAAATAGCAAGAATGAAACCGGATTCATCCCGACTTAAACTTAAAAAAGAGCGAGGATGAAACCGGATGCAAAATTAAAAATAAGAAAAAGTATTTGAAAATGGGTATGATGAAACTGTTTAACTATTTTTTCACTCTCGTTCATTTAAACAATATCTTTTTCATTCAGGAATTGTTGATTTTGGTCTTTTTAACCAATTTTATGTAATTGCTTCAACCTCCATTAAAACCAAGAGTGTATCTCTTGTTGGAAAAATTTCGAAGACAGAAAATGTACGTACCATGGAGTAGAGTAAATGGTAAGCAAGTCTGTTTGTTGGTAGGTAGTAAATTGTATAGCCAGAATGTAAATTGTTTCAGTCGAATCTCGAGGGGTAGAGGACGAGAATTGGATCGAGATTTTTTTCCAATTATTCCACTTTTATAAGTATGTATCTACCTTTTCATTTCCAGAATTTAATTTTGATCGGTGAGGTATATCTTGGTCCTTGAACCTCCGGTCCAGATAGGAAAAAGATTGTTTCAAGGTCCAAGTATAGTAAATAAATTATTACTATTTCATTACAGTGCCCAACTACTTGCTGTCTACTCCCTTCGTACCTATTATATAGGCGGAATTTCCATTTTTCCTTGTACCACTACATAGGCGGAGTCCAAATTCCAAATCGGTTTTTACTTATATTACCCTTATTTATTCGGAAAATGGGTCATTTATCCAAAAAAAATTAAAACATGGTTCAAATGGACGAGTAAAAATTATTATGGGTCAAATGGACACAAAAAAATATATTATGGGTCAAATGGACACAAAAAAATAGCAAGGATGAAACTGGATTCATCGTGGCTTAAACTTAAATAATAGCGAGGATGAAACTGGATGCATCCTGATGTAAATTAAAAATAAGAAAAAGAATTTGAAAATGGGTAGGATGAAACTGTTTACATCCTGGCTATTTTTATATTTTTGTCCAATTAAATAGTATCAAAACCTAAATATCCTTTTCACCCAGGAATTATTGATTTTGGTCTTTTTAACCAATTTTGTGTTATTTATTTGCTTGGGAATCATCACAATTGAGTATATAGTTCTAACATTGGAAATATAATTTAGGGTAAAACAAGAAAAAACATAGAAATGTATAAAATCAATAAAAAAATTTTAATCTAAGAGAATTGGTCCCTCCGCCTATATATGTGGTACGGAGGGAGTAGTAGTATCTACCTAGTTTCTTTCTGCATTTTGAATAACAATCAAACATTTTGATACCGACTGTTTAATCTATATTGATTTTAGAAATGAGATTGTTATAGTGGTGATTCTGAAGTAGTGTTGAGTCTTTTTCTCGATTTATTGGTTGATGAATTTGCCAACCAAACATCGTAATCTACAACAACATCCTACTCCCTCCGTCCCATATATATAGGCGGAGAGAGACAATTCTCTTAAATTAAGAAAATTGAATGGGATTCATAATTTTATATGTTTTTTCTTGTTTTACCCTTCGTCTTATCTCCAACACATTTACCTATGTACAATAAATATGGGTATATATGGAAAAATTCATCTTGAAAAACAAAGTCCGCCTATTTAGTGGGACAAACAAAAACTAAAATTCCGCCTATATATGTGGGACGGAGGGAGTATGAGAATATTCAAAGTGGTGCGTGATTTTGATTCATGAGGAAGGGCATACTAGTTGCCAGTTGTTGTTGCTGCTGCATTTAATACATACCACTACTACTATTATCAAAAATCCATAGAAGAAGAACAACAACAACATTAATTGGTCCCAATCCGCGGTCATATAATGAATGAATGGTAAATGTTTTTGGTCCATGGCACATGACATGATTATTTTGGACGTGTAGATGAGATGAGATGGGACTTGGTTTTGTATGCCATGCATGGGTAAGTAATTAAGGTCATGAGGATCCACCACTTTTTTTTTTTTTTTTTTTTTTTTTTTTTTTTTTTTTTAAGAAAAAGAGAAACAGGCGCCTAGAAAGGCCGCCCTCTCATGGATACATGTTGGATACTGTCTGAGCTAGTAGGTTCATCAGACGTATCCCTCAAAATATAATTAGTGTTATTACAGTAATCCAGATGAAGATTGATGTTTGTGGAATTCTGTAAGGTTTTCCCTATTTCCCACCCCTATTTTTCCTATTTCCCATCCCCTAAATAATTTCTAAAATCAATTCACATTTCACTTTTGGTTTTTCCTATGTGCCACCTTCAAGAGTCAAATAGATTTTGACTAAACAATTACCATTTTTGGTTATCTTCTTCACCGAAATCTCATTTTCATCACACAAAACAAAAAACTAACAAGTTAGACATCCTTAGATTCCGTTAATTATATGCTACACCTATTTTATTTGTTTGTCATTCAATTCACTGATATCAAATGGCAATTGATTAATAAACTAGCTAAGTTACTGATTAACCTAATCCATAATCTTTTTAATCACCAGCCGAAACCTTTTTAATCACTGATGATGTTCGATCGGTAACTTTCCTATAATATTTTAAGAACCATCATTCATTATGGACGAACGTTAATGATTATGATCTTCCATTTTTGGAGGACAATTGATAGTTTCAATAATCGGACGACTACTAATGACGTCAGTTGACCAGTTTTGATCAAGTAATTCATTGATCACTTTATCATTTTTACACGGGCTCAATAACAATCAATAATGGTAAAAAACGACCAATAATTGTTAAGAAGATTCGCAACAGCCGTCAATGGCCTCTTCCACTCAACTTTGAGAATTTGTTTTTCTTTTTTTTTATCTCCAATTTATAGTTTTTGTAATTAATTGAATCCTTGAAGGTCAGGTATTGGGATCCACTGATGTTGGGATTCTATGTGAGAAACTCATTGGCTTGTGTTTGATGCTCAACTTCATTCATGCGGTTATCATTTGGCAAGAAGGAAAATAATGAATAAAAAAGCTTAGAAAAATGTGATTGAAGGTGGAGGCATATTGTAGTAAAGAAAATGTGATTGACGGCTTGTACAGATGGAGTAAAGATCGGTGATGGAGATGGAAATAAGAAGTGATGTTATAAGCTAGGGTTTTTGTTTTGTCCAGTTGTTGGGTCGTTTTATCATTGGGTTTAAATAAAATGTCAAGGATGGTACTCAGGATATATGAAAATGTATTTGAGTGGTACTTAGGATTATTAGGGATGGGATTTTATGTGGATGGGAAATAGGGAAAGTGGGGATGGAAAATAGGGAAAACCTTCTGTAATGCAAGCAAAATGGTTTGAAGATTCCTTCCCCTCCAGGTAGAGTCAGAGAAGTGATTGGATTGTCTAGTTATTCTTGCAAGATTAATAGCAGCAAAGTTTTGTTGAGCATTAACTACACTGAGCTTCCCTAAGATGAAATCAATTGGAGCATTGTTGTTGTTGTTGCCTTGTATTATACTTGCTCCTCCTTTGAACTTGTTTTGAACTTCCAGTTGGTAACTTGATTTGATAGCTTGTAATGTTTCTTCCTCTTCAACAACAAAGTTGACATTCGTTTGCCTCATAGTCTTTCCCCAAGTTAGGGCAAGTTGAGCTCCTCTGCTTGATCTTTCTGCTCTGCTGAGTCCAGGGGTATGGTCTTTGAAGTTTCTTGTTCCCATGCATTGACCTGTGAAGGACATGGCAACAAAGGAGTAATTAGTATAAGTATGAGCATCACTAGTAGCATGGCATGGATCTACAGATTCAATATGCATGGTAATAGTGATTCCAAATTTGTCAGAGGTATGTCTGTGTTGGCTGTAATTCTATGGAGGAGAATTAGAGTTATCAGATTGATAAAATAGGTTGTTCATGATATGCCCTGGTTTATGATGTACTCTAGAATGACTGCAGAGGTGCTGTGTTATGTTTCTAGCTGTAACATTAGCATCTCGAGTGATTTTTCTAAAAACCCAGTCACATCTGGCTTTCTAGATGAACCAACAGATAGTAGCATAGGTTTCGTTCCAGCTGGTAGAGAGATTATTAGCCTGGAACCAGCTATTGAACCAATGATGGAAAGAGGTGAAGGCCGAGAAAAGATTATGATGCTCCCCAGGAGATTCTTCCAGACTTCAGAGGCAGTTGGGAAGGATAGAAGGGCATGGGTAATATGTTCAGCTCCATTGTTGCAGTATGAGCATATATGACTTATGTAGCTCAAGATGCTGGCAGTTTTAGCATTAGTTGGAAGAATTCCATGGGCACATTTCCATATGAACAAGTGAATGGCTGGATTTGTGTCCAGAGCCCAAATTTGATTCCATGGAGCAATCTGACTATCATTGGCATACTTGTCTTGGATTTGTTGTCATATAAGGATTTGACAGAAAACTTGTTATTGGGTGTGAGAAACCACTGGATTTCATCATGATCAGAAGGGGAAACATGAGTTTGAAGTATTAGGTGTTGAATGTTGGGTGTGAACCATTGATTTAGGATATTAATATCCCATTCTCCAGAAGTGGTGAGAAGTTGGTTAACATTGCTGGGGTTATCAGGGCAGAGGGTAGGTTTGGGGATTCTGGCAGAGTTGCCAGCTATCCAATTGTCTTCCCAGATGTGATTTTTTTCTTCCATTGCTAATCTTCCAAATGTAGTTTTGCTGAATTAAGGTTATGCCTTCCAGGATTCCTTTCCATATCCAAGAGTCATTGTACTTAGGCTTGGTATCCATTCTTATAACTTCTGTATTGGGGAAGTGAGACACTTTCATGGTGTTGCTCTAGAGAGAATCTGGTTCCTTGATTAATCTCCAGGCAATTTTGGAGAGCATATCCAAGTTGAATATTTCCATATTCTTGAAGCCCAGTCCCCCAATTTCCTTAGGTTTATTAATGACATCCTGTGCAAAGTAGTAGATACCTTTAGATTTGTCCTGATCTTTGTTCCAGAAGAAGTCCCTTTGAATAGCATTGATTTCATTGCAAGTAGTTTTTGGAATCTTAAAACAGTTCATCTGGTATATGCTAGAAGTAGAAGTAACAGATTGGATCATAGTCATCTTCCCAAACAGTGGAGAGGTTAGTCTTCCATCCAAAAAACTCCGAATTTAAGCTTATCAACACAAGGCTTGAAAGCTTGAACCTTACTCTTAGTTGTGAATAAAGGAGATCCCAGGTATTTGTCTGAAGTATTGATTCTTTGGACATTCATAGAAGTGCTTATGCTTTCAGCTAAGTCAGGGGCAGTGTTTCTGCTGAAAAATATGCCAGACTTAGAGAAGTTTATCAATTGTCCTGAAGATTGCCCAAAGTCATGAAAGATCTGAATGAGGTTGTTACATTCCTGCAGGTTGGCTTTGCAGAAGATCATGCAGTCATCAGCAAAAAGAAGGTGGTTTATGGCTGGCGCATCCTTGCAGATCTTGATCCCCTTGAATTTGATGTTGGGATTCAACATGAGTTAAGTATCTAGAAAGAGATTCCATGCAGAAGAGGAACAGATATGGGGGTAAGGGATCCCCTTGTCTCAAACCCCTAGAAGGCTTAAAATTTTTTCCTGGTGACCCATTGACTAGAACAGCCATACTTGTAGTAGATATGCATTGATGTATTAAGTTGCACCATTGAGGGATGAAACCCATTTGAGACAAAACTTGGAGAAGGAAATCCCAATTCACTCTGTCAAAGGTTTTGGCCATATCAATTTTGATGCCCATAGTTACATTGCTTCATTTTTTCCATCTTCTGGTATTCATGTGATGATATTTCATGGGCTATAACAATATTGTCAGAGATTTGTCTGCCATGTATGAATGCAGACTGAAAAGGAGATATGATTTTAGGGAGGAGGGGTTTGAGTCTTTGGGCTAAAAGTTTAGATATGATTTTGTAGGTGGTATTGCATAGGGAGATAGGCTTGAAGTGAGCTGGTGTTGTAGGTTTCTCAATTTTGGGGATAAGAGATGAAGGTGGACTTCATCTCTTTTAGGATGTGCCCTGAGATGAAAAAATGTTGGACCATGTGAATGATATCTTCTCCCACAATGCCCTAATTAGCTTGGAAGAAGTTTGGGGGAAAGCCATTGGGTCTTGGAGCTTTTTCTCCAGCCACGCTAAAGAGGATGCTTTTGATTTCCAGAGCATCAGGTATTCTAATAAGGTTCTGGTTTTCTTGAGTGGTTATGGTTGTAGGTATGAGATTTATAATTAGGGGGTTGATGTTTATATTTTCAGCAGTTGCCATGGTGGCAAAGTGATTTGTGAAAATAGTGTGAATTTCAGCACTGTCTTGAATCCAGGATCCATCATCTCTTTGTATAAAATCAATTTTGTTCCTTCTATATCTCTTTTTAACAGCCAAGTGGAAGTAACCAGTATTTCTATCTCCAAGTTTGATATGTTGGTCCCTCGCTTTTGGTCTTCCGGGAAGGATTCTTGAACATGTTGCCAATGCTCAACCTGCAGTCTTGCTTCTTTAAGGTCTTGTCCTCTATTTGAGTTGAATTGATTCTTGGTTAACCAATCAAGGTGCTGGATGCTTTCTTCAAGATTTGTTTTGATGTTGCCATAAACTTCTCTATTCCATTTCTTTAATCTTACTTTGATATCTCTGAGATTCCTAGCAATTTTTATAGCTAGGGATCCTTTGTGGTTAACATTCCAGCATTCAACTATTATGCTCTTGCAGTCATCATGGTTGAGCCAAGGTCCAAAGAATTTGAAAGGGATTTGTCCTTGTTTCCAAGAGGGGTTTGTATTGAGTAAAATAAGATTGTGATCGGAACCAATGGCAGGGATGTTAGAGATGGTAGTATTAGGTTGAATTTCTAACCAGGCTTCATTAGCTAGACCTCTGTCTAATCTCAGCTCATTAAGTTGGGGACCAGTTCTTTTGTTGTTCCAAGTGAAAGGACATTCAGTGTAACTTAAATCAGTGAGATTAGCTTCCTCAATCTTGTTTAGAAATAATTCAGCTTCATCTTGATCAATAGGATGCTGACTGAACATTGGCAACATGTTATGATGATTCATGAATCCACCACACATCAATGTACTACAAATTGGCACCAAACATTTAAACGGTCTCTGCAAATTCTCTTCATCTTTGTTTGTTGTTTTTCTTTTCTTATAAAGCAGGGTTTGATTGGTTGATTACAGACAAATTTTCAATATGGGGTTTTATTCATTAAACTCTTACGAGGTTTTTTTTTTTTTTTAATTTTTTTTATCAGCTCTAGTTATCACATGTTATGATGATTCATGATTCATAAAAATGAGGCATGCATGATCTTTGGTTTCCAGTCATAATTGTTTTAACCTCCAACCCATCATAATAAACTTAGACTTTCACAGAAGGGTAGTGTGTCTCTTTTTTGGAAAAATTTCTAAGACAGAAAATGTTCATGAGAAGCCATGGAGTAGAGTAGATGGTAAGCAAGCTAAGTCAGCCAGGTTTGTAAAGCCAGCCAAACCAAAGATCTGCTGCATTTTCCTTTCTGGGTTTAGAACCCAGCAAAAACAAACAAACTCTGGTCCTCTGTTTTTCTTCTACTTGGCTCTTTTGAAAAAGGAAAAAGAAAATGATTTAAGGGATGGATTAGATTATTAGTTTATAAGTAATCAACGGCGTGACTGGCGGTAGTTTGGTAGGTGGTGGTGGACTCTGGCTCTCTGAGTCTCCTCTGACTAGAGCAAAAAAGTAAGTCAAACAAACTTTTTGTTTTTAATTGGTTTTACCTATTTCCTATCCCCATTTTTCCTAAATCCCATCCAAACCACACAATTATTATTTCTTTAACTCCTTTTATGTTGGGTGAACAAAACTTACGCTAATTTATTTTGTCGCTGACATCATGCACCATTACCGTTGTCTTCTTCTTACCATCTCTCTGTAACTTAGGGATATTTTTGGGATACCAATTAGGAACCTATCACATAAGCACCACCGTGATACCTTATCTATTACCATTAGTGTATCATGGCTAGGGCATCTGTATTATTCTAAGATCTAAGTATTGTTCTAATGATCTCACATAACAGCAAAGGAGTTCAGGTGGTGGTGTCGAGAAGAAAGTTCAGATTCAATAAACTTTACTGCTATTACTAATAATGAATCTCTATTTTCATATGCTTGTGGTAGTACTGTTGATCGTTGCTCATTAGTCATTAGCTTCTAAACAGATTTTTGATTATGAAACCCTAATTTCCGAGCTCTCCAAGATGTTGTAATCAATTTCTCTCCAATTATTTTTTTTCTTAAAAAAAAAAAAATCTGACTTTGTTAAGAAATTAGGTGTCTCATAAATGCCATGATTTCATTAGAAATAGTTGCAATATTTTGGCTTATTAGGGATAAAGTCTGATAATGGTTTTTGACTTTTTTCACACATTCTAGTGTTTGTCAGGAGGTGAACATGATCTAGGCTCTTTCATCAAATCAATTTCCTTATTGACAATGATGACAAAAATAACGAAGAAGGTGAAGTGTTAGAAGAATTTAGCCAAAACGGGAAGAGCGAGAACTAATCGGAACCATAATCAATCCTACAATAGGCAATTCACTTTTTTTTCTTTATAGGATTTTTCTATTATGCAATAAGAGGGTGACTTTTGTTTATCCAATTTTAATAGAGTTATACAAAATATTGTTTATGAGACGGGATAGGATTTAGGAAAAGTGGGGATGAGAAATAGGTAAAACCTTTTAATTCTTGCTAGTTAATTATTCTTTCTATCTCATCACGTGATTACTGTAAGCCTAAGTTTTGATCCACTCCACTCGATCAATAAACTACTACAGTAAAATGCGCTAATATTACCTACCATTGGTAAGTTATGTTCCTTTCGAGAGCTTACCAAAAAAGGGGAATGCTACACTGACTGAGCAATTCATCCCGAGAATTCCCGATACAGACATAGTCCCTGGGGTTCACTGGAGAATTATAGGGGGTGGGTTTTCGGTCCCACCTGTTTGTGTGTTATGGGAGAAGTTGTGAGAGAAATGCTCGGGACCCAAATCATTTCCTGACAAAAAGAAGTCTTGCAACAAGGATAAATTGGAATCGAGTGGTCTATAATATCACAGATGGAGAATCATGTGGAATCACTATCTTACCCGAAAATTATGTGGAGGTACAGTATCAGCAGCTGGGATACAACTCAAGATGAGGAGCAGGTAGAAGCACTTGCCGTAAAATGGAAGGACTAAAGATGGCGCAAGAAGCTAATGTTCAATGCCTGCACTTGGAGGAAGACTGCTTAAACGTTGTGAAAGCAATCAATGGAGCTGATAGTTCTGTGAGATGGACCAATAATAATATTATTCGTGACTATAAAACTTTATTAAGAAACTTTGAGAGTTGGAAGTGCACTTATGTGCATTGAGAGACGAATGGGGTTGCTAATTGTTTGGCTAAAAAAGCAAGATCAACTAGAGCAAACCTAATTAAAAAGAAAAACATCCTAATCGAGAATGATCAAAATGTGGTTTTGTTGTTTCTCAGTCATATGAGCACGGAAGCAAAAAAAAAAATATTAAAAAATGGAATACCACTGGATATTTTACTTATTTATTTAATTTTGTCAAGTGAAGAAAATAAAAAACTAAACATAAGCTTTGTTGCTATGACAAAGAGTTACAATGCAAGAGGGGGAAGATAACATACCACTCCTGGTCATAACCCGACAAGGGTATGTGAGCCACAAATTTGGCAGATTTCGTGACCAGAGAGTAGTCGACTTGATGCAGTTCTTTTCCGATTCTGGAATCTGCAAAACCAAATTTATGATTCTCTAAGGGGTATTTGGGGATTCCATGCTTGGTTTTCTCCATTATCTTAACAAGCAAAAGTGGAAGTAACGATAATATATCCAGGAAACTTTAAGCTTTCAACGAAGAAAGTGAATGCAAATAGTGAGATACATATTTGTAGCAGGATATTATGAATTACATACAGTACATTCATGAAAATGGAATTAGCAAGAACATGCTCACTACATGATGATTCACAATTGTTAACCAGTTTGTTACTGCTTTTCTCAGTCTCGTAGTGCCGGCACATTGTTTGTTAAAATGATAACCACACAAATTGCATACATGTATTGGAGGTCATTTGGAGAACCCAAAGACTAATCATGTGCCAATTTTAGTAAATTCAATTATAATTAAATAAATTGATTTTATTCTTATTAGATAATTGGCAGATCACATGACATTGTCCCTTCATGAATCTAATTCGCAATATTCTGTAGCGAATGAGAGTGAGCGATCATTAAGGTTATATAAGATACGTTTATTAGCTTGTTGAAATGCTCCTAGAATAAAAGATGGCCCACTAGTCATACTCCCTTTGGCAATGGCCAAACAAACAATTTCAGCCGATAGTATCAAAAAATTAGCTTTATAATCTTGAATAACATAATCCGCCTGCTGAAAATGTAGTGTAATAGAAGGATAGTTACTAATATCAAATCTTCCACGTAGACGAAAACAAACATCAAATCTATCGTATGAACCAATATACTCAACTCCAAGTCCGGTAAAATGTGCCTTCACCAAATCTGCGACTCTCTCAAAGTGATCTTTATGCAATACGGACGTTGCACTACCAGCATCTATGACAGTACCACCTTCTTTTTGTTCGTTAACTTTGAAAATACCTCTAGGAAATCCTACTCTTTTGTTACCTACACTAATATCTTCTAGATTTAAGTAATAGAGCGTCGTCAGAAACGGAGTCACTACAATGGGAGTTGTATGTACTTTTTGAAATGCACCTCCAATTTTCGCATCTGTACCAAACCTTAAATATGTATTCGATCCCTCAAGTTTCCAGTTAATAGCTTCAAAGCAGTAGGAAAATTTACCTTGTCCAGCGACACCTAACTGATTTATAAAAGACCATTCTCCGGATCCTAAACCAAGTATTCCTGCAATAAGATCACGTTTTCCAGATAAATGATTCTTGCCTAAATAACGTTCGAAATTCCGTTGGACAAAACCACAACCTATTTGTAATTCAATATTTTTAAGGCCACTAGTATCAGAACCAAGAGCGAATTTTTCTGTAGCAACAATACCAGATGTAACTGATCCTGATGCATAGTGCGCTGAATAAGTGCATTGGCCATCAACATTGCACTTATCTCCCATGCAAAGAGGATGTGTATTACAAGGAACAGGACGATATGTGGTTGACAAACTCCAAGGATAAAGTGGCATATCTTGATTGAAAGTTTTTGTGGCACCTTCACATTGAAGCCATGTCTGTTCACCACCTGTATCAATCATCAAATGGTAGTCCATGAATGGTATCGATCTACCACGAAACGTACCCAAACTAACCTTTGCAACATATAACCCAGTGTAGTCGTAAACTACAGGAATACGTACATCATCTGGATTCATGGATTGTGTTGCATTACTTTGGAGTAATATTTGTGACTCGATGTAAACTGCTCGGGCCTTGGATTGTTCAACGAGTCTTTGGAGCTTTTCGACCCGTGTTAAATGGTCACCTGTATACAAAGGCGATTCTTTGGAGTTCATATGAATCATCTTCATACTAAACCCTTTATTTGGATTCACCGTGATGACTGATTTTGATAGAAGTGAAACATGAATAAATGTAAGAAGAAAAATGAAAAGAAAAACCCTCATTTCTAACTATATACTAGAAATTTTTGATGGACACAACTATATGCAATTTTGGACTTCAATTTATAGTACTACACCAAGATAAAATCTTATAGAAGTTAAAGAAATCTTTTTCATAATGGAAATACCTTTTTATTAATGCTATTAAGGCGTAGATCTTTTTAATTAATGCGTATAATGGAAATACTTTTTTATTAACGGTTGATGGATTAATGTTGAATGGGTTGATACCAGGAGGGAGGGATTTAAGTGAAGTGGGAAAAGACTAAAAAGAGATAAATGGGAAAGAGATTGGGAATGGATTGATGATCGTGGTAGTAGATGAACAAGACGACTAGCTTGGTTGAAGTAGAAGTGACTACTCTTACAAAATACGGAAAATGGGTCATTTGTCCAAATATTTTTAAGAATGGTTCAAATGGACGAGTAAAAAATTAGTATGGGTGAAATGGACAAAAAAAATAGCAAGGATGAAACTGGATTCATCCTGACTTAAACTTAAAAAATAGCAAGAATGAAACTGGATGCATCCTGATATAAATTAAAAAAATAAAAAGTATTTGAAAATTGGTAGGATGAAACTGGTTACATCCTAGCTATTTTTGTATTTTGTCCATTTAAACAATATCAAAATCTAGATGTCTTTTTCACCCCGCATTTGTTGATTTTGGTCTTTTTAACCAATTTTGTGTACAAAATACAACAGACCAGACCAGTTCTGATCCGACTTTGTTTTCATACCTACCAAACGCAATAAAACTTATTACTGCTACTACTGTAATAAATAAAAAATCCATAGAAGAAGAAGAAGAACAACAACATTGGTCCCGATATATCCCACCTTCAAATAATGAATGGTAAATGTTTTTGGTCCATGGCACATAACATGATTGTTCGGAGGTATATGAATGGTCCTTTTTATTTCCATAAAAAGGACATTTTTATGAATGGTCCATGGCACATGACATTATTTCCATAATGTCGCTAATTTTTGGGAGGTATATGAATGGTCCTTGAAGTTGAACATCCACATACGAAAAAAGAACATTTTTTCTCCACCAACACCCAAGGCCAAGGTCCTAAATATTATACTCCGTTAGTATATTATTTCACACAGTACTACTTGCTGTCTAGATCGGTTCAGTTGTGATTCTTAAACATTGATCAGTCTTTTTCTAGATTTATTGATTGATGGAATTACCAAACATCGTAATCTAGCAACAGCCTATGACTATGACCAAGGCTATATTTGAATTGAATGAATTACCAACTGCCAAGAAACACAAAAAGAACTAACAAGAAAGCTTCGATCTAGCAATGGATGCAAAAGAGGTCGTACACAAAAAGAACTAACAAGAAAATGTGTAGTTTGTAACCTTACAAGAATCGGATGATATCTTATCTTATTTATTTACTCCCTCCGTTCCATTTTACTTGCTTTTTTATGGTTATTTTTGTGTTCCAAATTAGATGATAGTTTTAGTTTTTTTTCCCGATTTTCACTAATCTATCCCTGCTTTGGAATCACACCAGAGAATTAATTCTCATGGTAATCAACCAAAAACAATTACTTTATAATATTTAAATATACCCCATGGAGGATATATACTCAATCTTATACATCCCAAGTACATTACTATGGGATTGATAACTTTCTCTATATTCTAGAAACACAAAACTAGGTTATTTAAGTCTTTATGTAGGAATTAATATGGGTATTATTGGAAAGATTTTACTCTCTCTGATATTTCTTAATATCCGTGAAAAATCCTACAATGTCAAGTAAATCGGAACGGAGAGAGTATTTTTATAAGAATGAGAAGAAGAATCACAAAATAAAATAAAAATAAACGGAAAATGGGTCATTTGTCCAAAAAAATTTAAAATATGGTTCAAATGGACGAGTAAAAATTATTATGGGTGAAATGGACAAAATTTTTTTAGAAAGGATGAAACTGGATTCATCCAGGTTTAAACTTAAAAAATAGCGAGGATGAAACTGGATGCATCCTGATGTAAATTAAAAATAAGAAAAAGTATTTGAAAATGGGTAGGATGAAACTGGTTACATCCTGGCTTTTTTTTATATTTTTGTTCATTTAAACAGTATCAAAATCTAAATATCTTTTTCACCCAGGAATTATTGATTTTGATCTTTTTAATCAATTTTGTAAAAAATAAACTGAAGCTGTCTATTTTATCACATAGAGTTACAATGCAAGAGGAGGCAAGAAAACCACCGGATAGACATGGTTATAAAAAGCAAACCCAACAAGGGTATGAGCCATGGAAGTGAATGAATGCCGATGGTGAAACATATTTTGTAGTCCAACATTATGCATTACAGACAGTAAATTCATGAATATCGAATTAGTAAGAACATGATCAACCAATTGATTCTTCACATTTTTAGCCAGTTTGTTATTGTTTTTCTTTTTCGAGTCGCGTGCACATAATAAACCATACCAACAAATCCATTAGGCTATACAGTCTTCAAAAGCTCAGAACCCATAACTCTGTCTATCCACCAAAAAATTTATATCGTTCTTGTTTTTCTTAATACTAGTACAACCGTTGCCACGGTGGGAGGGCCGACCGAAGAGCTTGACGAAACAACACCACTACGCTATTGCATGGATTTAGATTTGTAAATGAAAAAAACATTGTAAAAGAGATGTTTGATCGCCGGGAGTTGGCCGGGAAAGTAGCTCAGGTGACCGGGAAAATCCATCCGGTCACCGGTCAAACGAGTCAATCCGTTCAGATCAGCTGAGTCAACCCGGTCAAGCACTGAGTAATGGTCTAGTCAGATGTTGAGTCAGAGTCAGCTTAGCTGACTGGTCCAATTTTCCAAGGCCAAGCTCTGCCGCGCCTCATTGCACATCACATCTTGATTGACCACATTCCACAGCTGCAGCCTTCATATCTTCCCAATCTCGGTATCTAGCTCTCCTATTTTCTTCATTGCAAGACCACCGTAGCACCTACAGTTCCTTGACCACCGCTTCACACCAAATCAACACAAACCAAGCAGCCTACCCATTTCTTCAGTTCCATCTCACCGAACTCCATTTGTAGATCAATACCACCATTATCTGCAACTGCATTCACCATCACTGATCTTCTAAACTCATTTCAGTCCACTGCATCCATTGCAATTGCATTTTGTAGCTTCACAAATTACAGCACCAGCTCATTATATTGCATCATCCGTAGCTGCATCTCAGTTTCATTCACTGCACAGTTGCATTTTTCAACACAGTTCAAGCCATTCCAGTGCAAACATCCAAACAAATCGTGTATTTATTTATTCATGTAACTAGTTAACTACACTCAGCATACCTTCGCTACTTCGAACATGTAGGTGTCATATGTCTGCTTAACAATAGTCCAATCTTCTTCTCTGAAGAAACGGTGAGCTTGCACTGCGCTGATAAACCCGAAACACATGGACAGACATGGTTATGTAAAGAATATGTTACCTCTCATGTGACCATGCCCGTAAATACATGGATGAGCCAATGGGTTTGACTTTCCATTAGTATATCAGATATGATCAAGGGACAGTGCGGGAAACCACAATTTAATTTTTGGGATATGGAGAGACTCGAACTCTCAGCTCATAAAGAGATTCTTAGAACCTTCTGACAACACTCCCATTATTGAAAAAAGAGGATACAAAGCGAGTTGCCACGTCGCCGTACAAGCTGACCATGGCATTACCCAATATCCTCCTTCCCAGTCCATTATAAATGAAGAGCACAGATATCTGAAATCCTAATCTGGATACATGTGACTGAGCGTAAGCACCAGGTAAATCAACATCTTTCGGCTGGAATGAACGGTGAGAACATTAAATAGTTAAAAAAATATACAAGAAAGCTCGAGTTGCCAAAAGTATTTTGGTATCCTTCAGGCGCCTAGATCTACTAGACAAGATACTAGCTGGAGAGGGGGGATCACTATCTGCAGATTGTCCTAGATAATCCAAAATCTACATGGAAAAACAACAGAAAATGTTAAACACCACTGGCGCAATTTGAAAAGGACAAACAACATTTGGCACAAACAACCAATTACATCCAAATACTTAGTTCCAAACAACATAATAAATAGAATTCAGGCACTAACTTATGATTTCTGTAAAGAATCTTGCCTCATAGAAGCAAGATAGACTGCACATCTTCCCTTTATTGGTAAGCAATTAATTAACAACATTGAAAAGGAAACTAGTGGGTGAATGATGGTTAATATGCATAAGAAAATAAATACAGCTGAAGTTCATCAAGCAATAATATGATTTCCCTCGGTAGAGTATAACTGTAAACTTGAAGTATTATCGAAGAATGTTACAAGAGCTGCAGTTCCCAAAACTATGCATAACATTGCTTACTAAATCATATTTAGTTGCTAAAGGAAAACAGGATAAGTGAATACTTTGTCGTTCAAAAGTGCATTTGTTGCTTCCATCGTGCCTTTAGATGAGGTTTATCATCCTTGAAAGTGCATACTCTTAAATATCCTAATCAGTGTTGTAAGACCAATTGAGGTTCCAAAATGATAATTCCAACCAAAAAGCTCTTTCCAGTCAGAGTAAAAGAAGAGTGTGACCAACTATAATGCACATTGAAGCTATTTTTGCTAAACCTTATAAGAACTGAAACATGAAAACAGAGCGAGATAATACTTCAAGTTTACATGTGACATTGCAGTGAGAAATCAGTTTACCACAATCCTTGTACTTCCCACTCTATGATATGCTTTTTATATTCCAAGTCTGATGTTCTACAATCAATACTATAAGACTAGTGCCACATTTTCTATTGAAAGTTCCATCTTGCTTTTCTTAAATTTGATTCGTAAATGCTAAGAAAAACCGAGTCCGGTACTCTTTAGTTGATTACAAAAGCGGGTATCGATCCCTCAAGGTCATGTCTAGTAGTTCAATATTCTAAAGCCACATTTGTTCAGAAGTCAAGATTGCATAATAATACCGTTCTTTTTTTAAAATGTGTCGTCAGTTGTGATGACATTAAGAGTTCTTACTTCAAGTTATTATTTGATCAACACAGGAAGCACAAACATACATAGTGGGAAACAGATAAACAACCAGTATAATAAAATAGAGGTCTATAAGTCACAAGAAGTAGTGAATAAAAAGATGTAAATTACCTCTTGATCCAAACTGAATGACAGCTTCTTATCGGTTCCAGTATGTTTGCCTAAAAAGGTACAACACAGCAAATAAGATCTACAGTCTTCATATATAAGTTATTATACTACAAAACTTCCATAGTTCCATCATTTCACTTACATGAGTAAGCTTCTAAACTTCCTTTGATGCAATATTCCCCAAAACTTACATAATTAAGGAATTGATTAATCCTGAAAAATAAAATAAATGAAATATACTCAGTAAGTTCTTACAAGCATAAAACATACACAAATAAGTTATCCAGGGGATAGCATAGCTCAACCAAATTGTTGCAACACAATAAAAGCTACTTCTAATTGACTAGAATAAATATCCAAGTTTTCAAGTATATTACCAGTCAAGATTTGTGAATTCCAAGTACTTCATCTTATTCTTAATCTCAAACAAATAAACCTTATCTTTTCAATTCAAAATAACACCTTCTGTACCCTAATCTTCTAATACTCAAATTCCTGAAATCCAAAAACATAATATCCAGTCATTAACATGACAAATTATCAACAATAGATAACAACTATTTCTCGTATCTTTCTTCAATTCTTTACTGCAAACTAAGATTTAATCATTAAATCCTTCTCCCTTACTCTTATCCATAAAAACCCATCACTAATTCATCCCCAAATCACATAAACACTCAATCGATTCTATATACATTTATAGATGAGTAATGGTCTAGTCAGATGTTGAGTCAGAGTCAGCTTAGCTGACTGGTCCACTTTGCCAAGGCCAAGCTCCTGTTACGCCTCATTGCACATCACATCTTCAGTTCAGCCACATTCCACAGCTGCGGCAGCTTCATATCTTCCCAATCTCAGTATCTAGCTCTCCTATTTTCTTCATTGCAGCACCACCATAGCACCTACAGTTCCTTGACCACTGCTTCACACCAAATCAACACAAACCAAGCTAGACTACCCATTTCTTGATTCCATCTCAAAGATGAACTCCATTTGTAGATCAATACCACCATTATCTGCAACTGCATTCACCATCACTGATCTTCTAAACTCATTTCAGTCCACTGCATCCATTGCAATTGCATTTTGTAGCTTCACAAATTACAGCACCAGCTCATTATATTGCATCATCCGTAGCTGCATCTCAGTTTCATTCACTGCACAGTTGCATTTTTCAACACGATTCAAGCCATTCCAAAGTGCAAACATCCAAACAAATCGTGTATTTATTTATTCATGTAACTAGTTAACTACACTCAAAGCATACCTTCGCTACTTGAACATGTAGGTGTCATATGTCCTTTAACAATAGTCCAATCTTCTTCTCTGGAAGAAGCGGTGAGCTTGCAGATCACATTTGATAAACCCGAAACACATGGACAGACATGGTTATGTAAAGAATATGTTACCTCTCATGTGACCATGCCCGTAAATACATGGATGAGCCAATGGGTTTGACTTTCCATTAGTATATCGAGATATGATCAAGGGACAAGTCGGGGAAACCACAATTTAATTTTGGGATATGGAGAGACTCGAACTCTCAGCTCATAAAGAGATTCTTAGAACCTTCTGACAACACTCCCATTATTGAAAAAAGAGGATACAAAGCGAGTTGCCACGTCGCCGTACAAGCTGACCATGGCATTACCCAATATCCTCCTTCCCAGTCCATTATAAATGAAGAGCACGAGATCCGAAATCCTAAACGGATACATGTGGTCGAGCGTAAGCACGGGTAAATCAACATCTTTCTACTGGAATGAACGGTGAGAACATTAAATAGTTAAAAAAATATACAAGAAAGCTCGAGTTGCCAAAAGTATTTTGGTATCCTTCAGGCGCCTAGATCTACTAGACAAGATACTAGCTGGAGAGGGGGGATCACTATCTGCAGATTGTCCTAGATAATCCAAAATATACATGAAAAAACAACAGAAAATGTTAAACACCACTGGCGCAATTTGAAAAGGACAAACAACATTTGGCACAAACAACCAATTACATCCAAATACTTAGTTCCAAACAACATAATAAATAGAACTCAGGCACTAACTTATGATTTCTGTAAAGAATCTTGCCTCATAGAAGCAAGATAGACTGCACATCTTCCCTTTATTGGTAAGCAATTAATTAACAACATTGAAAAGGAAACTAGTGGGTGAATGATGGTTAATATGCATAAGAAAATAAATACAGCTGAAGTTCATCAAGCAATAATATGATTTCCCTCGGTAGAGTATAACTGTAAACTTGAAGTATTATCGAAGAATGTTACAAGAGCTGCAGTTCCCAAAACTATGCATAACATTGCTTACTAAATCATATTTAGCTGCTAAAGGAAAACAGATAAGTGAATACTGTCGTTCAAAAGTGCATTTGTTGCTTCCACTGTGCCTTTAGATGAGGTTTATCATCCTTGAAAGTGCATACTCTTAAATATCCTAATCAGTGTTGTAAGACCAATTGAGGTTCCAAAATGATAATTCCAACCAAAAAGCTCTTTCCAGTCAGAGTAAAAGAAGAGTGTGACCAACTATAATGCACATTGAAGCTATTTTTGCTAAACCTTATAAGAACTGAAACATGAAAACAGAGCGAGATAATACTTCAAGTTTACATGTGACATTGCAGTGAGAAATCAGTTTACCACAATCCTTGTACTTCCCACTCTATGATATGCTTTTTATATTCCAAGTCTGATGTTCTACAATCAATACTATAAGACTAGTGCCACATTTTCTATTGAAAGTTCCATCTTGCTTTTCTTAAATTTGATTCGTAAATGCTAAGAAAAACCAGCATCTTGGTACTCTTTAGTTGATTACAAAACTGGGTATCAGATCCCTCAAGGTCATGTCTAGTAGTTCAATATTCTAAAGCCACATTTGTTCAGAAGTCAAGATTGCATAATAATACCGTTCTTTTTTTAAAATGTGTCGTCAGTTGTGATGACATTAAGAGTTCTTACTTCAAGTTATTATTTGATCAACACAGGAAGCACAAACATACATAGTGGGAAACAGATAAACAACCAGTATAATAAAATAGAGGTCTATAAGTCACAAGAAGTAGTGAATAAAAAGATGTAAATTACCTCTTGATACAAACTGAATGACAGCTTCTTATCGGTTCCAGTATGTTTGCCTAAAAAGGTACAACACAGCAAATAAGATCTACAGTCTTCATATATAAGTTATTATACTACAAAACTTCCATAGTTCCATCATTTCACTTACATGAGTAAGCTTCTAAACTTCCTTTGATGCAATATTCCCCAAAACTTACATAATTAAGGAATTGATTAATCCTGAAAAATAAAATAAATGAAATATACTCAGTAAGTTCTTACAAGCATAAAACATACACAAATAAGTTATCCAGGGATAGCATAGCTCAACCAAATTGTTGCAACACAATAAAAGCTACTTCTAATTGACTAGAATAAATATCCAAGTTTTCAAGTATATTACCAGTCAAGATTTGTGAATTCCAAGTACTTCATCTTATTCTTAATCTCAAACAAATAAACCTTATCTTTTCAATTCAAAATAACACCTTCTGTACCCTAATCTTCTAATACTCAAATTCCTGAAATCCAAAAACATAATATCCAGTCATTAACATGACAAATTATCAACAATAGATAACAACTATTTCTCGTATCTTTCTTCAATTCTTTACTGCAAACTAAGATTTAATCATTAAATCCTTCTCCCTTACTCTTATCCATAAAAACCCATCACTAATTCATCCCCAAATCACATAAACACTCAATCGATTCTATATCCATTTATAGCGACAAAACAAGGGGAATTGGTTCGATGAACCATCTCGATGCACAAGCTTCACAAGCATTGAAGTAATTTCTAACTTCTTACCCTTTATCTTGGTTCTGAACTGAGCTGAAGGGACAATATCAATTAAGTCGATTTTACAAGTGGGGAGCACATCCAATTTCTCAAATTTATCTCTATAGGTAAAATCCTATATATAGCACTCAACTTACTGCACAATAAAGCCCTAAAAACAGAAATCATGTCCCATTTTCTGATAATTTTACACTAGATTACTGAGTAAGATAACTATGCTTAATGTATTAAGCAACAACTTGAGAAACTCTACGAATGCAAACCGTAAAAAGCAATAGATGCAATGAAAAATTCTTGAATGAAACCCCAAAATTGGGTAGACAACTTACAGATTCTTAAGAAGAAGAAAGAGATTGACCACGACGAGTTCTGACTTTGAGCAACACTTGAAATCGCTCAATTGCATTTTCCATGAGACTCTCAATCAACTCAAATATCAACACCCATTTTTTAATTCTTCTTCTTTAGTTTCAAAATCACCCCAGTTACTTCAATTGTCTTCTCGGGATTCACAAAGAAACCCTAATCATCATCATCTCTTCAAGAACCCTAAATTGGTCTAAAATGCTGGATCAATTCGAATTGGGTGAAATTGAGACTGTGAGATTAATCGAGAGAGAGATAGAGAGATAGAGAGAGAGATAGGCAGTGAAGAATCCATAAAACGGGTGGTGGTGATGGTGGTAGCAGGAGAGGTACACGAAAATATTTCTAAGTAAAATTCAGTCTGAGGTTTTGATTCGTATCTATAAATTGTTCAGGGTTTATGTGAATCAATCAATCTATCTTCTATGTTCGGAAGCGGAGGTAATCAGAGATGATTTTAATGGAGAAGAGATTAGGGTTTAGAGTTTCTCTGTTGGAGTTTGGGACGAAGAAGAAAAAACGAAGGAGAAGGAAGAAAAAGGGCAAAGAAAAAGAAAGGAAAAAGAAAAAGAGAAAGAAAAAAAAAAAAAAAGGTTGGCGGGATTTGACCCCGCAACCTTCAGGTCATTTTACCTCTGTTTTACTAAACTACCCTCAACAATTAAACGTATTCCAACCTCCGTGTCCTTTTTTCCTGTAGGCTAAATTACGAGATTAACCTTCATTTTGTGTTGTATTTACAGTAGTTTTTGTGAGAAATTGAAACATGAAGGGGCTCTTTAGTCATTTCATTGTCGATGGAAATCAATTTGGGACACCAAAATCCAATCTTTTTATGTAAATTGGTGACTTACAATTTACAAAAAAGTGACCATATAAAGGTTAAACAACAGAAAACAACAGAAAATGTTAAACACCACTGGCGCAATTTGAAAAGGACAAACAACATTTGGCACAAACAACCAATTACATCCAAATACTTAGTTCCAAACAACATAATAAATAGAACTCAGGCACTAACTTATGATTTCTGTAAAGAACCTTGCCTCATAGAAGCAAGATAGACTGCACATCTTCCCTTTATTGGTAAGCAATTAATTAACAACATTGAAAAGGAAACTAGTGGGTGAATAATGGTTAATATGCATAAGAAAATAAATACAGCTGAAGTTCATCAAGCAATAATATGATTTCCCTCGGTAGAGTATAAGCAGTAAACTTGAAGTATTATCGAAGAATGTTACAAGAGCTGCAGTTCCCAAAACTATGCATAACATTGCTTACTAAATCATATTTAGTTGCTAAAGGAAAAAGAGATAAGTGAATATTGTCGTTCAAAAGTGCATTTGTTGCTTCCACTGTGCCTTTAGATGAGGTTTATCATCCTTGAAAGTGCATACTCTTAAATATCCTAATCAGTGTTGTAAGACCAATTGAGGTTCCAAAATGATAATTCCAACCAAAAAGCTCTTTCCAGTCAGAGTAAAAGAAGAGTGTGACCAACTATAATGCACATTGAAGCTATTTTTGCTAAACCTTATAAGAACTGAAACATGAAAACAGAGCGAGATAATACTTCAAGTTTACATGTGACATTGCAGTGAGAAATCAGTTTACCACAATCCTTGTACTTCTCACTCTATGATATGCTTTTTATATTCCAAGTCTGATGTTCTACAATCAATACTATAAGACTAGTGCCACATTTTCTATTGAAAGTTCCATCTTGCTTTTCTTAAATTTGATTCGTAAATGCTAAGAAAAAACCGAGTACTGGTACTCTTTAGTTGATTACAAAACTGGGTATCAGATCCCTCAAGGTCATGTCTCGTAGTTCAATATTCTAAAGCCACATTTGTTCAGAAGTCAAGATTGCATAATAATACCGTTCTTTTTTAAAAATGTGTCGTCAGTTGTGATGACATTAAGAGTTCTTACTTCAAGTTCTTATTTGATCAACACAGGAAGCACAAACATACATAGTGGGAAACAGATAAACAACCAGTATAATAAAATAGAGGTCTATAAGTCACAAGAAGTAGTGAATAAAAAGATGTAAATTATCTCTTGATCCAAACTGAATGACAGCTTCTTATCGGTTCCAGTATGTTTGCCTAAAAAGGTACAACACAGCAAATAAGATCTACAGTCTTCATATATAAGTTATTATACTACAAAACTTCCATAGTTCTATCATTTCACTTACATGAGTAAGCTTCTAAACTTCCTTTGATGCAATATTCCCCAAAACTTACATAATTAAGGAATTGATTAATCCTGAAAAATAAAATAAATGAAATATACTCAGTAAGTTCTTACAAGCATAAAACATACACAAATAAGTTATCCAGGGATAGCATAGCTCAACCAAATTGTTGCAACACAATAAAAGCTACTTCTAATTGACTAGAATAAATATCCAAGTTTTCAAGTATATTACCAGTCAAGATTTGTGAATTCCAAGTACTTCATCTTATTCTTAATCTCAAACAAATAAACCTTATCTTTTCAATTCAAAATAACACCTTCGCATACCCTAATCTTCTAATACTCAAATTCTGAAATCCAAAAACATAATATCCATTCATTAACATGACAAATTATCAACAATAGATAACAACTATTTCTCGTATCTTTCTTCAATTCTTTACTGCAAACTAAGATTTAATCATTAAATCCTTCTCCCTTACTCTTATCCATAAAAACCCATCACTAATTCATCCCCAAATCACATAAACACTCAATCGATTCTATATCCATTTATAGCGACAAAACAAGGGGAATTGGTTCGATGAACCATCTCGATGCACAAGCTTCACAAGCATTGAAGTAATTTCTAACTTCTTACCCTTTATCTTGGTTCGAATCGATTTGAAGGGACAATATCAATTAAGTCGATTTTACAAGTGGGAGCACATCCAATTTCTCAAATTTATCTCTATAGGTAAAATCCTATATATAGCACTCAACTTACTGCACAATAAAGCCCTAAAAACAGAAATCATGTCCCATTTTCTGATAATTTTACACTAGATTACTGAGTAAGATAACTATGCTTAATGTATTAAGCAACAACTTGAGAAACTCTACGAATCTGAAACCGTAAAAAGCAATAGATGCAATGAAAAATTACTGAATGAAACCCCAAAATTGGGTAGACAACTTACAGATTCTTAAGAAGAAGAAAGAGATTGACCACGACGAGTTATGACTTTGAGCAATCTTGAAATCGCTCATTTGCATTTTCAATGAGACTCTCAATCAACTCAAATATCAACACCCATTTTTTAATTCTTCTTCTTTAGTTTCAAAATCACCCCAGATTACTTCAATTGTCTTCTCTGGGATTCACAGCAAACCCTAATCATCATCATCTCTTCAAGAACCCTAAATTGGTCTTCGTCTGGATCAATTCGAATTAGGTGAAATTGAGACTGTGAGATTAATCGAGAGAGAGATAGAGAGATAGAGAGAGAGATAGGCAGTGAAGAATCCATAAAACGGGTGGTGGAGATACCAAATCAGCAAGAATGTGAAGAGAGAGATAGAGAGAGAGATAGGCAGTGAAGAGAGAGATACCAAATCAGCAAGAATGTGAACTGATTTGGATGCCATAGCTAGGTAAGGTGAGGATCCACTACCACTACACAATGTAAACAAATTAACAGTCTACACAAATTCTGAACATTCAATTCAACTTTGTTTGTTGTTTTCTTTTCTTAAAAGCAGTCTGATAGATTGGTTGCAGCCAAATTTTCAATGTAGGGTTCTTTTTAAACTCTTTGGAAGCGTTTACAACTCGCTAGTTAGAGCAAAAGAGAGTGATCAAGAAGCATGATCTTGGTTTAGAATTACCTCCATCATATTTATGTTTTCTATTTATTTTTGGAAAATTCCAAAGAAAAAAAGATGTACATACCATGGAGTAGAGTAGTGTAGAGTAGATGGTTAGCAAGTCTGTTTATGTTGCATGTCAGTCAGGCATGTAAAGCTAAACCAAACAAACTTTTTATTTTTAATTCTGTTATACTTCTATCTCATCATATGAACTGTGCAGCCTCCTCTTATCATTTCTACTTCCAAGGATACTAATTGAAACCATATAATTAACCTTAAAAACCAATTTTTTTTATTGGAAATTAAGAGAGAGTATTATTAATTGGTTGAAGTACAGTAACTAGGCTCAATTGTATTATTTTGGAAGAATTTTAAATCACTTTAAAACGGCCAAGAAACATATAAAGAACAAGCGTAAAATTAATCATTAACCCGAAAGAGGTATTACAACAAGCATAGGTAGAAAGCTGGTCATTTGTAACATGAATCCCTGGATATCACAGGCTTGGTTTTCTCCAATACCCCAACAAGACAAAGTGGAAGTAACCTATAATACATTCCGGGAACTTTGAGCTTTTAACAATGAAAGTGAATGAATACCAATGGTAAGACATATTTATATATATAGACCCACATCATGCGTTACATACGGTAGATTCATGATTATCGAATTCGTTCATGAATCTTGCAGCAGCGCACATAAACCATACCAATAAATCCACTGGGCTATAAAGTTTTGAAGAACTCAGAACCCATATTATTCATTATTGTTGGGCCCCAATCTCCCTTTGTTCACTCACTCTGTGTTCTTACATTTCCACCAAGCGCAATGATGATTTAATCGTTCTTTTACCTCGTTTGATTGAGGCCGAGGATTTTAATTGGGGCCCCACTAGAGGATAAAAAAGGTCACCCCAACCTAATTTTGGTCATCCTTATAAATTTTTTATAAATAGTTAAATGCCCCTAAATAATTAGTGATAATATTAATTAATTAGTGATAATATTAATTAATTAGAGTTTAACTTTTTTTTTTCGCTTTTCTTTTTTTGGCCAAGATTTGTCTGAAAAATCGTCATGGTATTGAAGTGTTTCAGTGATGACTCTAAACAGTCGTTAATGTTTAGACTGTCTCAGCGACGACTCTAAACCGTCGTTATTTCCTATAAAAGAGTCGTTATCCTCTTTGAGGAGTCATTAATGGCGGAAATGTACGATATACATAATCAATTCCTTGACGACCCTTTGAAAGAGTCGTGATTGTTTTTATTTTGTATATGACGACTCTAAACTGTCGTTATGGTTTTTGAAGTGTCAATTCGACGATGTCGTTATTCTTTTAAAAGAGTCGTTATCTTCGAAGAGTTATTAATGGCAGAAATGCATTAAAGAGTCGTAATAGTATTGAATACGACAATGACGACCCTTAACAGTCGTTTTTGTCATTGAAGGGTCGTTAATTAGAGTCATTATTTGAAAAAGAAAAAAATTTCGTAAAGGGTAAAACAGTATTTTCACTATCGGTTTAATACGCCCTGAAAAATTTAGGGTGCAAGTAAAATATCAAGGCCCCAATTAAAATCTCTGCCCCCAATCAAATGAGGTTCTTCTGCTTTAAGTTTCTTTTGGTTTAAAGTGTTTCCACCATAATTGTTTGACCTTTTCCTTTTTACCATCTCATTATCCCCATTATTACCTAAGATCGATGTATCATCTTTTGGAGACATGTAAAATTGCAGACGTACATACCACACCATGGCATGGGTAGAGTAGATGGTAAGCAAGTCTGATGTTAGAGGGTAGGTCAGTCACTAAGTTTGTAAGGACAGCCAAAGATCTGCCTGCATTTGCCGATGTAATGTCTCTGGACGGCACGGTACTGCTCATTTCTGGTAGCAAAAATATGTTACAAAGAGAAATGGCGGATTGAGTCTGCTGAATTCTACAAAAAATTTACTCCGCAAATGTAATGACTCTGGACGGCACGGTACTGCTCATTTTTTAAAAGGGAATGCCATTATGATTCGAACATCAACACATATGTCTTCAATGAAATTCTTGATTATATTTGATTTGAACGCAATGGTATTTTCCACGTAAAAAAAGGGAACTTCCCATTTGAATATATTCGTGCTACTTTGTTTAGATGGGAGTAGGCCTGCACAAGAAACCGGTAGGGCCGAGACTCCGGACTGAAGCCGCCTGAACCGGTGCCGAACCGAGTTGCACCGAACATCCAACGGCCGGTAACAGTATTGCAAATTAGAATCGTTGGATCTTCGGCTCGGTGCATGGTGTCAATTAAGAAGCCGGCCGAACCGAGCCGAATAAACCGTCTGTAATATTAACCATTGATTTCATAATATGTTTTAATCCCTGCCCTCCATTTTATCACATATACATATATAAACACTAGAAATCCTAGACTAAGCGGCACTCACTACCTCTTTTTTTCTCTTTTTTTCTTCTTCTTCTTTACTGTCACGCACCACCACTCCCCATTACGGCTAGCACCACAATCACCACCTTCTCCTTCTTCGATTACTGCTTTTTTTTCTTCATGTTTCCTAACATTAACAGCGTCTGCACCACCACCTTCTACACCAACAGAACTTGTTACACCACCATCGTGAGCACCACCACCTGCTACACCACCATCATCAGCACCACCACCTTTTGATTGGGCAAAGTTAGAGATTGATTGTTTGAATACTGCAATTTTAGGGTTCTTAGAAAATTCTTCATTTTTTAATTTAATTTCACATTCTTTTTTAATTGTATTGATGAACCTCTGTTCTTCAGATGAAATTGATTTTCTGTGTTGATTTAGGGTTGTTAAGAAAATACTGTTTTTTTTTTAAATTTAATTTTAGGGATATTTTGACTTTGGTGCCCATAAAACGGTATAGTTTTGCGTTTGGTGCCTAACTTTGTCCAATTTTGAGTTAGGTGCCCAGTCAACCAATTGACTTTTCTTTTTGGTAGAATAACTACCACTGAGGGTCCTAAAAACAGCACACGAAGCCCTTTAAGGGGCAGAGGTGCAAGGGGATTGGAAATGGAAGAATAGTGCATAAAAGAGGAGGTCAAATTTTAACTTTAAAATGGATTGTCAACACGGTCAAACAAAGTCAATTAGTTGACTGGGCACCTAACTCAAAGTTGGACAAAGTTAGGCACCAAACGCAAAGGCATACCATTTTATAGGCACCAAAGTCAAAATATCCCTTAATTTTACCGTGTTTTCTAATTGGATAGGTGAATATGTGTGTTGAAGTAAATTGAGATGTAAATTGATTGATGAATCTCTATTGGGTTTGTTTAATGAGATAAATTGAGTAAACTAATTGAGAAGATGAAATCAAGAGATAAATTTCTCTGCGTTGAAATTAATCTGCTGGGACGTAAACCGGTGATGAATCGAGTAGGACGATCCGACAGGAGCGGTTTAAAACCGAGCCGAGGGGTGGTCGGCTCGGTGACAATTTCAAATTCCAAAACAGACCTATGGTCGGCTCAGTGGCCGGTTTTGGCCAAAAACCGGGCCGACAGGCCGATGTGCAGGCCTAGATGGGAGGGTTTTGTTTGTGAGTGCAAAATACCATTGCATAGCCTCCATTAATGGAATGTTTTGAGGAGAAATTCTAGGGGTGCATGCATTGATTAAATTGAAAACAAATTAGATCTTAATTAACCTTAAAACCGAGGAATTAGACTTGATTGGAGGAAGACAGGGGATAGCGACGGTTACAACTTACCGTTCAACCCACTATACAACTAATTTACCATAAACCTTGTGGTTAGCGGCGAGGATTGATCCCTGACTTCCTCCTTACTTGAGTGGATGGGATACCACTGAGCTATGCTCTTGGACCCACATTTACAACTATTTGACTAGCCCATTTCGTTTTTTTTTTTTTTTAAGTTTTTTTTTTCGATTTTTTTTTAATTTTTTTTTCTGATTTTTCTTTTCTTTTCTCTACCATATACCAACCTAGTGTGTTATGAATAAAAATAAAAAAATTTAATCTTAAAAAAATTAAAATTAATAAAAACTAATAATTTTTAAAATTAAAAAAAAAATTAATTATTTTTTAAAACAAAAAATTAAAAGAATTTAAAATTTTTTAAAAATTGAAATAAAAATATGAATAAGGGCAGTTTTGTTATTAAACAAAATACATGGATAAGGGGCTTTTATAATTACTATCTAATGACCCATTTTTGTCTTTATATGATATGACCTAAATTTTTTAGGTATGCCCTAAAACAGGGTTCTATTTTAGTCTGATAAACATATTCATGTTGCTTGTAACCAACAGTGACACTAATTGGTCCAAATTAGAGCTGGCAAACAAGCCAAAAACCCGCGGGTTCGCCCGGCCCGGACCGTGAAAACCCGTACCCGGCTTGGCTGGTTTTCTAAACAAGCCGGGTTAGGGTTGGAGAAAGGCCGACTTGTGAAACTAAAAAACCCGCGGGTACAACCCGTAAACCCACGGGTACAACCTGTAAACCCGTAATTTTTATGCTAATGACGCGTGTCCCTCCCCCATCCATACGTGTCTCCAAGGTATAAAACTAAAAAACCCTAGCTTAATCTTATCTTCTTTTCTTTTCGGCTTTTTTTCTCCTCCCGCGTGGCCATCTTCTCCTCCCTCGCCGGCCATCGCCTCGTTCTTAATTTTGCTCTCCATTTTTCTCATCCGCAAGTGATTCCTTGAAAACTTGTTTGATTTACAGTACTTCCTTATGCTCTCTTCCATTTTCAATCTTTCTTGTTATTACTTCACTTGAATCAATTATTCGATTTGTTCAAAAACGAGAAACCCACCAAGCGATTACTGTTAAATTCTGTTTCATAAATCTGTGGTTGCTTACAATACTGAATGTTCTTAATCTTGTCTAATGTTCTTAATCTTGAATTGAAATGGGTTTTGTTCTGAATTTCATTTGTTTTGACCTAATTTCTTACCGACTTCAAAACCCCTGAATTTGCTTGTTTAATTGCAATTTCATTGTAAACCCATTACCCATTACTAATCTTTGATTAATGTATTCAATTACAGAACAAGAAGAGCTTGTAAGGTCCTTTGAACAGAAACAAACTCAATAGAGTCGTCTATGGAGGGTTAGTGATTGATCTCCATCTAGTTGATTTGTTTCATTGAGTATTCAGTATTTCAGTTTTTATTTCTATAGTTGTTAATGTTATTTGTTCCATCTTGGTTCAGTTTCTATTAAGTTTCTGATTCTGTATTTCCAAAATCCCATAGGCTATTGATGTTGCTGAAGTGCTGAGTGGGGAGTGCTGAAAGTGAAAATTAAGAGTAATCTCTGCTAATTCTTCATCTTGTGGAAGCTTCAGAGTTGAGTACTGGATATCTTTATTGATAGTTTGCTTAGAGAATATTGTTCCAGTAGAATGAGTAGAAATTGTAGAATGATGTTCTCTTATCTTGAGACTTGAGATTATTGATGGACGAGTATTTTGATTTCTTTTGCGTTATGGCTCATTTTGATATAGATGTAATTGTTTACTTGAAAGTACTACTACTGATTACTGAATTAGTGAATCTATTAGAAATTTAGAATGCTTTGCAACTTATTGTAGTCTGCTTCTTTTATTTCTTGCAAGTAAGTAAAGTAATGTACTAATTTTGGAGTCTTTGACCTATTCTTTGTTGCTCCATCTCCAGGATGTCAAGTGGTGTACAAGAACAAGACCATTATAACGATGTTATGGGTAGTGACGGTGAAGAATGTGAGGATAATGATGTTGAGATGCTAGATTCTGTGAATGACTCTGCAACTGTTGGTTGTGCACCTGCACCAGTTTCACGTGGAAAGAAAAATAAACTTAGATCCGAAGTTTGGGAATTTTTTAAACTCGTTAAATATAAAGATGGAACAAAGAAGGGAGTGTGCAAGGCTTGTAATTTTGGATATAAATATGAAAGCCAAAAAGGTGGAACCTCAGCCATGAAAAGGCATAAGTGCCCTAACCGTCAGTCTATGGACGTAGGGCAGATGATATTATCTGCAAAGAATGGCCAGCTGTCTACTCGCGTACACAAAGTTGATCAGATGAAATTACGGGATCTGTTTTCAGCATTACTCATTGCAAGAAATGTTCTATTTGCTTTGGTGGAGTGGAAAGAATTTAGGGATATATGTGCTTATTTAAATGAGGATGCTAAACCAATATCAAGGAATACAGGGAAAGCCGATGTAGTAAAGAAACATAAAGCACAAAAAGAAGTTATTCGCAACAGATTGAAACTTGCTCCAGGTATGATTCAAAATTTCAAATCCTAATGACCCATATGTTTTGTTTATACTTTTACGTATGAGTAATTGATTAATATGATGTGCTAATGTGTATGAGTTACCCTTACAGGTAGGATATGTCTAACATCAGACATGTGGACTTCTGTAACAACTACTGGATATATAAGCTTAACTGCACACTATCTTGATCAAGATTGGGTGTTGCAAAAGAAGCTTCTGAATTTCTGTCCCCTTCCACCACCTCATACAGGTAAAGCACTTACTTTTATTTCTTTATCTTCAATATAAATTCATGTTAACTTATCTCCTTTCACCTAAACAGGTGAACACCTTTCTGCTAAGTTATTTGCAATGATAGAAGATTGGGGAATTGAAGACAAGGTATCCAACATCACCTTGGATAATGCTGCAAATAACGGAGCTTGTCTTTGGAATTATGAAGAGTAGACTTGTTGCAAAGAAGATCTTGTTGAATGATGGAAAATTCTTTCATGTGCGTTGTTGTGCTCATATCTTAGCTCTTATTGTAAAAGAAGGACTTAAGAAGATTGATCCAGCCGTGCTTAAGATAAGAGCGTCAGTGAAGTCCCTTAAAAAGTCCCAAGTAAGAAAACAAAAGTTCTTGGACATTGTTGATACTTTAGGAATGTACGGAATAAAAGGGGTATTCGTCAAGACGTAAAGACAAGGTGGTATTCCACTTCTATTATGTTATAACTTATATAAAGTTAGAGAATTGTATTAATGTTTATTATATACTCACTTGAATGTTTGTTTTATACGGGTGGAATTCAACTTATCTTATGTTAGATAGTTGTATCCCGTATAAGCCGCTTTTTCGTCATTTGAAGTTGGTGGATTTGACTATGAAGATTGTCCAACCGATGAAGAATGGAAACAAATTGAAGTAGTCACAAAGTTTCTCAAGGTGTTTTATGAACTCACAAAGTTATTTTCTGGTAGTAAGTATCCTACTTCCAATCAGTATTTTGAAAGAATTTGTCAAGTTAAGGTGTTACTAAAGAAAGAAAGCGAAATGATATTGAATTCATTAGGAACATGGTAAAAGAGATGCGGGCAAAATATGATAGTTATTGGAAGGAGTTGAGTCCTATATTGGCTATGGCAAGTTGTGTCGATCCTAGATTGAAAATGAATTTTGTGAAATTTACTTACTCCAAGTTGTATCCCGAGGTGAGAGACTTAGAACGTGAAGTTAATAAAGTGCGTAGTAATATAACAACACTTTTTAATGAGTATTACACCTTGTCAAGTTCAAGAGCTTCCAACGATTCCGCAACTCGAATTTGGGTATTCAAAATGGTGGGAATTATGCTTCCCAAGAAGGAAGTGAGTTTTCGAGGTAATTTTAAAGCTTACTTAACTCTAATTCATGTTAGTGATGCCTAGTTAGTCTTTTGAATTATTGCTTTTTATCTTAAAATCCTTGTAGTAGAATATTGTTTGTCTTTTAAGGGTACTGTCAACTGTAGATGTAGTATGTGGTGGTGTTAGCTTGTTTCTAAGACTTTTAAGACTCATATATTCATAGTTCACTCACTTCTAGCTTGTTTGTTTCATTCAGGAATATGTTGCAACACAGGAACGTGGTGGTGATGTACTCTCTTACTTGTCAGAGTTAGATGAATATCTTAGCGAGTCGTACAGAGGTTGTGTAAATTTACCACTCGACATCCTAAACTATTGGAAGAACCATGAACAACGATTTCCAGTACTTTCAAGAATGGCAGGGGATATTTTGTCAATTCCTATTTCAACCGTCGCCTTTTAATCTGCATTTAGCATTGGAGGAAGGGTAATTGATCGATTTCAGATTCCTTATTACCTGAAAATGCTGAGGCGTTGATAACAACTCGTGATTGGGAATATGGAATTGGTAAGTAAATCAGTAATATTTCTTTTAGTTGAATGTCTAAATCTTATTTTTAACATTGGTTGTTTTTATCCATGTAGGAAAAGAAGATATGGATGAGTACAATGGGATTATTGAAGAAGATGTATTAGGATTTGAACTTGAGGCAGTGGAGGATGGGGCAGTGGAGGATGTGGAGGAAGTAAGTTCTTATGCGTCTAATTAGTATGCGTACTTCTTCAATATAAAGCGGGGTAATTATGCAAATTCCACGTTTTTGACTTGAATCTTTTCTTTTGTTTGGTTTATTTTTTCTTGAAATTACAGATTCATATTGAATAGTTGGAGCAACTCAAAGATAGACATGGAATATGAGAATATTTTTTGGAAAGACAGTTATTTATTACTTATCAATGTCTCCAAATTTTGCATAGAAAAGAGATTGGAGATGTTTTTTTTGGACAGTTTTCACTTTTTTGATTAACCACACTATATATTTTGTGCAGGAAGTGGTTATTAATATCTTTATTGTCGCACTTGGTGATACAAATTACAAACAATGGTATTACTACAGTCTCAGAGGTTTTTTTTCTTTGTTGAAAATATCATCATGAAGTCATGAATTGATAAAGTACTGTAACTAAACTACTAATGACTAGTAGTATCTGTATTCCTTTAAATGCAAAATTAGTTTAGTTTTGCAATTTTGACTTTTGAGTTTTTGAATCGAAATATCAATGAATTAGATGAATGTTAGGTTAGGTACTTAAGTTGTAGGGAAGGAGCTTTAGATGGCCTGAATGTGGCCGGAAATAGCCTAGAAATCGATTTCTGGCGAGTTGACTCAATAGAAACCAGCTAACCCGTGAGCCCCCGTGAACCCGCAAGTTTTACCCGGGACGGGCGCGGGTTGGAGAAATGACCACCCGTGAAGAATTTCAACCCGCAAGCTTAGGCTTGTATTAACCCGTAACCCGCGGGTTGGTCACAAGCCAGCCCCGGCCCGCCCGTTTGCCAGCTCTAGTCCAAATGGATGTCCTTACATGAACACTCTAACCGGCCGAAACCCCTAAAGTGAAAAATCCAATACACGACAGATTGGCATCTATTTGAGGGCCGCAAACAGAAGACGCGTTTTCTATCTGCTGTTTCTGTCCCGGTAAAAAAACTGAAATTGAAGAACAGTTGGAAATAAAATAAAAATTCTCATTTAAATGAATAATAACAACCAGTGATTCAGCAGTAGTACTGGTAAAATATTGGTAGACCTATAGCTACCTATAGCTACCGAGGACCTCATTCCTCTTTCTCGAGCCGTTAGTTTTCTTCGAAGGTCCACAAGGTCTGCAGCATTGAACCTGCCACGGATGTTGAAGGCATTTTTGATCTCTTCAGCTGTTTTCCCCTTCACTAGCTTATTCACTGCTTGGGATGTTTTAATCTGTAGGTTCTTGATATCTAAGTAGTCTGCAGCGAAAACAAGATCCATTAAGAGATGCTTGTCGAGATTAAGAAAGTCCGCATAACTTGTAGTTTCTAATCCGCAGAATGTGATGACTTTTGCCAACAAAAAAAAAATTAAATCTAAAACTAGAATATATTCAGAATAAAAACTGAAATAAGAAAAATCTCATAATTGATTTAAATCTAAAATTTTTTGAAACTCATGCGTACATTCTGAATGTCTTTGGCAGAAGTGGAGAGATGCTGAATGTCTTTGGCAGAAGTCATTCTGTGATCTCTATACTGTGCTAGCCAGCTAGATAAGTGTTTAGCGCGCATGCATACAATCTTATATTTCTATAACATTTGAATTTTTTAGAAATTATTAAACAATAGTACTGTAAATTACAGGTAGCCATAAATTCAGTACATTTAAGGCATTATCTTAATCAGAAATAACATTTGTCATCTAATCCATTATTTGATATAATAAGGCGCCGAAATGCGGGTTGAATATGTGCCTAGACCACTCATTCATGACTTCTTCTTGGAAAGCAGTTGTGCGTTCATCCATTCATCTCCATCGTTGAATGAGAATTGTACATACCCTCCTAAACACAATGTCCTGATGTGAGTAATGACGCCATTTACCGCTTCATGGTTCCCACCAAGTCCTGGTAATAGAATTTCTTTTACCGCTTCCATATTTTTATCCAGCTTCTTTCTCCACGCATCCCTTCAGTCCACAAGAGGAATTTTGATTACTTTACAAAGAGTTATGTAGGATTTATTTATTTTTTGTGTCGAGATTAATTATAAAATCCTTACACTGTACGAGCCATGTGCATCCCGTTCACAACCCAATGATCCACAACGGAAACATCGTCCTGCAAATAGATAATACTATTACAAACTCCACAAATATATTATGAAGATTGAACATAATAATAGGTAATGACTTACTCGAGCTTTACCTGGAAATAGAGGAGACTATCAGCAGATAGAAATGTAGCACAACCCGGGGAAAAGACGTAACCAGAGTACCAGTCATCCTCGTCGAGTGCCTGCACAAGCCAAGCCAAGCTTTAAATTAAATACACATACGTAACTCAAAAATGCCCAAACTACAACTCGTGAAATTCTGACCTCAAAAAAGTGATTAAATGTTTTATGGCAGCTATGATCCACAAAAAGAAGGCTATCTTCTGCCATCCAAGTTGATAGTTTCTTCATAAACAGTTGTAGGTTTTTCATGTGCTACAAAACATGAAAAAAAGAAAGGTATTCAGCTTTTGCTTGCGCCATTCTACTTTTCTCTCTATATATATTAATAATTGGATACAAGTGCTTATGAGAATGAGTGTACCTCTACAACTCCAACTACAAGTATTCGATCGTATGTCTTGTCAGATTCGTATTGAGTAACATCTGCCAGTACGACGTCCACGTTTCTCAGCCCAAGCTTCCTATATATGGAAAGAATGCTTAGTGTAATACTACTAGTCGTCACCATATTAATTAATTGTGGTTTACTCATGGAAATTAACTTACTCTGCTTGTTTGAGTATGTAATTAACTTGTTCCTTCGAATTAGTGAGCCCTGTAACATGACAGTTCTTATATTTCTGAGCAACGTATAGAACTAGACCACCATGACCGCAACCGATATCAAGAACAGTTTGTCCATCTTTGATTTGTGCTCGCTCGCAGTATAATTTATGTGAAGCTTCTTCTGCTTCGTCTATTGTTGATGATTCATGTTCGAAGTAACATCCACTGCGTTGATTGTTTTAAGATAATGATCAGAAACTATATGATAGAACACATATTGCATTGCTGATTTTGTTGCTCGAGTTGTACCTTAGTTTCAGACTTTTTCCATAAGCTGCTTTTAAAAATTCTGTTGGTAATTCATAGACTTCGTTTTTGAATGCCTCGACCTCTCCTGACATATCCATCTTTTTCAAGGCTACACAGGAAAATGAGTTTCTCAGATTATTATGTCAATAGAATCAAACTTATAACAAATAAGTTGTACTACAATGACCTAAGTTCGAAACTCGTGAGCACCAAAATCTTTACGTACGAAAAGAAAATAGAAATTGATTTGTACTATAATTTAAGGGAAGAGAGAAATCTACATACATTTAATGAAGTCAAGGTTGAAGGAGAGTTGTTCTTGATGAGATGATTTATAACCCCATTGAAGACGTTTCTCGAATTGAAACTTAATCAGTTTCTTCAATTCCTCATCATTAATCTCTCCTCTTAACAATCTCCCTAGAGTTTCCTCTGCTGATTCCTTCTTCATTTCTTCTATTGAACCCATGATGAGACAATCTAGGCTAAACTAGGGAGAGAAACAAAATGAAATACTTGCGAAATTATTGAGATCAACAAACGGGTTTATGGCACAACATTACGCACTAAAAGGTCGGCACCCGACAACATACCTCAAAAATTAGCATGCCACGTACATGCAACATGTCCACAATAAAACGTGTGGACGATTCTGAACCCTAACAACTAGATATGAATTCCACAACTAGAAATTGTACAATTTATTTCTGTCATAAGAACTAGAAATTGTACAATTTACGTCTCTCTCTCTCTATTGCCTTTGTTCTCTCGCTGAAAGATAACAACCGTCTGTGACCACCATTTAGAAAGGACCATGGCAAACGAAAAATGAGAACCTGACAGCTCAAGTTGCTGGCGCCTCCCAAAAACCCATGGCAAACGAAAAATGTTTCGTTTTGAGGATACCAAATATGTGCACCCAATGCACCCGTGGCGTCCAAGCTAATACCATATCACAAAAGTTAAGCACCCCATAACACGGTGCACAAATATCGTGGGGTGCAAGACAACACGAGTACACGCAGGCAGGCAGAAGCACAAGCACAATATAAGACATGCTTCTAGAAGTACACGAATTCCGCGTGACGCGTGGACGTCTAAACACAAACATTTTTTTAGTGTGTATTCACAACTACTTACTTTGGATACCGCTGAAGATGATAAAGATTTCCAACCCTACCACAAGTGTGCAGTTAAAAAAACTTACTGCTGCTATAAGAGTTAGTAATTGTACAATTTTTGGCTAATTGCAAATGAACTAGTTGATTCCAGACTCAAATCAGGGAAAGCTGGTTCAATTTTTGAAAAGGCTTTTGACAGGGTTAACTGGAAATATTTGGAGGCTATTTTATATCAAATGGGGTTCAGTAAGAAGTGGTGTAATTGGTTAAAATTTTGTTAATCAACATCTTCTTTCTGAGCGTTGATAAATGGGTCTTCTTTTGGTCATTTCACCAGTTCTAGAGGTGTGAGACAAGGCTGTCCTCTTTCACCTCTCCTTTTCAATGTGGCAATGGATGGTTTTCAAGATATTTAGATAGAGCTGCAAGTCAAAATTTATTCAGTGGTTTCAGTGTTTCTCAAAATGGCTTAGTTGTGAGATATTTACCACTACAAAAAACCTGAGTATTGGCAACCATACTAGTTTAGTTGCCTAAAATGAGATTTTAGTTGCGAAACAGAAAGGCAACAAATGGTAGTTGCCGAGTTTAAGTTGCCGTATGGGTTGTTTCCAAATGTCATGGCAACTACCAAAACCAACTAGTTGCTATGCGCACTTTTGGCAACTTAAATTTTAATAGCCAAACACGTTCTTTGTTAAGTGCGACAAATTAAGCCTACTAGTTTTTGGAGTTGTTAGTTACTTGCCAAAATTTCAAACAATTAAATTTTTGTAGTTGTCAGGTCGTTGTCAAATAATATGGCAACTACACTAAAGTGTTGTTGGGAATTTATTTAGCAATTAATTTGGTAGCAGCCAAATATTGTGATTCCATAATAATTGCTGTAGGTTAGTTGCCATATAGTACCCAAATCATTCCAGAACTGTGATGGCAATTAACATTTTGCAGGTTCAGGCACGTTTTTCCAATGGATAATACTGTAATTAATATCATAAATAATTAATATGGTAATAAATGTCGTCATTAATATGGTAGTTAATAATATTGTAATTCAATATAGTAATTAATATGGAAATTAATGTCATGATATATGATTGTAATATTGCAATTAATATGGTAATTAATGTCGCAATTAATATGGTAGTTGATTTTTGTAGTTACCTAGCAATTGCCATAAGTTAGAGCAACCAGGGTTGCCTGAATATTCCGGTTGTTTGAAAGGTTGTTTAAAGGGTTGTTTAATACAGAGAAAAAAAAACATATGAACCAAATTAAATCAGAAAATTAACTTCATAATTATTATTAAATTCAATTTACATTATCATCCGTGTACAAAAATTACAATCTCATTTTTCAAAAAAAATAATAATATATATATATATATACAATCTCTTAAAAATAATCTCTTAAAATAAATACAATCCATGAAAACCTATGGATCCAACTACTGCAAATTAAAAATACCACTGGACAAGCCTAAAACAACTAAGATATTCATACTGCTGCGACCTAACATTATCATTCAGTCCGTATTTTAGATATGATGGAGCACTAATCCCAGATCTGGCTCCTCCCTGCGAAATTGATAAACTTGAGTTCTGCATTTCGAAATCTAACCTTTTTAACAAAATAAAATAAAAGTCAAGCAAAAAAAAAAAAAAAACATCTACTGCATAAAACATAAATTATATCTAAATTTTTTGATATTAACATTTTTTCTATCGTTTCTATTAAATTCAAATAACGTAAAAAAAAATGACAAATGAAGAAAAAGAAGTACCGTGGTGTCGACATCTCCTTGAAAGAGACTGTTAAGACCCTCATGCAAATGAAATCACCACCAACAGCTAATTAATTACGAATTACTATTGGAAGAAAAACATCATTTTTCTGTTCAGTTTCACTATTAACAATACCACCACCACTTCCTCTTATCATTAGTTCTTCTATTGTCATATTTTAGTAATGATCTTCAAAACCCAGAAAATACAAATAATGTAAAAAAAAATTGCAGCCTTGAAGAATACAAGTTACCTTGCTTCTCTCTCACAGGTCTAACTATAATGAGCTATCTTCACATAGAGAAGGAGAATGGGTGGTAGTGATGGTGATGATTATTGACTGAAAGAAAGTGATCAGATGGAGAGAGAGAGAGAGAGAGAGATTGTAACGTTTGGGGTTCATAGTAGAGAGGGTGAGGGAGAAAGGGAGGCGAAGAAGAGAATGTGAAAAGGTTAGGGTTAAGATTTTCTTTCTCTTTTGAGCATAATATAGGAGTAAAATGAGACTCCCAATCACGAGAAAGATCGGACGTTCAAGAACGTATCGGGAACGGTTTTCCATCAAGATGTATCTAGGGTCTGCTTATTCACGCGTGCATTTATGACGTGCATATCTCTTGGTTACCACTTACGTGTTACATGGCTACACTTTTTTTTTTTTGAAAAGTTGTTACATGGCTACACGAGTATTAACTCCAACGCTGTTATTTTTTGTTTGATCAAGATGTAGTCCATAACATGTAAGGGGGTCCAAAAATGCCCAAGGGTTCTGCTGGCTATGTAGAAAAATAGATGGTGCAATTTTGAATCTTTTTTATGACGTGGCATTATTTTGCACTATATATACAAATAGAGTGAAAAGTCAAATTCAATAACTTATTCCGTATCACTTTTTAGTGTAAAAGAAATTTAAATAATAAAAATAAGTATGAATGAAAATAATTTCGGGACTTGTTGTCAACTTTTTAATTTTGGGACTTGTTGTATAGGAAAGTATTGGATTTTTATTTTTTTTTCCTTTTTTGGAGAGAGATTGCTACTGCGGATTCCATTTGGTGATCAATCGGACGTGATAGAATGTATTTTTTTTTGTTAATGTAATGTTGGTATCACCTATAGAACACATGGAAAATCTCCTTGTAGATGGTGAAATTTGGAGGACGTGCAAAACAGTCAATTCATGTAAATTTTGAGACCAGGGGTATAGTGGTAATTTTTAATATCATCGTAAAAAGGTCATTTTATAACTAGAGGAAAAAGTCATTTTCATCAAGTATAGGACCAGGGGCAAACTGGTCATTTTACTAAAGGTCGGGCAAAAAGGGCAGAAACGGTCATTCTGGAGTTTCCTCGGCTCATAAGGAGATTTGAAAGATGAAATACACCGTTGTTGGAGAAGATGGAGTTCTTCCTTGATCAGATCGCTTGTTGCCAAAAGTCAAGTTCAACCCCTAACTACAGCCCTCATTGCCAAAAGTTAAGTTCAGCTTTGACTACAGCCCTCGTCGCCAAAAGTCAAGTTGATCCCTAACTACAGCCCTCGTCGCCAAAACTCAATTTCATCCCTGACTACAACCCTCGTCGCCGTAATAAAAGTTCAACCTTGTTTGCAGCGATCATTGTTAAAAGACAAGCTTATCCTTGACTTTAGCTCTCGCTTTGAAAAGACCGAAGTTCAACCTTGATTTCAATCCTGATCGCTAAAAGACGAGTTCGACCCTAACCTGAGTCCTAGTTGCTAACAGATAAACTCAACCATAGCTTCGGCTATGGTTTCAGAGAGATGCAATCATGTATCAAAATCAACTCTCACGAGACTCATCCCTTGGTCTAAAAGGAACTTATATCTATGATATGTAGCATACATCCCCGCGAGACACGCTGATCATGATGCCACGATTTCTGCACACGTCCCTGCAAGACGCATTCTTATCGTGTAGGCTCTAAAGACTCATCAGACATCCACGACTGACTCAAACAGAGACTTAATGTCTACGGTAAGTATGACGTTCGCCCCAATCTGAGATAAAAGCCTGATTCCGACTACATGTCGCGAGATACAACTGGTCATGTCTACTCTAGGCCATGGCTCGTCTTACCTGGGCCTTTGAATGATTCCTGAAACATCAAGATACACTCTCCATTATGCTCTTGGGCCTCATGAAAGACTCCTAAAATATCCTTTCGAGGTACACTGATCTTATCCACCCCATCATATGGACAAACTCATGATTGACCCCTAGCATAACCATACTCGATACTCTGGTCAAAGATGAGTATTTCATAGCTCTCATTAATTACTCCATTATGACAACAAACATTATTAGCCTCGTTATTAGTCTACCAAACTAGAAGAGACTTTTTTCAGACCTCGAAAAACCCATTAGTTAACTTATGCAAATCTTTCAGCATATCAAAAAAGTTTGGACAAATTGCGGTGATGTTCATGTGAATATATTTTGGCATCATATTCGGTGAATACCTAAACAAATCCAGTGAGATTTAAAGAATATCCCAAAGTTCGATATTCAAGAATATCTTATTTATAATACCCGGATTTGAATTATGTAAATGTTTATGCATATTCAAGAAGATCGAGTGAATCTTGGAGTCGATGATCTGTCTTAAAATTGTGAATTTCAAAAAATAATATTATGAGATCGCTTGAATTACAAAGATGAATGAATTTGTCTCGGAATCAACTTATGCAATTGTTTAAGTATGTCGAATAAGATCAAACAAGTTCAAAAGTCAGATTAACTGACAATACTTATATATATATATGTCTCGATTTACACTTTACACTGTATTCAACCAATGATAATCAAATTTGCTTGATATTCGTCGGTTTTATCTGTTATCCACCAACGGATGAGTAGATAGTATGCTAGTTATACCGGTAAGTGGGTATTATTCAATCGAGATATATATATGTCTCGATTTACACTTTACACTGGCAGTTGTTTATTTCGATGCAGTAAAGAAGGACTTGACTACCAATTTTAAGTTGTCTGAACGGGATTCGATGCTTTGGCAGAGTAATCAAATGAAGTACGCTTTGGATTTTTTATTAGCCATCCCTATTGTTGGCTTAAATCAGAAAATTGGCGCAAGGTAGTTCAGTGTGGTGTTATGTTATAGACTTGGGATTCCCCTCTTTGAGTTGGACAGCGTGTGCCCCTTTTGCAAGAGAGAAATGGACGTCTTTGGTGATCACGCTGTGCATTGTGCAAATGAGGTAGGTATAAAATTTAGACATGATCTAGTGCGTGATACAATTGCGGACATATGCTATCGTGCTGGAGTTCCGGCACGTAAGGAGGTGGACTTGGGGCTCCTTGCTAATAATGGCACTTCTTTGAGACCGGCAGACATTCTGGTTCACAATTGGGATAATGGTCGTGATGTTTTTTTGGATGTGACGATTGTCTCGCCATTTGCGAGAGGCCGTACTTCGGGAGTCAGGACAAGCTCTCAAGGATGCTGTCATTCGTAAGAACACCAAGTATTTGGAGAAATGCAATTCACAAGGCTATGGGTTCGAGGCTTTAGCTTTTACTACTATCGGTGAGCTTGGGTGTGAAACGATTAATTTCATTAAACGTATTCGCAACTATATGGCCAGTTATGATGCTAATGTGCGTGTTGGCGATTTTCTTTTTGTAGTGTACATTATGCTGATGACACGATATTTTTTCTGGATAACAACAAAGAGGAACTGACAAATCTCTTCTCTATTCTTCATTGTTTTGAATACATTGCAGGTTTAAAAGTTAATACTTCAAAAACCAGAATTATTGCAATAGGAGATGTTCCTCTAATAGAAGACTGGGAAAGTGAATTAGGATGTGCAACAGACTCAATTCCTTTCATGTATCTTGGCATGCCTTTGGGTGCAAAAGCTTATTCTAAGGCATGCATTGGAACAAATTGCCAAACATTTAGAAAATCAAATTCTGAAGAAAATAAAATAGTCGTTGGTGTTGTGGAGGAGGTGTAGGAAAAAAAAAAAAGGTCAAACGCTGAATGGTGCAGCGCCAACCTTCAGCGCTGAATGGAACAACGCCCAAAAAAGCGCTGAATAGTTCAGCGATGATGCCCTGGATTATTCGCAAAGCGTTGGGATCACTTTTTGAGCGCTGAATCATTCAGCGTTTCAATCTCGCTGCTAGTAGAACTGTGAGTACTTGCTAGGAGAGAGAACTAGTGTTAACTTTTAGACCATACTTTTGTTTTGAATTGCAACACTTTTTGGCCAATCTAGCAGCTCAATCTAGCCCATATGGGTTATCCTAAGCTAGCATAGACATTGATCAAGACATGAGGCGTGGTCTTCTTCTTCTTTCGCTTTTGAAAGCAAATGAAAATGATTAAAGGGAGGTAAATAACACTAGTAGTACGGTGTTGTATAGAAATACATCGGGTAGATAATTTCTTTTTGAAAATTGGAAGTTATTAATATGAAGAAAACATAACCTAAAATGTAGAACTCAAGCATGTCCCATATATAAGTCTTAGATCGGCTGTTGCGGTGAACCTCTCACCCCGCCATCGATGTTAATAGGCATTCTGACCTCCTCAGCAGTTCTCTCCGTTGGTGAGCTTATTATGTTAGAATCTGCATTTTCTTCATATCCAAGTAGTCGGTGACAAAAAGAAGATCTAATAGGAATGTGATCGCCTTTGAATGGTTATGACAAATTATGCAAACTTTTTAATACACTGAATCTCAGTGTAGGTACAAAAATCCTACTCGCCACGTGGTCGAACGATTTTGCACGAAATAGACGAGGAAATCTTAACCGAAAGATCTCTCATGAACCCCGAGGAAGAATGTCAGTGATAAGTCAAATCAAACGTCATAGTTACTTTTACAAATATTAGATCTGCGAAGTAAGAATTCATTCTTGAATAGAGATCTGTGATATGTGTACATACAACTAACAAGCGAAATAAGAACGACTGGACGAGAAGATAATCAACGAAGTAAACAATATCCTCAGGCGAAAATGAATTGTTGTGCAAGAAATGAGACAGCTGTACCGACAAGATACCGAAGTTATCGGCGAAAGGAATGGAATAACTTTATCGAAAATGGCTTAGGCGAAGTATAAAGCAGAATCACGTGAATTGTGTGATTGTTGGCGAAGTAAAATGAGTTGTAATCCACTACTTAGTTTTGCGTATAAATAGAGACCTTGGTTCATTGTAAAAATGGTTGGATATTTTGTATTGAGAGGTCATGTTGAGAGAAAGTAAGTTAGGGTTCTTGTGAGTTTTAATGCTTGTAATACCATCATCATCATCATCATCTCTATCAAATAAATAAAAAAACATTTATATTTCGCTCACTGAGTTATGTCTTAGAATTGTTGTGTTAGTATTTGGGTGTACTACTGGATTTCCAGTAGTTACACTCTGTGAATATGATAACCGACATCTCAACAATTTTTCGATCGTCCATATTTTTGGATTTCTCCAACAAGCCAACAAGAAATAGATATAAAAGAAATGCAAAAATAATACATTTAGGGGATTTTAATAAGAAGTGAATGCCATTGGTAAACCTTGCAATTTCGGCAAATATATATTCTTACATAAAAAGAATGCCACTGGTAAAACATGGTACAGTACATTCATGAATATATCGAATTAGTTAACAATATAATGGAAATAATCATGTTCCACAATTGTTTCAAAATACTCTAAGCTTATTTGTCATGCTTCTTTTAAATTCTGTCACACCACAATTTACATAAATGATAGTTGACTACAATCACATGGAGTACTGAAACCATAACTGGGACTTTGGGCAAAGAAACAAATACACATGAAGTTGAAATGCTCAGTTTATTGAATTAAGTATCAATAGCAGACTAGGGCTAGCAGATTACATATTACAGTTTTCAAAGAGATGGCTACGGCTCTCATTAAGAAACAAGTGTTCTCACCAGCTCTCAAAGAGATGCCTACGGCCACTGTCGTCGGCATATACATCTTCAACGATATTCTTCACTATATTCGATTCCATAATAGACTTCTGAGTGATATTCTTCACTATTTACTTATTCATTTATTGTTGATGAATCTATAATAGACTTCTCAGTCATACATAAATTTTAGTCTCCACATACCTATTGTTGATGAAGTTCCTCCAAGCTCCTCAGTAGATCTTCTTCTTCAATTGGTGAACGCCTTGAAATCTAAAGCTCAACTACACATTCTATCCTAATCCGAGACATATCTATAAGTAGACAAGAAATCAAGTATATAGTTTTGATCAATTAAACTTGACAAACAAGCTTGAGATGGAAACGCTTGCGAGTTCGTCCGAGCAGTGCTCTAAAAATTCATAGAGGAGCTGTAGCATTGTTCTTCATGATATTTAATATCCAGTGGAAACAAACGATTTTTAGTCATTTGTACCTTTGCAATAAGCCCTTTCTTCTATCATGAATTGTGCAAATTCCTCTTTCAATATGCATTGAATATCCTCTCTCATAAAGTTGTCCCATACTCATAAAATTTTGATGCAGTCCAGGCACATAAAACACATCAGTTATGTATGATTGAGAACCATTCTTCAGGATGATAACAATTTTTCCTTTTTCCATTACTGGAACTAAGGCATTGTTTCCAAACTTCACATCGGTTCTTATTGACTGATCTAGATCAACAAACAAATCTTTTATTACACTCATATGATTACTGCATCCAGTGTCTAAAAACCACTTTTGACGTGTGATAGGGTTTTTAATTTGTTCGTTATAGTAGTAAAAGGGTTGTCGTTCACTCGGATGTTGTTGAGATTAAATTAAAAGGTTTAACGAAAATAATAAACAAAAGCGAGAGTCACTGGGTCTAGGATTCCACCGCATTCATATTAATAGGTTCAATTATTATTCTTCAGCAATTATCGCTCAATAAACAAAACAACAAGGACTCTTATTTTTTCCAATGTAGATTCTCCAAACATTAGTTATAAATCGTAAGCATGGGCCATCAAACATCTAAGCAAGCATGACCCATCTAATAAAATGATAACTAATTTTTTCAAATCATAAAACAGTTTAAAATAAATGCAAAAGTCATATAAAGAATTAATTAAAATTACCCACGTATGAAACTCGGCCTCCTCCGTCGACCCAATGTAGGGGTTTAGCTACTCATATTGAAGACACTCTCAAAATATTTTTTTATAGCTCAAATGGTGATTACAATGAAGAAAACAAAAGAAAATACAATAAACCGGGAATTTGCAATGGTTAATGGCCGCTACAAACTATCGTTCTGACTTAAGCTTTTGTTACGGAAGAACTATATTTGGAAATCATCATGAGATGAACGGTCGCTAAGATGTGAACATGCCACCGTTGATAAACGACAGACCTACTTAGTCGTCTGTGTACTTCGTCTTCTTCTTCTCTGCCGCTCTCTATTCTTCTCCCAAACTCTCCCTATCCCTCTCTGTGATCCCAGCTCCCTTTATATACTCGACAGGCCTCAAATATTTCGTGTTAACTGCGGATAATCTTTACCGTAAAGAGAGAATATTTCCTGAGATATTTTCTTTGTTTTCCTACCAAGTTACGGGATTTGCTTCCCATTTTATCTCTTTCACACGTCTTATAGTCGTGTACACGTCCCATAGTGCTCATAACACAAGCCAATCCTCCCCGAGCATACTCCAAACTCTGTTTTGCTGAGAACTTCCCTGTTTTGTTTCAAAACACGTAACGATCCTCATCACTCGAATCCAAGTCACTTACAGACCCTGATTCATCGAAACAGGATGGTACTACTCCAAATCCATGCAGAGAAGAAGTAGCAGCAGCAGGTGAAGAAGAAGGAGAAGGGTTGCAGACGACACTACAGAAGTGTCGTTCTCAAGAACCCTAATCTGAAGAGCATTGGACCAACGGAGTCAGTCGCAGAGCATTCTTATATTCTACAGCAGTTTTCATATATCGTATTCAAACAACACAAAATAAGCAGTCTTATTTCTTCTGTAACAGTCTGTTTGTAACGCCTCTTCAGCGTTGCAAACTGCCTGAGTTATTAGCTTTCTCTTGTTTTTCACACTTTTGAGCTATGAACACCTATTTTGAGCACGTGATTAATATGAGGAGTTAAACCCCAACACTGGGATGACGGAGGAAGCCATATTTCATGTGTGTGGTAATTATATTTAATTCTTTCATGACTTTTTGCATGGATTGTTAATTGTTTTATGGTTTTTATTGAATGGTTGTGATTTCAATTGATGGGTTATACTTAGGTTAAGTCTTTTGATATCCCATGCTTTAGATATACAAATCGTTGCTTTTCAAAAATCTACCTTGGCAAAGAAACAGAGTCAATATTTTATTTGAGCTATAATTGTTTGGAATAAATATATGAATCGCATGAATGAGTTTATGGTGGAATCCCGAGTCTCAGTATCTCTCGAAATTGTGACAAACCTTGTATATATATTTTCTTTGTTTTTTAGTATTTCCTTAAATCAAACCTTTATAAGCCCGAGTTGAACGAACTTTTACTACCACTTTACAAACAACTTCAAAATCACATCAATTTTTGGCGCCGCCGACGCGGACTTGTATTTAGGTTTTAGGTTTTAGAGTTATTTCTATTTTTATTTTTTATTATTTTTTTGTTCTTTTTTACGCCTTTGGTATTTTTCGATTCTTTTCAGATTTGGAGTGAAGCTACAAGGAAAGAAAAAGTGCTATAAAAGGAAAGCATCGCCAAAGAAGGAAAGAAAAGAGGAATCTGAAGGGAGTGAAGAAGAAGATTTTGTATATAGTTATTTTATGTTATTTTTAGAAACTGTAAATAGGGTTTTATTCTTGTAAATTTTCTTTTCCTTTTTGGACATTTTTATTTTTGGACTTTATTTTTGGACTTGGACATTATTTTTAAAACCCTAAGGAAGGGTTAAAAATTAAATATAAATTGTTTGCAGGGAAGGAAGACAGTTACGATACTGTCTCGGCCCCTCGGGTTCGTACACTGACATCGGAGTCGGTGGCCTGAGTCGACTTCAACGGTTCATCGCCCATATGGTACGGGAGGTAAGACTCTATCCACCCACGAATCCCCTGTCAGTGGGTTTTATTCTGTGTGACAACTCACACCCCTGCAATAGAATGTCGAACTGGTATTACAATAGCCAATACAATGAATATCCGACTGAGTTTCAAAATGGACGTTACTACTTTGACCATAGTGTGAATAGTGGTTGGTAACATCAGCCTTTTCAAGGTTATGGCTCATACCATGATGAGCCCAATTACTATCCACACACGCACGGGTCATACGAGCAAAATTCCTCTCACTAGAGTCCGCACGTAAGTTAGCTGAGTCGGCACAAAAGTTACTTGAGTCGGCACGTAGTTCAGCTGAGATGAATAACTTAGTTTTGGACGAAAGCAATGCAACGTGTGAACCTTCTTTCCTAGATAAAATCAGGAAGTCATGTGAGTCGAATCAGAAAATGTTGTTAGAGGCCCAGGAAAGAACTGCTCAAGATAGTCTTAATTTCCAATATAGTGTTTTCAATGATACCCTTGAAAATGAGGATAGTTATTTGCATAATCAAGATAACGAGGATAAAATCGGTAACACTACTTGTTTAGATGAGGTTCGACCATTTTCATGTTATTACAATGATGATTATGATGAGGATAGTGTTGATGAAGAATTGAAATAAGTAGGCATAGTGATCAGGAATTTGTTACTCCAATTGAGCTTTACAATGATAATATTATTTATAGTTCAATTCCAAATAATTTTAATAATTATTCACCTATTCAAAAGGACGAGGATTTGACTAGAGATACCACCGTTTTAGAAGATGTAGTATTCCCTTATGATTACGAAGCTGATGATAGTTTTGAGGAACGAGTTTATTCTGAGAATATTGTTTTAGAGTCTAGCGATTTAGAAACATTAGTCTTAGACAAAGAAAATGAACTTGTAGAGATGAGTGAGGATGAACCTGACTTAGAAGAAACAATTGACCATTTTCAGGAATCTGATGACCTTGAAATTAGGGAAGTTGTGACTAGTCTTTCTAGAGACGCTGAAAACTCTAAGTTTGGGGGTGATTATCATTCTCCATGTGCTTTAACTCTTAAAAAGGTCCCTCACTTGGGACTTGACATGTGTACCTCAACCATTTTAAAAGATTATCTTCATACACGTTTTCTTGAACCTAGTGATGTCCATAAGGAAGTTCAGTTATTAGAAACCCATTCTCTGGTTGATGTGGTTTATTCAGGCTATGATACCCAGATTGACTTTTTTTTCCCACCAAATATTTTTCAACCAGTGGGAACGTATAAGTTTCAGATGTGTCAATTATTTTGTTTTGAGACTAAACCTAAGTACTTTAGGAAATTAGTATCGACATATTTTATTATGATTGACCGCCAGTTTCATCGTGGTCAATTGTGTGAGTCAAAACTGATTGACTTTAAGGATCTGCAATTATTCAGGTTATTATTATGTGCTTCTAAGTTCTTATTTGAGTTTTTACAGACTTTACAACCTGAACCGGATCTTAGCTTTGAGAAATTCCAGCACATGAAAATATTTTATTTGGACCCAGTTATAGAACCTAAACCTGAACCACAACTAGATGTAGTTGTCTTAAACAGGAAACTAGACAAGGATGTGCTTTATTTGTTAATTTTCTTGGCGTGTTGCAGATTCCTTTTTCTTGTGATAGCTCTATTTGGTTTTGATGACCCACAGATATTTCGGCTATTACTTTATGATTTTATGAGGTGACTAATCCTTTCTTAGTCTGGCTGAAGACGTTAAACTTAGCACTTCTTGGGAGGTAACCCAATATTCATGCGACGCGGTAATATCTTTCCTTAACTCTTTTACTTCAAATGGTAACAGTTTCTCCTTGTTCATTCTTTTAATTTTATCTTTAGAACATTGAGGACAATGTTAGATTTAAGTTTGGGGGTATGGGAGAAACTTTTAGTTGCATTATTAAACTCCAGAGCCTAGAAATTTGTGCTTATTAAGGATGGCACTAACCAATCTAAGTGGATGGAAGCATTTTGGTTGTAGGAGTTGAGGAACCAATCTGATTAGATGGAAACATCTAAAGAGTCTATTCATAAAAGCACAGAGCTCAGGTGTTAGAATTAAAGAAAAAAACATGGTAGTTTCGCCATATCTCGTTGAATCCTTTTCACTTCTATTTTTATTTTGTTTTCTTTAAAATATGTTTTTCTAAGTGATTGGGTGGGGCTCACGATTCAAGTTGTTACCACTGCTAGGGTGAAATAGAGTGATTGAGATATAAAAAAAAAAAAAAAAAAAAAAATTGGAAAAAGTTAAAGAAAAAAAAAATTTTGAGACCAGACCATTAGACCAACCGGAATAAATTCAATAAAGTCGACCACTGGAACCCTTGTATATGCCAGTTGTGTTGACCTAGAGTTAGGATTATCAACCACTGATACCCTTGTATATGCCAGTGTGTTGATATTAGTCCAGACCAGTATCTCATTCCATTAGGATAGGTTCATTTTGGCAGTGGCCTTCAGACAGATATGAGAAACACCGTTCACCTTAGTCAACATCAAAACCATCTACGTTTTTCTCTACATCCATCTTCTTAATCTATCCATGTGATTGGTTGACTCAGGTTATGATGTCCGAAACTATCTCGAGTAGAGCTCTGTCACTTTATATGAATTTTAGTATGCTTGAGTGCAAACTCGTGTACATCAATTGGAATTTCGCATCGTGGTACTTCCTCCTGTAGTCAATAAGTATGCCAACCAAGGAGATTCTTTAGTGCCATCCAAGGTTCTGCGTAGATAGCTAGGGTATGGAGTAAAGGTTTTGTGGGTATATCTCTTGTAAGCCCTCCCGAGACTATAACTCGGCCACTAGGGCCACCTAGGGGTTTAAAGGCTTGTTGCATACACTAAATGCAACCGACGATGCCTGCGACAGTGAGTTAGGATTTAATTTTTTTAGATTTGTTTTGCTCGAGGACTAGCAAATAATAAGTTTGGGGGTATTTGATAGACGCATTTATGTGTCTATATTAGTCTCAATTCTCTGTAATGTTAGTACTCGATTTTGCGCTTATTTTGGTATTTTATGTCTTTGTAGGTGTTTATGGAGAAATAAGCTTTTGCGGGAAAATTGGCTCGAAAAGTGGTATTTGCGCTCGTGGGAGAAAATTACTATTCGGACCCCTCATTTGGATAAGGGGAACCTCAATTACTAACACTACAGGAAAAATATACATCTACAACTAGAGATTTACAACACTTTTCTAAACATCGTAGAAAGTGCTATGTTTTACAACTGGTTTCAAAGGAAGAGTTGTCGTATATCATCACTGCCAACCCTTAGGAAACAAGCGGTTGCGCTAAGAAAACAAACGACAACTCCTTAAGCAAAACAGTTGTGACGACATTTAGCTATAACAACTCTGTTCCATATATGTAGTGACTTAGCCTATCACAATTCTGACAAGTGTTGTTGAAGAAGACAAAAATATGATAATGAAAAAAATGTTACAGGGGAGATTCGAACATGGACCTACTGCATGGAAGTCTAGCTCATCAACCACCATTTCAGTTCACAAGTTTCGGTTTTTTTCTTTTTTTTTTAAATAAAAACCTACAACAACACTTATAGGGGAGTTGTTATATATTGAAGTAAAAATATATAATGTTGGAGAAAATGAGGTTATAGGGGAGATTCGAACATGAATCTACTGCATGGACGTCTAGCTCATCAACCATCCTTACCGTTCACAAGTTTTGGCTTTTTTTTCTTTTTTTAATAAAAATGTATAACAACACTTATAAGTGTTGTTGAAGTAAAAATATAGAACATTAGAAGAAATGAGGATGGAGGGATTTGATCCTCAACCTCCTGTATGGAAGTCTACACCACTAACCATACCTACACTATTACATGTTCTGTCAAGTTTGTGGTTCTTTAATACACTAACTTTATGACAACCCTTCATAAGAGTTGTAAAACAAAATGTAATGCTCAAAAATAATGCTCGGGTAGTCGAGCGCAAACAAAGACGAAGCCTTCTATGTAAACAATCACATACACGCCTTCTCTGTAAATAATTACATACATTTTTCACTATCTGTAATATTTACTTTACTCACTTCATATAAGGGTAGTCTGGTAATTTTCACAGTCTCCAAAATATTTATTACCTTTATTTCTAGTAAGGGTAATATGGTGATTTTAACAATTTATAATATTTAGTTTACTTATTTTCCGATAAGCGTGGTCTGGTCATTTTCATAGTTTTCATAATATTTATTGCATTAATTTCCAAGAAGGGTAATATGGTCATTTTCACAAGCAGTAATATTTACTTTACTTTTTTTCGATAAGGGTAGTCAGGTCACTTTCACAATCTCCATAATATTTATTGCACAAATTTCCATGAAGGGTAATATGATCATTTTCAAGATATCGTAATATTTACTTTACTTATTTTAGATAAGGATAGTTTAGTAATTTTCACAATCTCCGTAATATTTATTACCTTTATTTCTAGTAATGGTAATATGGTCATTTTAACTCTGTTAATCTTCGAACTCGGGATATTCAATTCGATATATTTCTTATCCAATTCTGATATATTTTTTACCTGTAAATGGATGGATTCGTCGTTCTTACCAAGTTTCTGACTTAGAGTAGTCAACTCGCGGTCAGGTTTCGATCTCGGAGCATGGTATGCATAAAATATGCATAAATAAGGTTTGTTTAAGGTTTCGTAGAATATCCAGAAGGAATATTACGTAAATTGATGGATTAAATCGTTTTTACCAAGTTTTTGACTTAGAGTAGTCAACTCGCGGCCGAGTTTCGATCTCGATCCCGTACGCATACAATATACAGAAATAAGGTTTGTTTAAGGTTTCGTATAATATTTCGAAGGAATCTTACCTGTAAATGGATGAATTCGTCGTTCTTACCAAGTTTCTGACTTAGAGTAGTCAACTCGCGGCCATGTTTCGATCTTGGAGCCCGGTATGCATACAATATACAGACTTAAGGTTTGTTTAAGGTTTCGTATAATATTTCGAAGGAATCTTACCTGTAAATGGATGGTTTCTTCGTTCTTACCAAGTTTCTGACTTAGAGTAGTCAACTCGCGGCCAGGTTTCGATTTAAGAGCCTGGTTTGCATATATTTATGCAGAGATAGGGTTTGTTTAAGGTTTCGTATAATATCTAGAAGAAATCTTACCTGTAAATGGATGAATTCGTCGTTCTTACCAAGTTTCTGACTTAGAGTAGTCAACTCGCGACCAGGTTTCGATCTCGGATCCTGGTACACATACAATATGCAGAAATAGGGTTTTTTTAAGGTTTCGTAGAATATCTCGAAGGAATCTTACCTGTAAATGGATGGTTTCTTCGTTCTTACCAAGTTTCTGACTTAGAGTAGTCAACTCGCGGCCAGGTTTCGATTTAAGAGCCTGGTTTGCATATATTTATGCAGAAATAGGGTTTGTTTAAGGTTTCATAGAATATCTAGAAGAAATCTTACCTGTAAATGGATGGATTCGTCGTTCTTACCGAATTTCTGAATTAGAGTAGTCAACTCGCGGCCAGTTTCGATCTCGGATCCTAGTACGCATACAATATGCAGAAATAAGGTTTTTTTAAGGTTTCGTAGAATATCTCGAAGGAATCTTACCTGTAAATGGATGGATTCGTCATTTTTACCAAGTTTTTGACTTAGAGTAGTCAACTCGCGGCCAGGTTTCGATCTTGGAGCCCGGTATGCATACAATATACATAAATAAGGTTTGTTTAAGGTTTCGTATAATATTTCGAAGGAATCTTACCTGTAAATGGATGGTTTCTTCGTTCTTACCAAGTTTCTGACTTAGAGTAGTCAACTCGCGGCCAGGTTTCGATTTAAGAGCCTGGTTTGCATATATTTATGCAGAAATAGGGTTTGTTTAAGGTTTCGTAGAATATCTAGAAGAAATCTTACCTGTAAATGGATGGATTCGTCGTTCTTACCGAATTTCTGAATTAGAGTAGTCAACGCGCGGCCAGGTTTCGATCTCGGATCCTAGTACGCATACAATATGCATAAATAAGGTTTTTTTAAGGTTTCGTAGAATATCTCGTAGGAATCTTACCTGTAAATGGATGGATTCATCATTTTTACCAAGTTTTTGACTTAGAGTAGTCAACTCGCGTCCAGGTTTCGATCTTGGAGCCCGGTATGCATACAATATACAGAAATAAGGTTTGTTTAAGGTTTCGTATAATATTTCGAAGGAATCTTACCTGTAAATGGATGGTTTGTTCGTTCTTACCAAGTTTCTAACTTAGAGTAGTCAATTCGCGGCCAGGTTTCGATTTAAAGGCCTGGTTTGCATATATTTATGCAGAGATAGGGTTTGTTTAAGGTTTCGTAGAATATATAGAAGAAATCTTACATGTAAATGGATGGATTCGTTGTTCTTACCGAATTTCTGAATTAGAGTAGTCAACTCGCGGCCAAGTTTCGATCTCGGATCCTAGTACGCATACAATATGCAGAAATAAGGTTTTTTTAAGTTTCGTAGAATATCTCGAAGGAATCTTTCATGTAAATGGATGAATTCGTCGTTCTTACCAAGTTTCTGACTTAGAGTAGTCAACTCGCGGTCAGGTTTCAATCTCGGAGCATGGTATGCATAAAATATGCATAAATAAGGTTTGTTTAAGGTTTCGTAGAATATCTCGAAGGAATCTTACCTATAAATGGATGAATTCGTCGTTCTTACCAAGTTTCTGACTTAGAGTAGTCAACTCACGGCCAGGTTTCGATCTTGGATCCTGGTACACATACAATATGCAGAAATAGGGTTTTTTAAAGGTTTCGTAGAATATCTCGAAGGAATCTTACCTTTAAATGGATGAATTCGTCGTTCTTACCAAGTTTCTGACTTATAGTAGTCAACTCGCGGCCAGGGTTCGATCTCGGAGCCTGGTATGCATACTATATGCAGAAATAGGTTTTTTTTAAGGCTTCGTAGAATATTTCGAAGGAATCTTACCTGTAAATGGATGGTTTATTCGTTCTTACCAATTTTCTGACTTATAGTAGTCAACTCGCGGCCAGGTTCGATCTTTGAGCCTGATTTGCATACAATATGCAGAAATAAGGTTTGTTTAAGGTTTCGTAGAATATCTCGAAGGAATCTTACCTGTAAATGGATGAATTCGTCGTTCTTACCAAGTTTCCGACTTAGAGTAGTCAATTTCGATGATGTATCATGCTAAGTTTGAAGTCAGAACCCTCTCAGAGCTTCTTGGTTCATAGATTGTATGCTATTATACCAAGTTTGAAGTTCAAATCGACATTGAGCTTCATACTTATCGATTTTGATGATGTATCATAAGTTTGAAGTCAAAACCCTCATGGAGCTTCCTGATTCATAGATTGTATGCCATTATGCCACATTTGAAGTTCGAATCGATAATGAGCTTCATATTTATCGATTTCGATGATGTATCATGCCAAGTTTGAAGTCAGAACCCTCCTGAAGCTTCTTGGTTCATAGTTTGTTTGTCGTTACACCACATTTGAAGTTGGAATCAACACTAAGCTTCATATTTATCGATTTCGATGATGTATCATATACTAAAGCTACCTCATGACCTGTATGACTAGTCAAAATTACTTCATGACCTATGTGACTAGTCGAAATTCAAACCGAAAACACAAAGAGAAAGCACAAAAACACAAAGAAAACACACCAATTATCGAATTCATTTTCATTTTCCAGATTCATTCTTATACATTTTTTGGATTTTTTTATATCATAATGTCGATAATAATGTCATAAATTTATTAATATTTTTTTTGGAATTTTTTTCGTGTCGAAGGTTGATAATAGAACCGAATATATGTTCGTATTAGCACAAAGAGAACACACATGCCTTGATCCGTATGATAATCCCTAATCAAATCTCTACCGTCCAAAGATATCCCTAATCCGTATGGCATTCCCTACCTAAATCTCCACCGTTCAATAAAACACCAAATGAAAATTTCCCTCACTTAACTTCCATTTTCTCTTCTAGTCTCTTCAGTCTTCCACCTCGAAGAAAACCTAGCTCAAAAAAATTTCCTTTCTTTTCGGTTCACTAAAAACCTAATTAATCTGCCAGATCGGGTTTGAAACTTTTGTTGCTGAATTAATGGATAAATGGGAGAATAAAGGTGGTGATTGAAGTCACATAGATGGGTTCATTAGATTTTAGAGGTTTGATAAGATTGAACTGAGGAGATATCAAGATCTGATGGTGGTGGTTATTATGATGATGAAATTGGGATATTGGTGAAATTCAAATTGCATATGAGGAATTGAAGCTCAATCTTGGAAGAAGCTCAAACCTGATTTCGAGTTGGTATTGCTGGTTAGATGGAATGGTTGATGTTTAGAGTATAGTTAGCAGGACAGGTCATTCTGTTAGTTGGATTAGATTATAACTTGGGTTCTTTTCTAAAACCTGGATTTGAGTCATTTTTTTGCACAGAGACGAAGATTACAGAGAATGAAGCTGCCATGGGTAAAGCTTTTTTGCTTCAAGGTGGTGATTGTGTTGAGAGCTTCAAGGAGTTTAATGTTGTCAATATTAGCGATACTTTCCGTATCCTTCTTCAGATGTCTATTGTTATGATGTTTGGTGGTCAAATGCCAATCGTCAAGGTATACATCTTTCAATCATCAATTCAGATCGTTTTAATGTGTTTGATTTCTAATTTGAGATTCTGGGTTTGTTTAATTTTTGATTTGGAATTGTGGGGGTTTTGAAATGTTTGATTTTGATTAACTAATGAAGGAGAATTTTGATTTTGATTTTTAGGTAGGTAGAATGGCTGGTCAATTTGCAAAACCCAGATCAGACAATATGGAGGAAAAAGATGGAGTCAAATTACCAAGTTACAAAGGAGATAATGTTGATGGAGATGCTTTTGATTCCAAATCAAGAACCCCTGATCCCCAAAGGTTGATTAGGGCATACTGTCAATCCGCTGCAACATTGAATCTTCTTAGGGCATTTTCCACTAGTGGTTATGCAACTATGCAAAGGGTTACTCAATGGAACCTTGATTTCACTGAACACAGTGAACAAGCAGACAGGTATTTGATTCAATTCAGAGGATTCATAATTTGCTTAATTCTGAATTAGTGATTGTGTTTAGGGTTCAATTGATGAATTATGGACTAGTGTATGCTATTTTAGATGTATAATTTTGGGATGGTTTACATAGGTACCGTGAATTGGCTCACCGAGTTGATGAGGCTTTAGGATTCATGAGTGCTGCTGGTCTTACTACTAATCATCCAATTATGTCAACCACTGAGTTCTGGACATCACATGAATGCTTGCATTTGCCTTATGAGCAATCTCTAACTAGAGAGGATTCAACTTCAGGGCATTACTATGGTTGCTCCGCCCATATGCTTTGGGTCGGTGACCGTACCAGACAATTGGATGGTGCCCATGTTGAGTTCTTGAGAGGTGTTGCCAATCCCCTCGGTATCAAGGTATATTTGAAATTTTAGTTCTTTTTGAGTTTGAATAAGTTTGTAATTTTGTGCATCAAATTGCTAAATTCCACCAATCTTACTGAGTTGAGTTTCTAAGAGATTAACAAGTTCAAGTTCAAAAAAGTTTTTGCTTAATTCAATTTAGAGTTATTGATTTAGACACAGTCGTTTGTAATGGATTTGAAGATGGTTAATGTTTGTGGGTCTTGAATTTCATATCGGCATCAATTACGAAATGATTTGTGAATCTGTAATTGCAGGTCGGTGACAAGATGGATCCAAATGACCTAGTGAAGCTTATTGAGATCTTGAACCCTCGGAACAAGGCGGGAAGAATTACGATTATTGTAAGAATGGGAGCTGAAAACATGAGAGTCAAATTGCCCCATTTGATCGGTAAGGTTCGCAGATCGGGACAAATTGTGACATGGGTCGGTGACCCTATGCACGGTAACACCATCAAGGCTCCCTGCGGTCTAAAGACTAGACCTTTTGATGCAATCGTGGTATGTTCTCTAAACCATTTGTTTCTACCTCAAATTAGCATCAAACGACAGGTTATATCCTTCTCCTCCGCCGCAGGACTGATAACCTAGAAATAACATGTTCCATGATCGTCTACCAAACTTTCGTTCAATTATATGTAAATAATAAAACAAGAAACTAATATTCTTGGTTGAACATCTTTAGCTAGTGCTGTGGTCCTAGTCCACGGGGTAGGTAAAAACTTTAGATATTATAAAAATAAATTCCTTTGTTGATAAGTTAGGTGGAAACCATATGTCTTAGTAAAGAATTCAACTGCAATATTAGTGAGGACAATGGAGGGGTCGGGCGGCTGGCAGGGGAGAAACTCAATCGACGAGATATTTTTCAAGCCGTCTGCCCAAGTGGCTTAGTTTTCTTATCTTATGGCGTGGTGTGTGCATTTCTTTTTTTAAGTGACTGTAAAATGTTACAATCAAAAATCTCATCACCTAAAACTCTTTGATTTTCTTATAGGCTGAGGTCCGCGCCTTTTCGATGTTCATGAACAAGAAGGAAGCAACCCAGGAGGTATCCATCTTGAAATGACTGGACAAAATGTGACTGAGTGCATCGGAGGGTCAAAGACTGTTACTTTTGACGATCATTGAATTATGTTGTTTTAGATGGCACCTTTGAGAGATTTGATGTCCATCATGACGGAATTCCCGAGTACTCTCTTGTTTGTGTATCTCCTGGCAATCAAATTACTGGTTTCAGTAAGTAATTCTTAATTTGGGTTCTTGATATATCAAACTTTACCCGGTTCTTGATTAATGGGTGTTTATTTGTGGAGAGTTGAGGGGTTAAGGATCAATACTTTGTTTTTTTGTAGTTGTTTTGTATAATGCAGAAGGTGCCGAAAGACATTGCGCTATAAATGAGACACATTACCTGAGAGCAGAAATGTTTCTGATGTTAATGAAAGCAATTGAGGAGAGGGCTGAGGAGTAAGTTTTATCTGCTAGGTGTACATGATCATGTTTGTTAAGTTTAATTTTGTTTCTGAGTTAGAATCTAATGGAAAGAATTGTTCTGAACAGTCATAAGGTATTTTATTTGGAAGTAGTTTCACTCTCGGATTACGATGAAGTGTTCTTTGAAGTAAGCATCTCATAACTTTGGTCAATTTCTGTATGTAATTAGCATGATTTAGACGGTACAAGATTGGTCAATCTGCGATATTGAATTTCTCGCCTTTTGGTTCACTATGTTTTGATTGACACTACTTTTATGCGAACCTTCTATTGTTGGACTTTGAGTAGAGTAGTAAGCTTAATTTCCCATATAACAAGACTGTGATAATGCTGTATATTGGCATCTAGCTGAATAGTACACGGAGCCTAGATTGGGCGATAGCTTGTTGGTATTTGGTGCATTCCTCTGAATGTACCCGAGTAATTAAGGAGTGCCAATCTAGTTGCATTGAGTTTCCAAAGTTGGCTCAAACTCGCACTATCTAGGAAAATGTAGAATACTTGCTTAATTAAATTTTACGGAATTTTTTTTCGTTTCTTGAATGTTGGATCAGTGATGCTTTGAGTCATGACTATTGCTTATGCATATGCTTAAACAGTAAACCTCACCAATTTTTTCTTCAGATGGGGTATATTCGCATAAGGAATATTTTGATGTCATTGCGGGAGAGCTAGTAAATAAGAGTAGGGATTCTCCTTCCATAACCTGAATCGTGCTTGGATTGGTGGAGCCACAATAGATGATGGTAGCAGGTGTTGGAATTGCAAGCCGTGAATAGAGAAGAAAGTAATGTGTTGCTGCTACAAGAAATGGGTTTTTGCTAAGCTCTTGCTGCAGGTGAACAAGTGAACAAGGAGAATTGCAGATGGGTTTGTAGTGGAGCTGTGGTTGTCTGGTTGAGAAGATGAGTAATTTCCGTGAGTGATGAGGATCCGAATTGAAGAAGAAGCTGATTTGGTTGGACTGGATTTTGGTTAAGTGGTTTATCCTTCTTCACTGGAGAAAGTGAGGTGTTGTTGGTGAGATGAATTGAGTGGTTTCTTGGGAAGTTAGTGAAGGCTACTTTGGAAGATCTTTGTGGTGTTAAGTATTGCAATAGGAGTGTTGAAATTGAAGTCCTGGGTAATGAAGAGACCGAGGCCAAGAAATCAGTTGTGGTGGTTCTTTGTTGAGTGTGAGATTGAAGGGTTTGATATGAGAATTAGATTGCAGCTGCAGGGGAGGCCAATATTTGCGTTTTACGATTTATATGATATTTTTAGTCATGTACAAAGAATTTATCATTTTATTTTCTTTCGTTGCGCAACATAGTACAAGGTGATTTGAAGTTAGCTAGGTAATGCAATTGGAGTGGCAGGTTAACTTGAATGAATGTAAATGTGTTACACTGACAGGTTAATGTGAATGTGAAATACTTTCGGCAATACGGTTTCAGCTATAATTTTTTTCGGCAATATGGTTTCAGCTATAATTTTTTTTTTCAAAATTATTTTATGCACACAACTTCTAATAAGAGTTGTGTTCCATATTTCAACTACACAAACCAGAGGTGGTGAAAGAATGTCTTTACAACATAACTAGGTGCTGTCCAACATAGTTCTACAACTCTAACAAGTGTCGTGCAAATCTTATTCATAATAGTAATAGGAGTTGTTACATATTTCTACAATACATATCCTAGGTTGTCTAAGATAGTCCTTCAACTTATACAAGTGTTGTGTTACATATTTCTTCGATACGCATCCTTTGTTGTGTAAAATAGTCCTACAACACAAGCAAGAGTTGTGTTAGGCTTTCAAAAAAAAAAAATTGAAAGAGAATCACAACTTTGGAAAAATATTGTCAAACCATGAATCACATCACTCTTTACAACTCTTAGTCAAGCATTGTAAAAAAGCTTGGACTTTCTACAATACCCCACCTACACAACGCATAAAATTGTGTTGTCGTAGGTGTACTACAACGCTAATACAGTGTCGTCAATGATGATTTTTTCCGTAGTGTAAGGGGCGACCACTTGCTATTCGCACCCCGGGAATGGTTAGGGGGCGAATTGTCTTCTTCACGTTCAAACACCAAATTTGGCGGGAAAATATACTCTCGCTGCTGCAAGATTTTCAGGCGAGATTTTGTATAGGTTTTTGGTCATCGATTTTCACGGGATTTGGTTGGATTTGACTTTTGGAGATAAAACAGGGCTCGTAGCTGTTTTGGATTTGAGAAAAGAGGAAGATTTCCATATATATAGACGACACAAGAATGTAAAAGTATCTCGGATTTTTGGTTTGAAACTGGGAAAGAATTTGGACGAGTCTTGTTGGATTTTATCACGAACTTGAATTGGGTTGGGCCTGTTGATACGAAACAGGAGTGCTACAGAGTTCGGTTTGAAGAGAAAAAAAAACACGAGTTTACATAATCTCGATTAAACAGGAGAAGTGCATTATCTCGGGTATGGATTGGCTATTTTACGGAAGATTACGTAGAAGAATGGGAAATAATATCTTTCTTGTGATTCGAATATACTTGGAGAGGGTTTGGTGAATACCTGACAGCCAGTAGAAGCCGCGTAGAGGAGAGGAATACAAGGGAAGTCCGTGACTTTTGGGGAAAGAAAAGAAGAGATTTCTTGGAGAGTTAATTATCCTGTTGGGTATAAAAAGGATTGTACGAGTCTTAGAAAGGAGAATCGGGAGTTTGGGGTGGTTGCTGTGAAGAAAAGAACGCTGCATAGAAGAAGTAGCAGCAGCAGGTGAAGAAGAAGGAGAAGGGTTGCAGACGACACTACAGAAGTGTCGTTCTCAAGAACCCTAATCTGAAGAACATTGGACCAACGGAGTCAGTCGCAGAGAAGTCTTATATTCTACAACAGTTTTCATATATCGTATTCAAACAACACAAAAGAAGCAGTCTTATTTCTTCTGTAACAGTCTGTTTGTAACGCCTCTTCAGCGTTGCAAACTGCTTGAGTTATTAGCTTTCTCTTGTTTTTCACACTTTTGAGCTATGAACACCTATTTTGAGCACATGATTAATATGAGGAGCTAAACCCCAACACTGGGATGACGGAGGAAGCCATATTTCATGCGTGTGGTAATTATATTTAATTCTTTCATGACTTTTTGCATGGATTGTTAATTGTTTTATGGTTTTTATTGAATGGTTGTGATTTCAATTGATGGGTTATACTTAGGTTAAGTCTTTTGATATCCCATGCTTTAGATATACAAATCGTTGCTTTTCAAAAAATCTACCTTGGCAAAGAAACAGAGTCAATATTTTATTTGAGCTATAATTGTTTGGAATAAATATATGAATCGCATGAATGAGTTTATGGTGGAATCCCGAGTCTCAGTATCTCTCGAAATTGTGACAAACCTTGTATATATATTTTCTTTGTTTTTTAGTATTTCCTTAAATCAAACCTTTACAAGCCCGAGTTGAACGAACTTTTACTACCACTTTACAAACAACTTCAAAATCACATCAGAAGTCGGCTAACAGATGGACTCAACCTGATACTAATTGGACTAAGCTCAATGTGGACGCTGTTTTTGATAATTACAAAGGAGGATGGGCAGTGGTGGCAAGAGACTCTGACGTCAATTTTTCAGGGTGCGGCACTATGTCTCAGGATGTTTTGATCCCTATTGAAGCAGAAACAAGAGCGGTGTTACTGGCTGCCGAATTTGCTGTGCTTGCAAACCTGCAGAAGGTCATTATTGAACTGGTAGTTAGAATGCTAACAGAAGAGAAGGTCCTTATTCCATGGAGACTGAACCACTTCATTCTCCAAATTAGAGCTGTGTTGAAGAAGCTAGCTGAAGTCAAGATAGTTTTTAACAAAAGGGATGGGAACTTGGCGGCCCATGCCCTGGCTAAATCCGCATTATCTAACCACTCCAACATGTGGTGGTTTTCTTCCAAACCTCCTTCTTGTATTGCTACTTGCTTGCAAGCTGATATGTCTGCTTTGTAATTTTTTTTTCTTTGTTGTGTATCAAAAAAAAAAAAATTTACTCCGCAAATGTAATGACTCTGGACGGCACGGTACTGCTCATTTTTGAAAAGGGAATGCCATTATGATTCGAACATCAACACATATGTGTTCGATGAAATTCTTGATTATATTTGATTTGAACGCAATGGTATTTTCCACGTAAAAAAAAGGAACTTCCCATTTGAATACATTCGTGCTACTTTGTTCAGATGGGAGGGTTTTGTTTGTGAGTGCAAAATACCATTGCATAGCCTCCATTAATGGAATGTTTTGAGGAGAAATTCTAGGGGTGCATGCATTGATTAAATTGAAAACAAATTAGATCTTAATTAACCTTAAAAACTGAGGAATTAGACTTGATTAGAGGAAGACAGGGGATAGTGACTGTTACAATTTTTTTTTTTGTTGAACTGCCCCACTGCCAGATCCAACACCGCTCAACCCACTATAGTGGATGAAAATAGCAGAAATTCAAGGGTGCATGCGTTGATCAGATTGAACACAAATTAGGTCCTAATTTGTTTACAGAGAAAGAGAGCATTGATTGGTTAAATAAGCCCAATTCACGTCCTAAATTAGCTCTCAATTAGTAGCGTAATGGGTTTTTGCCACTACTGTTTTGGGTTGGGCAATGGTTTTTTTAGTCTGATAAACATTTTCATGTTGCTTGTGCACAACAGTGACACTATTTGGTCCAAATGGATGTCCTTCCATGAACACCCTAACATACGACAGATTGGCATCTATTTGAGGGCCGCAAACAGAAGACGCGTTTTCTATCTGCTGTTTCTGTCCAGGTAAACAAACTGAAATTGAAGAACAGTTGGAAATAAAATAAAAATTCTCATTTAAATGAATAATAACCTTGCGTCTTTAGGGGCGCCTCCAAACGAATTAGGGGCGACACAAAAGGACAAAATAGGTCATAATCGGAAGGTTAATCCATAATCGGAAGGTTAATCCATAATCCCATTTTTTTAATGGCCAAACTACCCTTTACAATCGGGAGGTAACTATACAATCGGTAGTTAATCAACAATCGGTAGTCAAGATAGTTCATATAACTACCGATTATACAGTGGCTCTCTTTTTGCAAAATATCCTACCATAATCGGTAGTCAAGATAGTTCATATAACTACCGAATATAGAGTTGCCCCAAAATGTGATTTTGCAAAAATCCTCAATTTTTTGAATTTTGGTTGAACATATAATCGGTAAGATAGGAAGAGCTATCATGACTTCCGATTATACAGACGCTCTCTTTGCAAATATCCTACCATAATCGGTAGTCAAGATAGTTCATATAACTACCGAATATAGAGTTGCCCCAAAATGTGATTTTGCAAAAAATCCTCTTTTTTTGAATTTTGGTTGAACATATAATCGGTAAGATAGGAAGAGCTATCATGACTTCCGATTATACAGTCGCTCTCTTTGCAAATATCCTACCATAATCGGTAGTCAAGATAGTTCATATAACTACCGAATATAGAGTTGCCCCAAAATGTGATTTTGCAAAAATCCTCAATTTTTTGAATTTTGGTTAAGTCTATAATCGGTAGTAAATGAAGTTATCATGACTTCCGATTATACATTGGCTTCCTTTGCAAATATCCTACCATAATCGGTAGCCAAGATAGTTCATATAACTACCGAATATAGAGTTGCCCCAAAATGTGATTTTGCAAAAATCCTCTTTTTTGAATTTTGGTTGAGCCTATAATCGGTAAGAAAGGAAGAGCTATCATGACTTCCGATTATACAATCGCTCTCTTTGCAAATATCCAGACCATAATCGGTAGTCAAGATAGTTCATATAACTACCGAATATAGAGTAGCCCCAAAATGAGATTTTGCAAAAATCCTCTTTTTTTGAATTTTGGTTGAGCATATAATCGGTAAGATAGGAAGAGTTATCATGACTTCCGATTATATCTTGACTCCCGATTCAATTATTCTCGAGAATTAAATGACTGTGTGTCAGAAATGGATGAAAACCAAAAAAATCCAAAACAGATGAAATTCAATTTTCGTAGAAAAAATTTTCTACGAGACGCTGTCTCGCACTCTGCAAGGGGGCGCTGCCCCCTAGACCCCCGCGAACACAGCCGGGAGGGGCTACGCCCCCCCGGACCCCCCCCAGACCCCCTGTATAGCGTACCGACATTGTATTCATTGTATTCATACCACGTCCATGCCCGTACCGAGTTTTTTCAACTGCATTGGTTGAGCCTATAATCAGTAGCAAATGAAGGTATCCCGACTTCCTATAATCCCAAAGATAATCGGTAGTAAAAGATAGTTCATATAACTACCGAATATAGAGTTGCCCCAAAAAGAGATTTTGCAAAAATCCTCTTTTTTTCTAATTTGGTTGAGCCTATAATCGGTAGTCAAAATAGTTCATATAACTACCGAATATAGAGTTGTCCTAAAATGAGATTTTTGCAATCGGTAGCCAATTAAACTACCGATTATGAAGGGGCATACAAGTATTTTCATCCTATTTTGTCTTTTGTGTCGCCCCTAATTCTTTCGGGGTCGCCCCTAAAAGTGCCAGGAATAATAACAACCAGTGATTCAGCAGTGGTACTGGTAAAATATCAGGGCATCAATATTGGTAGACCTATAGCTACCTATAGCTACCGAGGACCTCATTCTTCTTTCTCGAACACACAACCAACTGCCGTTACTTTTCTACGAAGCTCCACAAGGTCTGCAGCATTGAACCTTCCACGGATGTTGAAGGCATTTTTGATCTCTTCAGCTGTTTTCCCCTTCACGAGCTTATTCACTGCTTGGCATGTTATAATCTGTAGGTTCTTGATATCCAAGTAGTCTGCAGCGAAAACAAGATCCATTAAGAGATGCTTGTCGAGATTAAGAAAGTCCGCATAACTTGTAGTTTCTAATCCGCAGAATGTAATGACTTTTGCCAAATTACATTTGATTTTATAGCAATACTATTTTCAATACTATAAAATCAAATTTATTTGATTTTATAGCAATACTATTCTCCATGGTCACTCTTTGACGACGATATATGTAATATGCTACGCACCAAATTTCCTATGGTTGAAAATACTAACACAACATGTTTATAAATAATCTGGTCTCATCGATTCATAAATGCGTAGGATTCAAATTGAGAAATGTAATTTTTTTGTCAAATATATTGAGAAAATGGGTCATTTGTCCAAAAAAATTTAAAACACGGTTCAAATGGACGAGTAAAAAAAAGTACGGGTGAAATAGCCAAAAAAAAATAGCAAGGATGAAACTGGATTTCATCCTGGCTTATACTTAAAATATAGCAAGGATGAAACTGGATGCATCCTGTGTAAAATAAAAAATAAGAAAAAAATATTTGAAAATGGACAGGATGAAACTGGTTACATCCTGCCTATTTTTAAATTTTTGTCCATTTAAACAAGATCTTTTTAATTTTTGGCTATTTAAACAGTATCAAAACCTAAGTGTCTTTTTCACCCAGAAATTGTTGATTTTGGTCTTTTTGACCCATTTTGTGAAATATATTCTAGTTTTTAAGTTCAATATATTAAACTTAAAAACTAGAATATATTCAGAATAAAAACTGAAATAAGAAAAATCCCATAATTGATTTAAATCTAATTTTTTTTGAAACTCATGCGTACATATACATTTCGGTAGGTAGCTCTCTAAAATTAATTTTTTAACGTAATAATAGCACGAGGAGTGATCATGAAGAAGAAGTAAGCGACACAGTTGGGATCGGAAGCATTTTTACATGAAAAAAATAGTATTGCTATAAAATCAAATATAATTAAGAGTGTCAAATAAAATAAAGGGGGATTTTGCGTTTCCCCCTCAAAAAAGATACCTAATTTGCATTACCCCCTCTACAAATTGCTAATAGGTAAAACCCCCTATAACCTAACTGTGCCGTGACAGCCCAGTTAACTCAGCACGTGCAACACATATGTGTGGTATAAATAAGATAATAGACATTGTTGCTCTAAACACGTGGTTAAATCATAGTTGATCATAAAAATACACGGCCCACATTTGTCCCCTCATAACAATATGGACGCGTTTTTTAATCTGAACTGTAGCACACCATCTTCATTCTTCAGTTTTACTAAAATCTACTCCTCCACCACCATCACCATCTTCAGTTTTACAAACCAATTGGCACTAGAGGACAAAGCCCTGTTGACAAAGTAACAAAACCCCTTCGTATTTCACTGTGATTGATTTTCACCACATTTTAATCTCATCACACCAATCTCAAACAAACCATTAAAAAACTAAAGATTCAAATAAGTCATACACAACAAAAGTAGTAAAGATAAGAAAACCTCACGATTTACCAATATATAATTGCCAAAAACAAAGGGGTTAATTTGGTTTAAATGCTAAGTTCAATTTCTACTTCTACTGTTTTGATCTTAAGTACTCGTGTTTCACTGTGATTGATGTTTTCGCCATTATTTGCAGATGAAAGTTCTATAAGAAATTTTCAATCAATTTTGAAATTAGGTGAAATTAGGGTTAGATGAAACAAGATTTAGGGGTTTTTCCTTTTATTGATGATAAATGATGTTGGTTTCTGTGTGTGTGAGAGAGAAGAATAGCATGTTGATGGGTAATCAAAGGGAAGTTGGGGTTTACTTCAATTGAAATTTTTGATCATAGTGAACCAGAGAGATTTAGTGCTCGAGTGGGGGAGGCGATGAAAAGGCGGATCGGTGAGAAGAACACTTATGTTTTGCCTCTGCAGCTCTGCTAAAGGTTATTTTAAGGGTTTTAGAATTCTTTTTTTACTTATTTATTATGCGCATGCCCACAACACGTGCTGAGTTAACTGGGATGTCACGGCGCAGTTAGGTTAAAGGGGGTTTTACCTATTAGCGATTTGTAGAGGGGTAACGCAAAATAAGTATCTTTTTTGAGGGGGAAATGCAAAATCCCCCTAAAATAAAACAAGAATCCTTTTGCTGTTTCTCCATCTGAGATTTTTTAGATTCCGATGTATAAGTTCTTGGCACCGTATCTGCATAGAACAAAATAGAAAATCAGAACATAAAATAACAATCATAATAAGAGAGAATATATTATCCTAATTTGATTAGGGGCCAGACATTTTAATTGGGGGCCATAACTTTTTATTTGCACCCCAATTTTTTGAGGGGCGTATTAATATGATATTGAAAAGACTGTTTTACCCTTTACTAAACACAAATCTTAAAAATCAGTTAACCCTAATTAAAAGCCTTAATTAGGCCCCCAATTTCATATACCCTAAATCAGTTTCCTCTCCTCCCATTTCTCTTCATCTTCCTCTCCTCCCCTTTCTCTTCTCCACCACCACCATTAACGACTCCGCCCGATTTTTTTTTTCTTCGACCGATTCATCGTTTAATCGTCGATGTTAGAAGAGAATCGACGATTAACTTCTTCTTCAAACATGGCTCGTACAAAGCAGACCGCTTGCAAAGAACGTCAAATTCCCAATCTCGTCGACACCGTCAAAAGAAAGGTTATCGAGGGACGAACTCCAAAACCCAAAAAATCGAAACCCAAAGAAGATATGGGTCCAATTAGAAGGTATGTGAACTTAAACCCACCTTCTATGCGTTTTTTTGTTGTGTATTGATTGCGAAGTTGAGTCTGGTAACTGAAATTTAGCGGTTTCAGTTAAAGGGTCGTTAGTATCGTAGTGGATACCCCTAACGACTTTTCATTTGCATGCTTATTTTATGAAAAATCGTTAGTGTATTAGGTTGAAGATGACGACCCTTATTCTGCTACTTCGACATTTTTTGCCCTAGAATAGAGTCGTTAATCTTTTATGTTGCAGATGACGACTCTTGTTTGCCGACCCTTATTTATTCCCTAACGACTCTAGATGGAACTCGAACAACCCTCTGTTCCAAAAATTGATAGTTTCGTCATCTCATTTCCCCTTGAGTCGTCACTTAAGTATATGCCCTAGAGTCGTCAACCCATAGGATCGTTATTGTCCTTTTGACGACCCTTTGTTATTTGACAGGGTCGTCATCATATTACTTTGAGTCGTCACATGATATAGAAGGGTCGGTTGTGTTTTAGATTATCGGATTGACGACTCTTTTTCTGATAACCATAAAGTTGATGTCTTATTGGGTTTTTTTTTGTTTTTTTGTTTCGAAACCAAATGCAGAACCAAAGGCAAGGTTCCAATGACGATAACTCCACCTTCCAAAGCTCCACGCCATGATAAATACTTACTTGCCGGTCCATTACGCGGTAAGAAGCCGAGTGAGGTATCATTTTCTATCACCGAACCAAGAGACAAAGCTAATGAGTTGTCGGAATCATCAGAATCAGACTCTCCTGTTATTTCCGCTAGCAGTAGTGGTGAAGAAGAAGAAATCCAAGAAGAGGAGATACAAGAAGATCCTCCCATACGAGGTGAAGAGGAAGTAGAGAGTGACAATGATGATGAAGATAATGTTAGTGGTGATGATTCTGATGATGGTAATGGTGATGATGATGAGCGGGGAAGGGGATGGAGGTAATAATGGTGGTCATGAGGAGGAAGAGGATGAAGGGGATGATGTTCTTTGGTAATGATGATGAAGAGGATGATGGTAAACAAGATGTAGAAGTGAAGAACTGAATGCAAAGCCGAAGCCGGTAAAGAGGGTTAAGAAGGATGGAACTGATATTGCACCCAGCGCGAGACACGTTCCCACGCCTCATTTGATGTTGGAGCCTCTTCGAAGTGGTAAACCAAGAGGAGAACCTAGAGATGGGGGCAAAGTTCTATTTGGATATTCTGGATCGTGGGCTCATACCATCTATGAGACAATAGTAAGAATCCCAACTTTGCTTGCTATTTGATTAGTTGGTTGATATTACTTTTTTAATATGTTTTTTAATATTTATTTGTTTATTTTTTGCGGGATCATAAGAATGCCGCACGTCTTTTCGTGCACCAATCTTCTTTTAAGAAAATGGAGTTAAGCCGCCACAAGTGAATGTGCAAGAGTTAGAGAATATGTTGAAAACTCCGGCTTGTACAATGTCGTTGTGAACTCTGTGATTGCGCATGACAAGGTTGCAGTATCTAGTTTCGTGAAAGGTATTACGCTGAAGTCGAAACATTCCAACTTCCTTTTGGCGAGATGGCATTGACTCCCGATGATGCGAAAAGATATTAGGGGGTGCAGGTGTCGAAGGTAAATCAACCAGTGAGAATTTCAAGAGAAGGCCTGGTTGGGATGAAATTTATACATGGACCAAGAACTTGTTTGGCTGGGATAAAGAGAAGACTGATGGGCTTTTAGTGCCGGGAACTAAGTACCCGAAGAAAGAGTTCAAACTTGTGGACATTAGGCAGATGTTTGCTGGTACTGAAGAGGAGGAAAAAAAAGGAGGTCTCTTTGATATGGAATGTCGTTATGCGGCGGCTGCGTATTTGTTGTACGTCCTTGCGTCAGTTGTATTTCCCGACAGCAAAGGTAACAGGGTGAGCGCCAACCTTCTTCAGCCTTTGGACCCCTTAGAAGATGTGAACAAGTACTCTTGGGGGACCGCCATAGTTGCACATCCGAATGGTCGGCTTTTCCCAGTGGATCTCGCGAACGAACTTCTCAAATTAATGGGAATTTGGCTCTAATACGAGTATTGGGATTGATGAAAGTTGTCTTTTTAGTATGTTTTTTTCCTTTTATATATTTTTATGTTTATTTGATTGTTTAAAAAAATTTAACTTTGGTTGTTGTAGGTCCTGGATTTATGATCATTTCCGTCCTTTGTTCAAAAACAATGAAGATGTGAAAATCAACTCAAAATGAAGCCAGGTAGTCCAACAGGAACCCGTTGGTTGTACTCCGGTTCTCGGGATAGGGAACAAACCGATGCCTTGATAGAAATGCGTAAAAACTTGACAACATCACGGCGGAAGAGGTAATCTTTACTCCTTACAAGGATGCTAGAGTTGGCGCAATGGAAGCATGTCGTGTATTACCATGGCCCTTTGTTTCACCCTAACGGTTTTTCAATGTACAATCCTATGAGAATCATGCGTCAACTTGGGTTTGTTCAAGATTCACTCGATGAAGACTATGTACCTCCGTTCAAGCGCAAGTTGAACAAATGTGAGGCCGACAAGGATGACATAAAAGTGGTTTATGAACCTGCAACTGATGTCAAGCATTGGAATAATAGAAATTCTAGCCTCGTAGACATCACATTTTGGGTGCATGTGGATGAAGGTTACGAGGCAACAACGGATTACTATCAATGGTACGAAGGCTTCTCCCATGGTAGGGTAATACGGATCGATCATACTACGGGTAGGAGGACCAACTGAGCATCCACATCTGCTTCTCAAGCTGACGGTAGAGATGATACTACCATTCTTAAACTAGTGGTGAGTATTTATTTGTGTAATTGTGTTATTCATTTACATACAAATATACGTCAGTTCATTAGAATTGTTTTTTTTAATGTATATATATAGAGGGAACGAATGAAGCTTTTTGTCAAGGCTTTTTGTTGCTCGGCTGACAAATGGGTAGTGATTGATCCTGTGAAGCAACATCGGTACGCTGATTATTGCACGCACATTGAAAATCCCAATGCAAATAAGATGTTTGCTGAGCTGGACAAGGAAGGTAAGAGGACCCGGAAAACACGTAGCCGAGCACAACAACGTGGTGAACAGGGGCAAAGTAGCCAACATCATGATGAACAAGGTACCGGAGAAGATGGTGGTTCCCCAGGGGGCAGTGATACTCGGGTCCTCCTCCTAAGAAAAGCCGGAAAGTTTCCCGGTCAGGGAAGTAAGGAGGAGGTCGAGGTTGAGATGGTGGTCTTGAGTGAGGAGATGTTACCGCCTACTTGAACTTATGTTTATTTTACTTTATGACTTGAACTTATGTGTTTGTTGAAACTACTTATGTGTTTGGGTTGGATGGTTTGTTGAAACTACTTGGTTTTAAGAAGGATGTTTACTAGTATGTTTGTTAGAATAATGTAGTACTCTAATGCAGTCCAGATTATACACTGTGATAGAGTTAGGGTCGTCAGCTTTGTTCTGTAGCAGATTAACGACCCTATTTGTGATACACATAGTCGTTAAGTGTTTCAATTAGAAGTCTAACGACTCAGAGGGAAATGAACACAGTGATGACCTTTTTTTTCCTGCATAGAGTCGTTACTGGTTATATTGAAAACAATGACGACTCTTTCTTAGCTTAACACATAGGAGATGAACCATACTTTCTATGGATAGAGTCATTATTGATTGTTAAGTTGACGATGACGACTCTAGGTCAACAAAACATCCAGGAGATGAACGACAGTTTATATGTCTAGAGTCGTTATTTATTATGTATAAACCAATGACGACTCTATGTTAGCAAAAACATCCAGGAGATGAACAATATTTTCTATGGATAGAGTCGTTAGCGGGATCATATAGCAAAGTTAACGAATTTTATATGTGTATTAAATCCGGAAAATACCCCTTTTAGGTATACGAGTCGTTGCTTTTATATGGGATATACCGACGACTCTTAGTTAAAATAACAACCGGAGAAAGTCCAACATGGGTTTATAATAGAGTCGTTATGTTTATAACATAGAATAGTAACGACTCTTTGATTCTCAAGTTAACATTTCATCAATCTCGAATTACATAATAGTTAATATGGGTATTCTTGAATTTGACACATCAAATGTTCGTCAATGAACCTTTCGCTCGACGATACAACGTTGTATATTCTTTGTGGTGAATGAACTTAGTATCCCCATTACGTATTGTCCATAACCCATTGAAACGTTCAAATTTGTCATTAAAGGAGGAATGTTATATGTTAGTAATTTTGAAGCATGAGGAAAGTATAAATATTAAAGAATTACTCACTTTTTCCTTAAGAGGAGCTCGGGGATGATGGTCGTACACCATATTTCTAACTTTTACATACTCTCTCATTGCACTTTTAATGTAGCTGAATCGAAATGCCAAGTCTCTCCATTTTAGGTTATTAGGATTCGCAGTGCGACCGTAGAAGAACTCCTTAACTCTCTTCCAAAAAAATTGAATAGATTTCATTTGGACGTTCACGAAAGGTATTAGCAAACGATTTAACGAGACACAAATCTTCATACGGTTCCCATTCAGCCATTGCAATTGAAAGATTACGTAGTTTGGTGGAAAATAGAATGGTTTTGGGCTATTTTCTCAAGAGGATGGGGTGGTATTATATAGAAGAAAATCCCAACGGTCGTTTTTTTTTGAAATTCACAACATGGGTCGTTATCTATGTGATTAAACTAGTTGACGACTCAAGAGCAGGTTGTCGTAAAATTAATTATATGACGACTTAAGGTATAGTAAATCTTGAATTAATAAAACAGAGATAACGATCGTTTATTAAAATAAATTGAATCTCGATTGAAAGGAAACTTGGAATAATAGCATATTAAATATGAATTAGAAGGTGGAAATTCCTTTGAACACATTACATGTTAATCCTGTTTCTGGTGCGAGATTCAACTAGCATTGCGGCGTCGATGTGATAAAAAGGCTCTCCTCTCCATTTGGTATATGCGGCACAGGGCAAAGACGCCTATCCCCTTTGTGCCTCGCGAGAAACTCGTTGTACTTGGTGCACCATTTCATAACAAGAATCGTCCTATGACTAATGTGGGACGACAAGTAAGGATATCGTAGTTTCTTGTTGTTATTAATGAAAGGACCCGAACCAACTTGGCTCCAAAATTTAGTATCATGTTGATGTTCTTCATGGAGATCCCTGACGATGTAATAATTTTTAACCCATTCGGTCTCTTCCTCGACTTGCTTGAATCTTTCCCGGAGTTGGGATTGTTCTTCGGCTCATTTTTTGGCCTCGCGCAACTCTTCTTCTTCCTTCGTAGGATATGGCGTGAAAGTGTACGGTTTTTTAGTAGGTCGCATGCTTTTTTTGCGTATCTCTTCTTCCATTGCCAATATTGATTTGGTTGGTCGCTTGCATCTTCTAAGTATATATGTTATCAATTGAATTGGTAGTCGATGAAGGATTTGCCATTTACAAACTAAAATTCTTGAGGTGGTTTTCAATTGAATTTGCTCCTGGAAGTGTTCCTCTATATATACAATAATTACCAACGGCTATTTTTTTTGGGAAAAAGTGTATACAAAAAAAAGCCGTTGGGGATTTTCTTAATAGAGTCGTCCATGTATACACTATAATGATGACGACTCTCTGGGGAAGAACTAGAGTCGTTACTTTGTATGTTTATAGGGATCACGACTCTAAGTATTTAAACATCCAGGAGACTGTCAAATTTTTAAGGTTAAAGTCGTTAATGGTTATGTATATATGAATGACGACTCTTAGTTGGAAAAACATCCAAGAGACTGTCAAATTTTTAAGGTTAAAGTCGTTAATGGTTATGTATATATGAATGACGACTCTTAGTTGGAAAAACATCCAGGAGACTTTCAAATTTTCAACGTTAGAGTCGTTAATGGTTATGTATATATGGATGACGACTGTATTGCTGAAAACATCCAGGAGACTGTCACATTTTTAAGGTTAGAGTCGTTAACTTGTATGTATATATGAATGACGACTTTTAGGCGTATAAACATCCAGGAGACTAGCAAATTTTACAGTTAGGGTCGTTAAGGTGTATGTATATATGGCTGACGACTCTGTAACATAATTCAAATTAACTATGAGGGTCGTTGGTGGTTTAATCCAACTAGGATAAAACGCATTGTATTCATTAAGCATTCTTCAAAATACAAATATCTGGGTAGAAGATACAACCATTATCCAAAAGTATGCTTCAAAATGCAATGCATAGTTGAGAATAAACATCTTCTCTCACTATTCATTTCCCAAGTCTAAGTAAACCGGGGTTGGGTCCATAGCATTCCAAATTTTCATTCCATACTCATACTGGTTTGTCCACTCCTTGGTGTACTCTCCCCAATCACCATACACCCGTGGTAGAGGACATTCTTCGGAAATCTTCAAGCCTATGTAATGGTTATCATTGACATGTGCCATTACAATTTTTCTTTTCTTTGTCGCCGCCTCGCACCTAGTTTTTGAGGGTACGTACATACAAGAGGCTCCGGGGAAGCCTTTGCTGAATACAATTACAACACAAGTGAATGTCCGCCAAAAGTTGGCCACCAAAAGGCATTTGCATCCAAAACTTATAACCGGCCTTCTTCGACCCCTTCCTCCATTTCACGTTTGAAACCAACTCCCTAAACTTCAATTCCCTCTCTTTTTGATCTCCTTCCATGAGCATTTTCAAATATAGTTGTTTGTCCCGAACTAGTTTTTTCCGCCATTTTTTTTCTTGCATATTCGATTTGGGTGAGCTTAAGTTCGTCGGCCTCGTCGAAATGCCCTAATTGTTCCGTTGCAACATGGTAACCACAATTTCCATCGCCGTCAACGTCGTCGGTGGATAAAAGGTGATACAAGATGACGTGAGGAAGTTGGTCGGTATACTCTTTATACAAAGTGTAAGCAACACGATGTGGTATTCCTTGGGAATCTCTAGGGTGCGCGGATTACCTTTTATTCCTCTTATCGTAACCATTCCGCTCGTTTGGCTTTGCTGGGTACCGACCACATGGTCTACAACATCCATGTCTTCCTTTGGCAGCCCCCTTGCCTTGGGTACGAAAGAGTTCTCATACTCCGTATATTCCGCTTTGGACATACCGATGACGTGACAGGGTCACTTTTGCAACTCTTTGCCGATTTCACGGTTTCTCTAAAAGACTTTTTAGTTGTGGGTATACCCGGTGGTTTTTGTTTGATTGGCTCTTCTTCTACTCCCAAGCTCTTACGGGCAGCCGGCCACAAATTAGAAACCAGTATCTGTCTTCCTGCACAATTTGTTTTTCGATATTTCTCATTGATATACTTGCCAATCTCAAGGTCTCCAAATTGTTCATCAGCGGCTCCTGTGGGATTTGGGATGAACCCAAGTTGCTTCCAAAAAGGATCGATATCTTCAATGGGAATGAGCCCCTTGTACCCACCGAGCTTATGTTTACATGGGAGGCCAAGCCACGTCTCAGTTGTACAATTACATTTAATGACTTTTCCATCGTAAGCTTTCGCTCGAAATTTGTTAAGTTCGGTCATCATATGCTTTATTGCCCACCATGACACTTGGTGCGAAACCCCACATAGCAATTCTTTGTCTTCCATGTATTGCTTCAAAAAACGGTCCTTACTATACTCCATCTGAGTCACTATCTTGCTAAGGTCATCCTCGGCGTGCTCGTGAATAGCTTCCTGTACCGTAACTACCCCACCTGTGTTCTCTTGAAGAATTGTTTTCAAACGTCCATGGGACTGCTCTGCAATACTCGTGGACTCATTTTTGTAGTGCTTGTACTTATTGGTCCATGCATAAACAAACTTTTCCGTCCAAGGATTCAACCATGTATCTAGGCAATAATCGACAACCTTCTTATGATCCGTACTCCAATCATCAATAAACTTTTGAAGATTTGCATAGTACTTTACTTCGGTCTTCAAATGAGCCAAATGGTCCCAATCTTTGCAGAAATCCTCCCATAGATCACCATCTTCAAACATATTTTTCCTTTTCTTTCATTTTCTCTTGGCTATCTCTTTTTTGAAAGTTTACTCGGACGCTCGTCTTCCTCCTTGGAACGTTGATTACCCTTTGCAGGCTTGATCTTTTGGATATGATTCTTGCAATTAGAAAAAATATTCATTTGGATGTGCCACGTACAAAGAAAATGTTGAGCATGTGGAAAAACTTGACGAACGGCACTCATGACTGCAAAATCCCTATCCGTAAATATAACCCGCGGTGTGTCTTCGCCTCGATAAATCAACCGAACTTGTTCCAAAGCCCAAACATAGTCCTCTATTTCTTCCTTTTCCATAAAGCACCATGCCACGGTGAATGATTGCTTATCCGAAGTATGACTAACCACGTTCAACGACGGCATGTTATACTTGTTGGTCTTATAGGTGCAATCTATGAACAAGACCTGGTAAAAACACTGAGCCAAATCCACCATCCTAGGATGGGCAAGAAAAATATGAGTCACTTTGTCGCTTAGGACCCACCCTTGTTTGCAAGGCGTAGTTAAGTTTTTCTTCCAACCACTCGATTGTTGCATAATTAATCTACCATCCCATTCGAGTTCTCCGATCGTTGCTTTGGCTAAAGTGTAGATTGTGGAAATAATAGACCAGTTTGCCTTATCTTCCGCCCTTATTGCATTTAGGATCCGAAGGGGCCTACATCGCTTCATCCGTCGTACCTTTTCCATTTGATGTTGTTTCAACGGCATATCTTTGGGTGCCCTAGAAGAGTACTAGGTGGAGGATGGTTGTGACGACCATCCGGAATACTATACAACTTCCATAGATTAGTTTCAGGATGCCTTTTGAAAACAATCCTGAAGGGGCATTGTATCTTCTTCGATGAAGTTTTGTAGACCATCGTCGTCTTCTTCTCATACTTGTAGTTCTTCCCTTTGTGACTTTCTTCCTTATCCCCCGCTCTCTCGCATACCATCTCCATTTGCTTATAATCAACGTGTTTGCTTTGTACAACTACGCACATCTTCTCTTTTGCCTTGGAAATAATCCATTCCTTGACCTCAGCCTTTGTCTCCCACGTCTACATTAAAACCAATGTCACGTTCATGATGCAACACTAATTAAACAATTTTCATAAAGATATACATCGATTCAAACATTAAAAACATACCAAATCGGTCATATAGTGTTGGGAGGTATCCGGACCGATAATGGAGACGGGTTCAGGTTGAGAGCTCGCCCGTACAACCAACTACATAGAAAAGAAAAAATATCATTTAGCAGTCGTCATCTTTATTTACAGGTTGACGACACTAACAGTCGTCAACATTAATTTTGCAGAACAACGACCCATTCCTCGACAAATGACGATCCTCTTTATACACAGACGACTCTACATTCCCAAATATAAACCATGCTGCCCAGTTTTCACCTTGGGTCGTTACTTTTTATATATCTATCTTGACGACTCTAAATGAACTTATTGCAGACTTTGAAAATCAACGGTAACTTTGACTAGTAGGAGCAGTTATTGCAGAAGTAACTATTTTTTTTTTTTTTTTTTAAACTAGTCGTTGGGTACATTTTTGCTATAAATAAAGACCTATCTCTTCCAAACTTATTCACCCATCACTTTCAATCTTCCTAAATCAGTCACCCATCACTTTCAAACACTAAAAAATGGTTCCAACTCCGTTCAATAATCTAGAAGATGTTGCTATTGTCAGAGCACACACCACTCTCACAAAGCACTCCGTTGAGGAAGCGCAATGGGTGACCAGTAACGAAGACCCAATAAGAGGGCCTTACCTTGGGCATGATCAAAACACCAATGCTTGGTGGAACGGGTGTTTAAGGTATTCAAAGCACTAAGCGGAAATCGTTATAGGAGGACGCCCCCACAATAAGGGAAATGTACGCATATTTATACAATGAATGCGTACTGCTAAGAAACGAATTGAAAGCTCGTAAGGACGCAATGCCGAACGAACCTCGAATGAGTAGAGTAAGTTTGTGAATCAATAGGCCTTTCATCAAAAATTATTTATTTGGTTATCATTATTCAACAACGCTAACTTATTTAAAAAATTGTTTTTCCAGTATACTTTGGGTCGGAGCCAATACGAATTAAAGTACGTCCATGAGTTTTTGCACGAGGACTGCTACACTCTCTTGGAGGAAGTTGAATGGAAATTCGCCCAATATAATTAAACTCTTATAGATTTTATAGCGCAATGAATTGAACAATTTTATGTGTTTTACTTCTATTTTATTTCAACTACATGTATGTTTTTTCGGATTCAATAAAACGCATGACTTCAAATATTGGTGCAATAACTATAGTTCAAAAAGGGTCGTCATGATTCGTTAAAGCAAAAGTGACGACTCTAAAGATTGTTTGAAATTGTTGGCATGAGTCGTCATTTATGGAGAAAAACATATTAACGATTCTAAAGGTCACTTGACACAGAGACTCTTTGACGTTACAGTCGTCAGGCCGTAAACAAAACACATAGACGACTCTTTTGATCATCAAGAGTCGTCACTTGGTTAATATATATAATGACGATCCTTAAAACAGTTAATGTGAATTTTGAATTCACCAAATGTGGTTGAGTCGGGCAACGGTTAAAAATTCAAAAAAAGTGACTGTTGGGTCCTTAATCTCTATAAATAGAGACCCATATCTCACCCCTTCTTCACCCAAACCATAATTCTCAACCTTCACATTCATTTATCATCCAAGAGGAAAAAGAAGAGGAAACACCATGACTAGTACTTACACTTCGGAAGAGAATTGCGCTATTGTGAGAGCTTGGAAAACCGTCACAAACCACTTTGAAGATCTAGGAAAAGACATTGATCAAACATCGGATGCTTGGTGGAACCGTGTTTTCATCGTTTTTGTGGCGTTAGACGGAAATTGCAACTCAAGGTCTTTGAAACTCGTCAAAGAACGGTTCGAGGAGATATTCTTCGAGTGTGAAGTTTTCAAAAGAGAAATCAAGGCCGCAAGGGAAGCCATGCCCAATATGTCGGGTGCTATAAGAGTAAGTATTTAAACAAGAGGTAAAACTTATCCAAAGCTTTCAACAATACTAACTGAGTATGTTTGCGTTTTCAGTTGAGGAAGGCGTATGGCTATTACGAGGAGCTTCGTGGGAAAAAGTTTGAGTTCGACGATTGCTACTTTATCTTGGAAGGCACCATGTATAATTAAGCCATTTATGATTAAGTATATAAGTGCACCGTTATTATCTATTGTATTTCATTTCCTTCAATGTGTCGCTATGAAAGATGTATGCCTTTTACGATTCAATGAAATGATTCTATGAAATCAAAAGTTATGATAATCCAGCGCAAGGGTCGTTAGTATATTAAATAAAACACCAAACGACTCTAAATAAAATTTGAAATGGCGGGATAGGGTCGTCATCTTCTACGAATACATATATGACGACTCTAAGTTTTTATTTACTGAGAGTTATGGGTTTAGAGTCGTTTGTCTCTAAACAAAAAAAATTAACGACCCTTTTTGACCTAGCATAAAGAGTCGTCAGTGTTTATCACACCAACCTAACGATTTTTCATAACCTGGAAAAGTTGCAGGTTTGAGTCGTCATCGTTAGTTCCAATTCACTGACGACTTTGAAGAGTCGTTAATGAATCCAACCCCGACTATAACGACTCTCACACTGACGACTTAAACAGTGACCATCAATCGACCCCTTGGAGCACCATTCAGACAATTTCAAGAGTATATGAGGTTTACCTGATTGTTTTGAGGTGCGGGTTCTTCATTTGGAGTATCGGTTCCTTCATTTTGAGGAGTAGGATCTTCATTTCCACCATTATTCATGGATTCCTCCATTAACATCTCTTCATCAAACATCCAATCCATAGGATTATTAGAGACAATCTCACCATCAACACAATCATGGTTATTGTTTGAACCTTCACCAACCTCATGCCCTTCACTTGAATCATTCATTTCTAAAAACCCTAGTTTTTTCCTCTCAAAACTACTCTTCTTCTTCTCAAAAAAATAAACCCAAAACTAAAATTTCTCCAAATTTTATTCCCAAAACCTGATTTTTACCTAAACAAAATTATCACACTAATCAACTTAATTAAATATTAATACTAATCACTCAGGGGCATTTTAGCCATTTAGAAAAAAAATTTAAAAAGGGATGACCCAAATTAGGATTGGGTGACTTTTTTTGTTCTCTGGTGCTTGGCCCCCAATTAAAATGTCTGCCCCCAATCAAATTAGGTATATTATGCATGATCGTAGCAAAAAAAAAGAAGATGATAATCATAAAATTAGGTATATATATACACACATAATGTTCAAAGTCTTAAAAGAGCAAGAGCCGTTTCTGTTTTGTAGCGTTGAAATGGCATTTAAGGGCCGGTCTCAATTAATGGAATGTTTTGAGTTTTACCTTATTGTATCTAAAAAAATAGTACTGCCACAATTATCGCTGCGTCAATTCTATAGCTTTGTCTCCCTATGAGCATTTCTTGATTTGAGCATACTTTTGTTGCGCAAGAAGAGCTTGTGCGATGTACTGTATATTTTTCTACCTGTTGCGATTATTCATCATAGGGGTTGTATTTTGGTGTTGAGATCTCGCAAAATTATATGGATAAACATGGCTTCTAGAAAAAACACGATGAGGATTTTCAAACGGTGTACTTATTGTTGATGTCAGTAGTAATTCTAAAGTGGACTCCATGATCAATTCAACATCATGTTTTCTTATAACAAATTCAATCCACCGCTTTTGGGGTTCTTAACAAACAAATTATTAATATGATTTTCATTTGGCAGGAATCCTATATTTTTGGTAATATTGGATATTGTATATATATCCTGTTACCATTTATAAGATTTAAATAAAATAAAAATAAGAGAAAATTGATTTTTGAAATATAGTTAACGGCCGATTTTATGGAGCCAATAGGATGGCTTTGTTTTGTGGACACTCTTTAAAGGAGTGTGCACAAAATTGGACTCGGTTAATTACATTTACCGCCCATTTCACGTCCTAAATTAGCTCTTAATTTAGTCTTAAACAAACAACGGTAAAAGGCTAATTTGCAAGCCTATTAACAATCTAAACTTTAACCTTATTTAAGATAATTCTATTGATGGAAAGAATCTTCTTGGGCAAGGACATTTACGGAATCAGAAGTTTGTAAATTTATGAATGGAGAATCACCGGTTATTCCATGTTTGGTTTTCTCCAATGCCCCAACCAGAAAAGGCGGAAGTAACCTATAAATATAATACATTCAGGGACTTTCAACCATGAAGGTATGCCAACAGTAAGACGACTTATTTATAGAACGAAATCATGTTGTTTCCATGATCAAGAAATGATGTTTCACATCACAGTTGTTGGCTATTTTGTTATTGGTATTTTTTTCCTGGTCTTGCAGCAGGGCATATAAACCATACTGAAAAATCCTCTGGGCTATCAAAACAAATCTTCGAACCGTGAAAGGGTGCATGCAGTATGAACCTGTGTATATTCCTAAAAGTCGACCACTGGAACCCTTGTATATGCCAGCTGAGTTGACCTAAAGTTAGGATTATCGACCACTGGTTCCCTTGTATATGCCAGTCGTGTTGATATTAGTCAGACCGGTATCTCAGTCCATTAGGATAGGTTCATTTTGGCGGAGGCCTTGGTGAGATATGGGAAACATCGTTCACTTAGTAAACACCAAAACCATCTATGTTTTTCTCTATATCCATCTTCTTGATCTATCCATGTGATTAGTTTTGACTTCGTTATATTGATGTCCATAGTGAGAATATTTGAGTAGAGCTCTGTCACTTATATATGAATTTTATTATGCTTAAGTGCAAACTCGTGTACAACAATTGGAATTTCGCATCAGGGTACTTCCTCCTGTACGTAGCCAATAAGTATGCCAACCAAGGAGATTCTTTAGTGCCTTCCAAGGTTCTGCGTAGATAGTTAGGGTCTGGAGTATAAAGGTTTTGTGGGTATATCTCTAGTAAGCCATCCCGAGACTATAACTCGGCCACTAGGGCCACTAGGGCCACCTAGGGGTTTAAAGGCTTATTGCATACGCTAAATGCAATCGACGATGCCTGCGACAGTGAGTTAGGATTTTATTTTTTAGATTTGATTTGCTCGAGGACTAGCAAATAATAAGTTTGGGGGTATTTGATAGACACATTTTTGTGTCTGATATAATCTCAATTGTATATATTGTTAATGCTCGATTTTGTATTTATTTTGGTTTTTTGTGTCTTTGTAGGTGTTTTTGGAGAAATAAACATGTGTGGAAAAATTGGCTCGAAAAGTGGCATTTGGACCGCCGGGAGGAATTACTAAATGCACCTCGAAGAAGTGTTATTGGCTCCCAGAAAAAGTTATAAAGGCACCCCAAGTTTTGGTTATTTCCACCCCAAAATTACTATTTCTGCCCCAATTGCTAAAGGGAGACCAGCCATGGATAAGGGGAGGTCATCCCTTTCATTTTGAATTTGAAATTGGCGGGAATTTTGGTTTCAGTGAAGAACAGTATTAGGGTTGGAATTTTTGGCAGTTTCGAGTTAGATTTAATCACTGATTTTCGCAGCATAGACTTGTTTCAAGTAAACAGGCGGTATGGTTGATGGGGTCGATTAACTTCGGCTAGATAATCAAGTTTGGGATTAAACAGGTTCTCGGGTTTTTGGTTCGAAACACATAAGATTCTGGTCGAGAATTTCGTGACATTTGGCTGGAGTTTTTGTTGCAGTTTGCTTGGGAATAATCTGCTTCACTAAAACAGGGATTGTACGTGTCTCGGAATCGGAAAAAAAGGAAAGAAAAGAAGATTATCGCAAAACAGGGGAATGAGTTTACACAGGTCCCTGCATGATTTATTTTTGGAATTCCAGGGAGACTAAAGGCGAGATATTCTTTCCAAAGATACGTATCTATCTAAGGAAGATTTGGGAGGATTTGGAAATCTCATAAACGCATAAAGAAGACTTGGAGAGGAAATTCCGTACCTTGGCAGCAAAGAAAAAAATAGAGAGATTTAATCGGGTTTTGGAGGGTTTGGAGGTGTATAAAAGGTGTGCTCGAGTCCCAGAGAGGGGTATTGAAGTTTAGAAGAAGTTAGGGGAACTTTAGAACACGACAGAGCCGAGAAATCAAAGTTGCGGAAACCGGGTTCACTGGCCTTTGAAGAACACGAAGAACATTAGACAGGACTAGAGCGAGTCTTTATTTTACATCACCTTAGAGCAATCAGAGGAATCAAGTACCTATTCTTTCACATTCAATCTCTTTTGTAACAATTTTTCCAACAATTAATAGAGTTCGCAATTCTGTTAAAGGTTACTTTGTAACAGTGATGTTTGTACCCAAAATTACTTTTGGGCACGAAACACGATGAATGGATAGTTTTGGTGAGTATTTTGGGTTAGGGGTCGATTTGAAGAACAAAATGAAAGACAGAGGTTTAACGTGGTTCGGCATAGGTTGCCTACGTCCACGGGCGAATCCCCTTGGGGAGTGATTTTGTATTGATAGTAAAATTACATTGTATATTTTTTCCCATATTGGCTACCCCTTTCGCATCTCTCGCTCCTCACTATTTATACAAGTGTATACATAACTTCAATATAACTTAAATGGCACTAAATGCTCATTTATGCCTCCCTCTTCAATTCCGCATGAAACCGCCGAAATTATTATTGCATGTATGAAACTATTTGGAATAAATATTGCATGGCTCCATCTTAAATTCTGCATGACATGCTGGAATTAACTCTGCATGCCTCCATCTTCAATTTTGCATGAAACCTCCCAGAATTAATACTGCATGCATTAATTTTGCATATAACTCCCTACATGCCTATTGACTTGCCTTGCATGCCTCATGGCATTAATCTACCATGCATGCCTCCCTGTATTGATTTTCGGACCTCCAGTGTATTTTATACACAGTACAAACATCGCCCCCTCTTAACCTCCAACTTGTTGGGGGTTAAGAATTTTGTTTTTCCTTCGCGTCGATCGTTGATGACGTAACTCGCCAGTCTCCCCCAAGTGTGAGTAGAGACATTACAAAGACGCCCCCAATTATGATAACCTGCAATATAATTTGCTCACGTGCTAGGCGAGACTTTTTTGCCACGTGGTGGACTTGTGATGCTCGATAGCTAGTCGAGACTTAAGTAGAATGTAGCGCGTGCTTGCGGCTTGGGCAAGGATTTTTGCTCGCAACGTAACAAGGCTAGCGGTTGGTGCTCGGGCAGGCTGGCTGTTGCTTGTGTTGAGTACGAGTCTTTGGACCAATATCGGTCATTGGGATCGTGGTTGAGACGAGACTTTATGCTTGCCAAGGTGCAAGTCTTTCATACTCGCGTGCAAGACGAGATTTTATGCTTGCGATAAAAGCAAGACTTATGTGCTCACGTGAAAGGTGAGGCTTTAGGTGCTTGTGAAGTGATGCAAGGCTAAATATTGAAGGGTCTAAGCAATACTCATCTCGCACCTGGTCATGTTGATATCCATGAACCTCGAACTCGATCATGTTGCTGCTTCAAGCGCACGTTAAAGTTTCTCGAACACTGGATTTTTTGCTTCTATATTGTAGGGAATTGAAAGACGATTCTAACGAGCCAAAAATCACTCGATTTGGACTTAAAACGAAGAAGTTATTGTCGAAACAAGGTTGGAAAGGAAGCACACGTTTCTGTTGCATACATGACAGTGTTGACTGGATCAACTGACAGACGTGGCAGGGATGACTGGGCGACGTTTCTGACATGGCACCCGAATAATGCAGATGTGGCAACATCATGGAAACAGATTAAAGGGACGTCGCTGACGTGGCGCCGTGTATGCTGACGTGGCAATATATCACGGAACCCAGTTGCCACAACAGTGTTGGGAGATGAAGTGGCTTATGTAATCACACCGACCTTGCGCCATTTTTAATGCTTTAGTGGAACTCAGGCAATTTTCCTTAGGATGCTTTTGTGTTCTCGGCAGTTGTACTCAGTGAAATATCAAACACAAGATTAAGTCAGTTAAATGGCTTAAAACAACCACTGAAGAGTTTAACAAGCACCAGATCATGCGCATAAAGTAATAAAGCAAAGGACTCCAATAACGTTGTGATTTAAAATTTTAAACCAGAAATTTGTAAAAGTAATTTGGGCTATTTGCAATATGTTGATCAATACTATCATTAAAATTTAAAATAGATGAAAGGAAAAAAAGATCGCAAAACCGATTAAAGACGGGATGGGGAAGAAGTGAAAGTGTGGATTCCGTCAGTATTTGATTGACAACAACATACCATTAAGAACACGACTTTTTGATGATGCAAGGTTTCCATCCTCACTATTTCGGCTACATCTTTTCTTAACCCTAATTATCATTATCTTTTTCTCTGATTTCTCCGCACTCTTCTCACTGGAAAAGCATGATCTTTTTAACGAATCCCCCTAGTTGGCGCCAATGTTTGTACCCAAAATTACTTTTGGGCACGAAATACGATGAATGAATAGTTTTGGTGAGTAATTTGGGTTAGGGGTCGATTTGAAGAACAAAATGAAAGACAGAGGTTTAACGTGGTTCGACATAGGTTGCCTACGTCCATGGGCGAATCCCCTTGGGGAGTGATTTTGTATTGATAGTAAAATTACATTGTATATTTTTTCCCATATTGGCTACCCCCTTTCGCATCTCTTCTCCTCACTATTTATACAATTGTATACATAATTTCAATATAACTTAAATGGCATTAAATGCTCATTTATGCCTCCCTCTTCAATTCTGTATGAAACTGCTGAAATTATTATTGCATGTATGAAACTGCTGGAATAAATATTGCATGGCTCCATCTTAAATTTTGCATGACATGCTGGAATTGACTCTGCATGCCTCCATCTTCAATTGTGCATGAAACCTCCCAGAATTAATATACTGCATGCATTAATTCTGCATATAACTCCCTGCATGCCTATTGACTTGCGTTGCATGCCTCCTGGCATTAATCTACCATGCATGCCTCCTTGTATGGATTTGCGGACCTCCCGTGTATTTTATACACGGTACAAACAAGTGACTTCTGTAACAATTATATCTGTTACAAAGTCGCTGCTTTAGTAGTTTTCTCTTGTTTTTTACCCTTTTGAGCTATGAACACCTACATTGAGCACGTGAATAACATGAGGAACTAAACCTCTTTGCTGAGGCGACGGAGGAAGCCAATTTTCCAAGATTTGTGTGGTAATTTATATTCATATTAATTTTTGCAATATCTCTTTTATGATTATTTGCCTTGATTTAGAATTGATTGAATGATTTTTCCTAAACAATTGTGATTTCTCTTGATAGATTATGCTTAGACCTAGGTTTTTGATATTCTATGCTTTCGAAATACACTTGTTATTCAAAAAATCTACTTTTGCAAAATATTAGAATCACTTTAAACGTAAATAGTTGCATGGATATTGATTAGATTAAATCACATAGAAATTGGAGATTGGTGGAATCCATAGTCTTAGTGCTCTTAAAATCTTGATAACAACCTTCTTTGAGTTTTCTAGTTTTATTTGAATCTAAAAAAATCCTTCACAAGTTTGAGAGGAACGACATCTTATTTACCACTATCACAACCACACCACCATCCCCCACTTTCCATCTAATATCTTCTTTCAGAGTGTTCCAAGCGCACCGAAGGTAGTTGATTTTTCATGGTCTGATCAAGTAAACTACTAGCATAAACGAGTCTACGACAACGAATTCCCTCGTATATGCTAGTGGGGGCGACTACACTACTACAGACAAACTACTTATGTTTATACATGCTAGAGGTTATCAACACACATTGGTCAGTGTATATAACTTTTTATTCATCATCTTTGTTATATCATTGCTCCACAGAAGCTTTGTTATCTCATTCCATCACATAATTATGGTTTTTCACGACAACTGGGGTAAGAAATTAAGAAGAAAAATAAGTCATTCAAGCTGTCACCAGGAAAGCTACCCTTTTAGTCAGCTTATAATGTTCTTGTACAAAAATAGGATTACGTAATCTGGTACACTATCTTCACCTAATATACAAAGGTATTCACACCAAAAATACCGTCAGATACAGCTAGAACTATTTAGGTTTAGAACAAAGAATAGACTAGAAGAAGATGTCAAACAGAGAAACAGAAGATAACAACTTTATTGATTAACTTGCATAAAACGTATTGAACAGATTACAATTTATATACACGATTTCCTTGTAAAGCAAGGTGTCGTATTTCCTAAAGAGAACAGATTTCCTAATATACAACGGACTGACCATCTTGGTCGACATGGCATCGTGTGTGATACTACACATGTACCAGACTATGTGTTAACAGATACTCCAACCGGAAATCTATTGGTGAGCTCAAAAATGCAGCTTGTCAATGGAAAAAATTATTGCGAATGGTTGAATAAGCAAAGGCCATACTACCCCTACCAAGTTTTACTGCTTGGAGAAGTCAGTTTCCCCAAGAACTTGCGAAGTACATTTTTAATTTCATCCAAGTAATTTTATCAAAGGATAGCTGCAGTTGCAAGTCACAGGAATCGGTGTCAGCTAATTCCTGGCGCTCTACTGACAGCTCTTCGGTCAGCACCACTCTCCAAAGAACTTTGTTTTTGCGCATCACTCATACCGGCATCAGTACCACTCTCCAAAGAACGTTGTTTTTGCGCATCATTTAGTTGAGAATTCAGAAACTACCAAGGAAAGAGTAAATAATGGTATGCGCTTAACTTAATCAGCATGTTCAAGGAATGAGTCGTCATTCGAAGGAAACAATTTAGGAAATAAGCTAATGAAGGTTTCCAGTCAAGTATCCATTTACTGGAACCTCACCGCATGGGCTTTGTTAAGGTGTCAGGATAAAGCATTAGACTTGTGCTTTTGATATATAAGCAAAAGTGATCCAGCTATCCTCTTTAAATAAGTCAAGTGAAATCGAGAAGAAGGAGCAGGTAGACCAATGCCAGTGTCAGATTGTGGCATTGAAAGGGGCGGACATACTTCAAACACTTCTGTTCTCTGAACAGGGGTTAGTCGAGCCACTACCAATCATTTCGCAGTCAGAAAGTATATTAAAATTGGGCAAAAATTCAACGGACGCGATATAGATTCGGTAACTTTTTCTTCTTTAGTGCGAGTAGTTTTTCGGTGACCTAAAGCATATAGAAACTGATGATAATTGCTTTTGGGGTTAGTCGAGCCACTACTACTTCATTTATCTATCTCAGTAATCAAATATAGGAGCTAGAGGGAGTAAGTGTACATGGTGATAGAATATCATTACGGGAAGCAGATATATTATCGTCGCTAGGTGAGATATCATAAATAAACGGTATTGGAAAAGTCATTTCCTTTATGGATTCTCTTCCTAAAGGAATCCGAGCTGCATTTAAGTTGAGAAAATGGCTAGGAGGACCACCCGGCGAAATATCTTCAAAACTTTCAGGTTCCACACCAAGATTCTCATCACTGGAACCGTAATTTATGTTTTCTCTATTTTCAGCAAAGCCGGGACAAATCCACCGCTTGATGCACATAAACTTTCTTCTACTAATTTATAAGCTTTATCAAGCAAGAGTTGATTGCGACGAGATCTGAGTAAAATTGATGTTCGGGACTTCTGCATATCGGTTCGCATGGTGTAGACAACAATCTTGGTGAGTCTTTGGAAGTCTCCTAAGCCTCCTTTCACATTTGTTCTGGGGATTGAAGCCAGGGATTTATTTCTGCCTACAGTGGGACGTCAATGTTTCCTATTTGTTTTAGGGAAGTTGGAAGATGATGAAAACACAAGGTGATGAAAGTTACCTATCAAGATCTACTCTGTACGTAGAACGAGATTCTTTACCTCATAACGCGAGAGGCATTTGATTGATCAATAGCGGGTATCATGATTAACTTAATAAAGGAGTATTATGATTAAGTTTTTAATAGTAGAATTTTGAGTTTTAGGTTTAGTGAAGGGTAAAACAATATTTTCACTATATTTTGGGGTGGAAATAGATTTTTTGGGGTGGGAATAAAATGGCTGAGGCCCCTAATTATTTTCTAGGGCCCCCAATTAAGCCCTGATATAAATCAAGAGGCTGACACGGTCAAACATAACTAAAATATGAAGAGAATATTGTAACATGATAAAGAAAATCAATGAAGGACAATGGAAAAACTCTGCTTAGCCAAACTCAATATACCAGTTCTCAGTTCTCAACTCAATATACCAGTTCTGCATAGATGGTGCGACCAACATTTTAGCATGAACCTTTTATCTCCTTCATCAATTTCTTATTCTGCCGCTGGAGCTCTTTCGTTCTCTGCAGTTACACAAGCGGATTAGATTCCGATCCAACAAAAATTTGCGGCAAAATTTCTATTAGACAATCAATAAACAAAGAAACCTTTTTCAATTCGGCCTCTTCCAAAACAAGCCTTTGTGCCTTCTCCAGATTATAAATCTTCATGTTGTGCAAGTATTCCTCCATTCGTTTCTTTGCAGTTTCTTCGAACGACTTCTTTTCATTAGCGCTCATACTCTTCCACTGAGCTGCAAGTGAGTTTCGATACCTCAACAACAGTCTTTTTACCAAGGTGATTGGCCCTAACATGCTCAATAAAAAGGAAATCCGGGACCAGGCCTCTTAGGCTTGAGGAGGTCCTTCTCCTTCCTGTAATGTACAACAAGTCCACGCTTTAAAATCGCAACTCTGTCAACTGGCCTTGGATATATATATTATTACCCACAGAATCAACCAATTTAATTGAATAAAAAACATACTAAAACTTCGTATGCCTTGAAATTTCCACAACCTATGTGTTTATAACTAATCAATCACTTGTGTCGAAGTAACAAAGAATGATATTGTGATCGCATACGAAATAGAAGGATATATGATTTTTTCAGAAGGGATTTCATGCGCAAATAATTTTTCGGAAAATGTATATGTCTCCTTTTTATATGTAATCCGGGATTTACTCTTTTATATTTGAATATTTGTGATTAATAAGATTTTTGTGTTGATTTTTGCTTTTTAAAATGTTGAATATATCTAGTAATTGTAAACGACTAAGTAATGCATTTCTTACACAATACAAGTCTCATTAAATTTTTTTGTTTCTCATATGTGATTCATGTGATACTTTTATATGTTTAAAACTATAAAATATATGTGATTCATGGATAATTTTTGCACTTAAACATGTAAAATACGACATATATATATTGTAATTATATTTGATAATCCTTTGTTTTTTTAGGTTTTCGATCGTTTGTTGAATTTCTTATTTAGAATCAAGATTTAGTTTTTATTTTTATAAATATATCAGCAGTTTTAAAGTTTTCCATCCTTATTTGGTTATGTGTAAACTGTAAAGATTAGAAGTTACAAAAAAATGCCCTAATTTATATTCGAAAATGATATATGGCGCCCACTTTTGGAGCACCCGTTGCACTCAGTGTTACGTGGCACTCTTATAAGATTCCATTCAAATACCACACCTTTTATTTCCACGTATACTCAAAACAGTACTGTTTGGTTCCTTCTTCAGCCTCACGATCTAAATCTATTTTTGGTGTTCTTGATGGCATTATGTTTACATCAATTTATACTAAGGATAGTCTTGTTTCTTCATTCTATATCTAATCTGAAATCCATAAATTTAAGAAAATCATAAAAGGGCTATTTTGCGTTTCCTCCCCTCCCAAGATTGTTAATTAGCGTTTCCTCCCCAAAAAGATTCAAATTAGCGTTTCCTCTCCTCGTCAAGTATTCCGTCCATTTTCCTGTTAGCTGAGTCAGCCTCGGTGGACGCGTGGCAGAAATAAAAATCATTTTGACAAATTGTCCAAAATAACCTCGTCTTCTTCGTTCACATTAAAGTTTCAATAATCCTTGGTTCTTATTAGCACCTCATTCGATTTCAATATCTGATAATTGAAGTTATATTAGGTCTCGACATCCTGCGAGAAACGAATTTGATTTATTAATTCACCAAGTGGTGAAAACGTAGCTTTGAAAAGTCAAAATAGGTACAAGATAAGAAATTAGCTAAGATTGATGATGAGAAAAAAGATAGATCAACTGTAATGGAACGAATCTAGTAGTTTCTATGCTTTTTTTTATCTATGAGATTAATATCCAAGTTGGGGTTTATCTCAAAATCTAGGGTTCTAATTGTTTCTTTCTGAAATCTAATGGGATAAAGGGGATGGTTTGTTGTTGATCCGGTGATACTGTGAAACTGATTGAGAAGATGGTGAAGAAATTAGAAATTACAAGATGGGTTTGTTAAGAAATGGTGTTGTTAGAGTTGAGTTGCAGGAATGGGAGTTTGTCTCGATTTACAATTAAATCCGTGAATTAATGAAGAGAGTCTGCTTCTGTTATGGAGGAGATGGAAGAAATAAATTAGGGTTTGGTTTTGAATCAAGAAGAGAAGAAGAAGAAGAAGAAGATGAATTGAAGTTACCGACTTTTGGAGCACCCGTTGCACTCAGTGTTACGTGGCACTCTTATAAGATTCCATTCAAATACCACACCTTTTATTTCCACGTATACTCAAAACAGTACTATTTGGTTCCTTCTTCAGCCTCACGATCTAAATCTATTTTTGGTGTTCTTGATGGCATTATGTTTACATCAATTTATACTAAGGATAGTCTTGTTTCTTCATTCTATATCTAAGCTGAAATCCATAAATTTAAGAAAATCATAAAAGGGATATTTTGCGTTTCCTCCCCTCCCAAGATTGTTAATTAGCATTTCCTCCCCTCGTTTAATTGACACGTGTTTATCTTTTCCACGAGTGCACTGAGGCTGACTCATCTAACAGGAAAATGGACGGAATACTTGATGAGGGGAGGAAACGCTAATTTGAATCTTTTTGGGGAGGAAACGCTAATTAGCGATCTTGGGAGGGGAGGAAACGCAAAATAGCCCATCATAAAATTATGAGACAAATTAAGGTTTAAAGAGATTTCAAGATCTTCAAAATTACTGATCTGTTATTGCATGCGCAATCAGATAGTTATAGCTTAAGGAATCCCGTAAAAAATAATTTTCTAAAAGACTAACCAAAATCCTCACTATAAAAATCAAAAAATTGTTTGGAGTGTAAAGAAAATATCCGAATGATTCAATTAGTAGTACTATTAGTCTTCTGATAATGAATCAAAATTGGTGAAGGATTACTAGACACTTAAGCAGAAGGTGGCATTAGATTTTGTTTTAACGGACTATCAAATCTCCGTCGTTATTATGATTAACTTAATCCTCAACTATCAAATCTCCGTTGTTTTTGATGTCGATCAATAGCGCGAACAGATTAACTATGATAAATAAAGGAGTATTATATGGCAAAAAAAAAGCTTATCCCTGGAAGCTCATCCGATGGATCGTAAGATGAAACAAAAATTAAACTATGGAAATTGGGCAGGCCCAAGAAGTACATCATCACAAGCTAAGTGCCAATTGGGATAAACGCATCAACGGAAACTCCAACTCACTACCAAGATACTGGTCAGTACAATGATGTTCTTTATATGCCAATTTACTTCACACGCTAAATGCTAGTGCATGGGGGCGAAAATTAGGCGTATACTCCTGAACTTGTTTCTAAATTTCTGTGTGAGAACTACATAACGCTTCAACAAATGTGGACCACCAATGGGGGAGAGACGAGGCATCTCAGCAGACACACTTCAGAACCCGATCTTCTTAATCCCACAATAAATTATGGGTTAAAAGGAGGCGATGTTTGTACCATAATATTAGGGTACCGATACGGGCTAACTAAATATTTGTCGGTCCAAGCCTAGTTGCCAGTAAAGGTCGGTCCAGTTTGCTGACCCATTTCCAGCGGCCCATTTCCACCTAAACCCTAGAAGAAAGTTCCAGAAGTTTCCAGATTTGACTATATAAATATAGGAGTCTAAACCCAAAATATGGGAGAGGTTTTGATACCTATAGAAAACTGTTGTAATTGTGATTAATAAAATACCTCTACCCAAGGGGTTTCATCCGTGGATGTAGGCACAATTTTGTGAACCACGTTAAATTCCGTGTCTCTTTATTTTTCCTCAATTCGTTTCCTAACCCTAATTATACATCAAATCATCGATTCAATTGTGTTTTGTGCCTAAAAGTAATTTTGGGTACAAACACTTCCTCTCTCACACATCGAACTTAAGAACCCTAGAAAAACTTTTTCAACTGTAAAACAATAAAGAATAAATTAACAAAGGAAAAAAAATGAACGATTTACGCATTAGCTGTAGTTGTAAATGTGATTGTGGTTGGCCTGTGCGATGAGAAGCTATTTTTCGTCACCATCATAGTTTTCAACACTGTATGATATTCTAACTCATGTTTTCAGTTGCACTAATTCTTGAGACAGGAAATAGTAAAGTATCCTTTTGGTGATGTTGCCTTAAAGATTATCGACACTTATTCATAATTAAGTGGGAATCTGAATCATCAAATTTAGTTTTCTTATTTCAAATTTTAATTCCGCCGATTGAACGTGAAGATTGATTAGTTGCACTGTTATTATTATCATTATATTTAAGAATAACAAAAATCATAAAATCTGTCTCTTCCCTATTGTTTTACAGCAAACAATAGTTTTTTTAGGGTTCTTAAGTTCGATGTGTGAGAGAGGAAGATGATACAATTCTTAAACTTGTGCAAGGTATACGTGTGGTATGCATGGGTATTTTAGTATGAGTTGGATAAATATAACGAGTTGGTCCTAGTTAGCGAGTCGAGTACGATTTTTGCTCTCCTCAGATCACATTTTGCTCTCCCTTTAATAAAAATCTTAGAAAATCTCTGGATGGTAATTGAGGATGGAGAGAAAAAAAAATTATTGCTCCAAAAGCTACTCATAAATGGGTACCAATAAAGCAATGAGTTCCATTAACAAGGATCTCCTGGACAAGGGCACGACAAGAGATAACATCATAATAAGGTATGAAACAGTTGTTGAAAGTTACAAAGAAGTTGTTAAATTTCTAGAGTGCATGCATGAATTTATGTTTTCGATTTCATGTGGTGAAAAAGATCTTGTTCACCTCAACACAACTTGATTATGTCAGAAATGCATCCTCAACAAGAAGCCTTAGTAAATGCAGCGAGGAAAGCAAAAGAATCAGGTTGCACATATTATGTTGGGTGATTTTTTATTTTTATTTTATATATGAGGTAGATTATAGAACTACTGAAATATGGATACACGGACAGTACACGTACTGGCATAACTATTACAGTTCCGGAGCTGAAGTATACATACCAGTGTGCATATCGGTGTATCTATAGTTCGGCAACGACCTTTGGTACACATACTCGTATGGATATCAAAAAGTTCCGTTGACTCTTGAAATCAGGAAGGTACACATACCCGGTACATGTATAATGACAGAACTATTTCACGGATTTGGTCTGGTACACGTAATCAGTACACATACCGACCAAACATTAACAGATGCATTCAGTCTATAAATGTGATGAAACTTCATGTTTGATGCATTGATCTATAAACTCTTATTGTTCATTAAGTGTTTTGGTGGAAACCCGAGTATCATTATGATTGGTTTCTTTTATATATATATATATATACTTGAAGTTAAATACCTAATGTTTCTGGAGACAAAAATTTTGTATCTCTATCTTGTTGAGACAAAACTACAAAGAGAAGATTCTCTGTTCAAGAGGTTCTTAACCTTTTGTATGGATTGTTTATAACAATAAAATCCATAGTGTGTGTTATATTTGTTTTCTATGCACCTATAAAAGAGTCAAAATAAGTTATAAACGACTCAAGTTGTACCACATCGCAAATAAGTCCAAATTGTGATGACTTGATGTGGGTATCAACACTTCTTATGCTCTTTGTAGAGTTCTCCCTGCCTATCTGACTCCTTACAAGAGACGAGAACAGGATCCATGGAAATTTCTACATAACAAGCTAAGAAGGATATATGCAATACACATTCTATCTAATCATAATGTTGATATTTAAAACTTAGGTGCTGGGTAAAACTCTCAAGACATGATAATCATATTGATTACAAGTACATGATTCACCATTAGCTAAGAGATAATGGATCGTAGGTAAAACACTTATAATAGAAAATGGAGCTAATGACCTATATGCCTCGTGACATTGCTTGTTTACCTAACTTGATTTGTATTGAAATTCTTAAGTATACAGGTTGGGAGAAATAATAAAAGTCAATAATTTTTGGTACCATGAGATAATTCTGATTTTTAGTAACACGATCTCATAAGAAACTTTCTGTGATTGGTTCTTAGCTCATATCTCCTTGTGGAGTTTCTGAAATCCAATATAAACCCTTCTCCTTTGGAGTGAGGTCGCTCATGTTATTCTTTTGGGCAAATGGGGGAGAGTTCTTTTTGAACTTGTGCTTAATTGATATATCTTTGTGGGGAGAGTGGATGTGGAATATGTAGGGGATTATTGTATATTAATATATCCTAGATGAAGACACTAAGTAATTTTTTTTTACTTCGAGGTATCATTTAATTTAAAGTTGATATGTGTTTCTTTAGTCTTGCATTATCTTTTGTTAGAATTCATTACAATCCCATAGTTTTCGTACCTTTGCCAATTTTTAGACAAAAAGAGGGAATATTATTTAGTAGTTTCGTACTACATACATATGACTTACAAATCATTATGTAAGGGCATGGGAGTGAATCTACATCTATAGGTTTTACCTATAATGCATAAGATGTAAGTATTGACTAAGGGGGAGAACTATATCACCATAGTATTTCTTCAAAGTTGTGGTACAATTAAACTTTGAGGAAATGAACAATATTATGCTCCGGATATTCAATAAGTACAAAATAAACACATGCATAGTCGAAGACGTTGAAGATTCAAGAAATCAAGTAGCATATTGGAATTAGAGCATATGTAAAATGGTTTTGTCACTAATTGACAAAGGAGGAGATTGTTAGATATTTGCTCGGTTGAACTCACTAGCGTTGGTATGTCAAGTTAGTTTCCACAACGCATTCTTGATTTAGTATACTAAAGTTAGTTTCACACTAGATTAGGTCTAAGAAGTAGAGTATAAAATCGAAGATATCCTTGAAGAATGGAGATTGAAGACTAAAAGAAGACATGCATGAAGAAATACATTAAAGGTTAGTAACAAATACTTGATTCTCTTGTTTAATCTACCTCTCTATCTATCGAAACAAGTGCTCACTCTATGGAATACTTCATACACATTTATTTATATACTAGAGGAGATTGAGCTCACGACTTTAATGAATATGACCATACGAATTCAGCATTCCAAGTAACTCAATTCCGAGTTATAACGAAGAGATTACGAGTGATTCATTGAAGTAACGCTTATTTGTGTAGCTAAGGTTGATTAGTGAATAGGAAGTGGTACATGGACTTTTGTAACGGTATGTGTACCCTCTCACGTACCTACATTACTAAAACCCTATTTTGGACATATACTTGGGGTTTTTCTCCTAGACAAGGTAGCTTGGTTCCCAAGCAACCTAGACTTAGTCATTCACTGTAGATATAGTTTTCATGTGACAATTCAACCTATCCCTTGGAAATTTGTGTTTGGTCACATAAGGTTGTTTTCCATAACTTTTTTCTTCACTAACAAGTGTGAGGTTTCATAAGGATTTACTTGGGGATTGTAAAGCACAGGAAATCTATCTTCCTTGATAGTTTCAATTCCTGTTCTTAGTTGTTTGTTATAAACCCTAGAATTGATAAAGAAAGATATCCTTAGTTGTTTCTAAGGATATCTTTCAAGAGTATCTTCTAAAGAGAATTGGTGTTTTGTAAGAAGATTTACGAGACTAATTCTTAAAGAGAATCGGTGTTCTGCTAGGAGTTCTACAAGTGCTTGAATACAGCTGAAGCAGGTATTACATCTAATTCGAATAGTTAGTAGGCAATTAGTGTAACAACTTATAACCATTTTTGGTGCCCCATTGAACCCAGTGTTACGTGGAACCTACATGTCTTCAATCTCTAAAAATAAACTCTCAAGTACTACCCGATGAGGATTAAATTTTTGATACTCTTGAAAAATAAAGGAGTATTATGATAAATAGCGGAGATTAAGTTTCAGTTAATCTGTTCCCGCTATTATGAAAAATAAAGGAAATTTGATAGTATTATGATTAACTTAATTTTCATAGCGCCACTCATTTTCATTTTTAAACCCAAAATTTTGAGTTGATCTCTAAACCCCCAACTCATTTTCATTTTTAAACCCAAAATTTTGTTAATCTCACTTAATTTGATTTTAACTTTTTTTTTTTCAATTTTTTTTTTTTTGTTTCTGAGACTTGCATGAAAAGTTGTTAGGTAGTGAATTTTTTTTAATAACGACTCTTAACGGTAGTTAAAGTTTCAAGAACGACCCCAAGAGTCAGTAGTGTTTAAAAGTTGTTTCTTGACGAATCTAAACTGTCGTTAATGTTAATAAAAGAGTCGTTATCTTCTTCTAAGAGTCATTAATGGCGAAAATATATTAAATAAGTTAACGACTCTTTTATAAACATTAACGACAGTTTAGAGTTGTCAAGAAAAAACTTTTAAACAATAACGACTCTTGGGGTCGTTTTTGTAACTTTAACGATTGTTAAGAGTCGTTATTGAAAAACTTCACTACCTATCGACTTTTCATGCAAGTCTCAGAAAAAAAAAATTGCAAACAAGAAATTTGAAAAAAAAAAGTTAAAATCAAATTAAGTGAGATTAACACTAATTAAGTAAAATTATCACTAATTAAATAAGGGTAGATTAGCCATAACCTAAAATATTTGGATAAGGTTAACTGAAAATAGGTTTGGGTGACATTTTTTGTCTTTTAGTGTGAGGCCCTAATTAGTTTTCGGGGCCCAATTAAGCCCTGATTTATATCTCTGTAGGGCGAACAATTATTTTGTTAGTTGAATGTATTTTTTTCCTGTCATGTTTGTGGTGTTTGAATTAGGGACATGTTATGAAAAGTTTGTATGGGTGCATATTTGAATATCTCTCCGACTTCTTTTTACTGAAATATTACCATTACATCCCTTTGTTTCTTTCCAACGGTCTTATTTTACCGGAATCCAATCGGCTCTATTCAGTTTCTCGATCGGTATCGTTCTGATTTTTGTTGCTGTGATACTAGTTCTTTGTTTTTCTTTACTGCGATTCTGTTATCGTGATTCTAGTTCTGCGATTCTTGTAAATCAAAGAACTAGTGATTCTGTTACTGCATTTCTAATTTCTATGATTCATGTTATTGGTTTCCTACCCTTTGTTCCTAACAATAGTGATCCTAAACATGGGGTTTTCGCATCTGTCTTTCAGTACTGGTTTATATTATCTAGGATATTAATTTTAGTGTTGTGTCGTTTATCCCGGTGATATCTATTAAAGTATATATCATGTCAACATACGAGTAGCCAAGGTGCAAAGAAGAACCGAGGCAACTTTACTGTGAAATGAAGATAAAGCCAACTTTATTTGAATGATGGCTGAATTGCATTTGTAATTTGGAATACAATCGAAAAGTTACTTTTATTCAAACATGGAATTTCTACGTGTTCCCTCTTGGGACATTAGGTCTTCAAGTTTGTTAGTGTTATTTGCAACAACTATGAATGGATGGTTATCTCAATTACCATAAATAAAAACGAGTGCAGATCCCAATATACACACTTACATTGGATTTCTTAATCACCAAAAAAAAAGTACTTTTCTGTTGTATATATGTCAGTGTACATCCATGTGGACATCCTAATCGCCATTTAACAAGAAACCGATCCGGTTGATGTTAATAATATCAATCAACGCTCCAAATTCAATTTGAGAAAGATTACAGTTCCCCCAAGTTTCCCACGCTCAACCCTTGGTAGTCTCACAAGAAAAAAAATATCTAATCAACACAAAAATAACTCATAGCCCCGTGCCGTTACGGCATGGGTCATATCCTAGTCCAAAAACAAAGATCAATCAACAGATAAATGCACTACTAGATTCATTAAGAATCTACATTGCAGACGATTTATAATCAATTTGATTAATAGAAGAATATAAGTTTGAGTACAGGACACTGCTGAGTATATATGCTCATTCTATATTCTCTCGACATTAGTCTCTCACGTGCTCGGCACACACACACTGCACACTAACAACTGACACACTCACACACACTCTATTACCCTCCCTCAATCTCAAGTGGTCTGTAAAAGACAACATGAGATTGCACTAACAACTGACACACTCACACACTCTTTATCTATACTAGACGGGGAAACAGTAGGAAGAAGTATGAATTGCAGTTGGTGTAGAATGTTCAGTTGGAGGAGGCAGTATTGATGCAGAAAAAAACTTTTCTGTAGATAAAAATACCTGCACTAGAAGTATGAGTAGCAATTGGTGAAGCAACGAACAAAGCGTCCCTGCAAAGATTCATACCATCCCGCAACAAAGAGAATAGACAAAGAAAAATTCTGAAGGACAACATTAATCTCCCAAAGGAAGCTAAAATGGAATGGTAGTTGTAGAATATCTCAGGTGTTGTAGAAAGCATGGCAGACTTGGCAGTGGCACAAGAAACAACAACTGTAGTTGGAGCAGAAGTTGCAGTGTAATAGGGCCATTATGAGTGGTTGCAGGAGAGCATACAGTAGGGAAAATGCAATCAAGGCTGACTGTAGAATATTTAAGTTTAGCAGCACCAGTTCACGCACAAGCACATCACAGTAAGCAACAACAGGCAACCAAAATTCTGTGAGATGACCCCAAGCAGCATGTGAAATCAGAAGTATGCAGGTAGTGAAAAAATCGGTGATATTGTATTTCTGGATTGAGACAGTGCAAGAGAAATAATAAACCAGTAGGAATTTATCATTATTAGCAGCTCTTGCACACAGAGAAGAGGGATTCATGTTCACTGAAAAGTTAGCAGCAGAAAAATCAACAAAAAATCTTGCAGGAATGCCATGAGTAGTGACTGCATTGAACTATTCCTGGATGTTGTGCAGAAAACCACACCATTATCCTACCAGAATGGAGCTGAAAGCTCATTCAAAACATATTCACTTCAAATCCTTAACATCATTAGCTTGCATACATCAATGACATGAGAAAGCAGTTTTCTTTAGCATATTGTATACCAATTGCAGAAGAGATATGGAGTAAATTGTTGCGGTTGATTCATGTAAATAATACGATGGCAACTGAAGTTGTAGCAGGTTTGGAAATGTGGCAGGAGCAAAAATTAATGAACCAGCACGAAGTATAAGCAGCAGCAGCAAAATCAACATATCTGGTTAGGATAACACCACCAAGTGACAACAAATTCTGCTATCTCATTCCAAGCAACCTCTCTCAACTCTATTTACCAACATTAAAATGCAACAATGCACAAATCTCTGCAGCTGCAGTCCATTGCACATATAATTATTCACATTTTTATTGATATACTGACAGCATGATCTCAGCTGGACTTTGTATTATTCAATCACACAAAATAACAAACATGAAAGTAAACGATAACTAAACCAGGCTACATCTGAATTGAATGTAGACTCATCAAAGAGAACTCCGATCACTGATGCAGTACCAAACCAATTCCAAATCCCACTCCTCACTCTCAGCTCCATCATTAAAACACGCAAGATTTTCAACACGACGTAAGTGAGGACGGTCTTGAAGTAAGGATTGAGTCATAAGTATGAATATGAGCAATTTTAAGCCCTAAAATTGTGCAGCAGAAATTCACCAACAATAATTTCAACCTTCTACTGACTCTATTTAGTGGAACAACTTTAAGTTGTCACCTAACCATCAAATTTGTGGCAGACTCTAACATGCTCAGACTCAAATAGCAACAGGAATCAAGAACAGTAAATCTTGATTAGGAAATTAGATGAAACAACTAATTATGATGAAGAAACAAATTATGATGAGGAAACTGAACATTGTTGAGGTAGTGAATCATACATCGAACACATAAAATCAGATCTAAAGTAATAAAAGATCAAATTCGAGATTACCAGCTTTGACCTAGTTTTCCTCACGAAGAAGAAAAACCAAATTCTAGATCTGAGAAGTATGCTTGATTCAATTTGAAGACGTAGCAGTGAAGCACCAGGATCAAATCTAACTTCACACCTAGTACCATCAATAACCACAACTCCAATCGAACTCCACGAATCTTCAATCACCAGATTTGATGAAGAACAGCAGCAGATGAGGTTGAATTAAAGAAAATTAAGGTTAAGTAGCGGAAGAAGGATCGATACCCCCAGAAATTTAAATTTCTGAGTCTGATACCATACTAGATTCATTAAGAATCTATATTGCAGACGATTTATAATCAATTTGATTAATAGAAGAAGATAAGTTTGAGTATAGGACACTGCTGAATATATATACTCATTCTCTATTCTCTCGACATTAGTCTTTCACGTGCTCGGCACACACACACTGCACACTAACAACTGACACACGTACACACACTCTATTATGCACAACATTGCAAAATAAACTCATAACAAAAGAAATCAGAGATACCCAAAATTAAATTTAACATCAAGAAACATACACCGGTAATCGTACATACTCACAGATTGAAACTTAAGAAATGGCGACACCCAGATACTAAAAACAGTCCAAATCAAGAACTAACCAGAGAGGAAAAGGAATTTATCTTGATAAGATTTTAAATTTCCCTGCTCCCTAGTAAAGCTTCTGGGGAATTGCAAAGAGCACTCCTCACTGCTCTCTAGTAAAGCTTATGGGGAATTGCAAGTTCCAAGTCCCAAGAGGGAGTTTGGGTTAACCCGATAGTACCGGTACAGACAGATGGACGGTCCTGGACAAACCCAAACAATCGATATTAACTACTGTAAATTTTATTCAATGGGTCCCACTCTCGTTACATACACAGGAGTCAGGACACCAGAGCTTGGACGTGTGTTATATTCTATGATATTGTACTGACTCATCACTTCATTCCATCACTGTAAATACCCTTTGTAGGTTATAAAGTTTGTAGTTTTTTGTACAGAGAAAACTAAATAATGAAGCACTTATATTTTGCTTATGAAACAAAAAAAAAAAAAAAAAAAAAGGTTTTCATGTGTGCGTTTTTAGGAACTTTTTTAGTCATTTAAGTAACCTTCAACTGTTCCAAAATGCAACGCGAAATGATCTCATTTCGTTTGAATCTCAAAATGCGTCCAAAAATTCCATTGATCCCACTATAGCTTCGAACGGTTTGGAGCCATAAGACTTGTTCTTGTCAAGTTTTTTTACGAGTTTTTCTTGGATTGGAACACCAACCGACTTGCACTTCATCAGTCATCTGCTAGACGATTGGGCCTTCTTCTCATCTTGCATTTGTTGGGTTCTCAGTTAAATAACCGAATAAGCATAATGCAAAGGTTTCAAAATTGTGCTACATGTGAAATGTGAATAATTCTATAAAACCTGAGAAAACAAATGCAAATAAAAAAGTAGAATTGTCATTTTATTCCTCACTGATGATAAGACCAACATTTTATTTGATCACTACTGTATGCGCGATCCATTGGCACTCAGTTAGACAATGCAGATAATAACAGTGCATAGTCGCATTCACTAATCTTGGCGCTCCAAAACACAGCCCAACCAAGTCGAAATGTTTCGAAGATGGGCCTCTTCATCAGCGTCTAAGTTGCCTTGAATGTTCAAGGCATTGCGGAGCTCTTCTCCACTCTTATTACCCATAACTAGACTGCTAATCGCCTGGCACATCAAGTTTTGCAGACTTGCAATGTTCAAATAATCAGCTGCCAAGAGAATCTCGAAGAGCAATGCTTTATTGGACTTTGCATATTCAGCAGGCCAGTTCTGCTGCTGAACACATCTGTCACAGTACTCGATAACCTTTTCGAGCACTTCAGCCCGGACGTTAGGCAGTGGGATGCCATCGTCAGACCCTATGCCTTCAATCGCGTGCTTAATTGTATGGGATATGCCGATGGCATTCTGACTTACCAAATGACTTACTCCTTCGGAGCTTTTCAACAAAACCATTTTATCAACGGATGATGACATTGCCATATACACATGATAGAGTGGCTGTGGCTACACATGTGTGTATATATATATATATTTCACTACATTTGATTTTTCAAGAATTTCCCTATTAGATATGATGTTCTTTAATGTATGACATGAGAAAAATAATCTATTTCATTCCGAAAATACGCTCAAAATTGAAAAAGATGTAATTTCATGTCACCTATTAATTTTGAGCATATATTCGAAATTAAATAGAATATTTTTTCATGTCATACATTAAAGAACATCATATAATTAAGTTAGTAGAAATTTTGAAGACATGGTGAAATCTTCAAGTAAATTATTGTATAACAGATTGCCATCGACATATCCCATACCATTAAACATGTAATTAGAATCTTCAAGAAATCTTTTCTTAAATCCCACTTGATGTATCGAATCTGCAAAAATCTAAGATGATATAACAAAAATATAAAATAAGATCAGTAAGTAATCAAAATGAAAAGCGTAATATGTTGTATTTTCAGGAAAATTATACTATGAGATTTTCTTTCTTAATGGCTTAAGATATTTGAGTTAGAGAGGGAGAAGGAGAGGTCAATATATACTAGAGAATATGACTTAATTAGCATTAAATCTGATTTAATAGTCTCCATTAATTTAGCACTAACCAATGGCTAATTGAATTAAACGGTTTTGATTTTCAAAAAACGGAAAAATAATTAAAGAGAGGAGGAATCCAAGGCTAAAGAATTTCAGCCTTTCGGATCACTAAAATGAAATTTCAAAGAGACAGGGAGAAATTTATGGTTATTGATCTGTATGATGAGACTGATACTGCATGGGGTTCTTCATGCAATAACCCACCAAGTAAATATTTAGATATCTGCTTTGTATCTCTACTTAACTCTCTTCGCAGGCCGTGTGGGTTGTAATTTTTTGCTAATCTCCAGTGCACTTCACCAATATAATTTTTACCTTTGCGGATAAAAAAAAAATATTTAGAAATTTGGGTCGCCCTAAATGTTCATGTATTACAAGTCTTTTCTCTAAGAATATGGAAAATGCTCAGGAGTGACGTACAATCATCATAATTTTTCTAAAGCCCAATGATGGTCATATATTTTTCCGACTTAATAGAAATGAAAAGGGTTAAAAGTTATTTCGTGAACCAAATTCTAGAATTAAAAGGCAAAAGAAGTATATGTTTTGTTTCAGAAAACTTCATTGCTTATGACTTTTGATTTCGTCTTGTAAAGTTGGCCAGCTATGGCCTTGATTTTCATTCCTAAAGTTAGGCGCCGGAAATGCCATTGGAAATTGTTTTTAGAGAAAATGGATCATTTGTCCAAAAAAATTTAAAACACGGTTCAAATGGACAAGTAAAAAAAAGTACGGGTGAAATAGCCAAAAAAATAGCAAGGATGAAACTGGATTCATCCTGGCTTATACTTAAAAAATAGCAAGGATGAAACTGGATGCATCCTGTAAAATAAAAATAAGAAAAAATATTTGATAATAGACATGGATGAAACTCGGTTACATCTCGTCTATTTTTAAATTTTTGTCCATTTAAACAAAGATATCTTTTTAATTTTTGGCTATTTAAACAGTATCAAAACTTAAGTGTCTTTTTCACCCAGAAATTATTGATTTTGGTCTTTTTGACCAATTTTGTGTTGTTTTTATAGAGTTTTGGGGATAGCTAGCTGAGAAATTTTTTAATGGGGACATTTTTTGAAGAGGGCGTAGGGGACAAATGATATGTTGACACGTGCATTTGGTATTAATGAATTATATTTCCAAAAATACCAACACCAATTAAGAAAACAAATTTTCTCTCCAAAATTATACCTTTTTTATATTTTTGGAAACATAATTTATTAATATCAAATACACGTGTCAAGATATCATTTGTCCCTCATGCCCCTTTCAAAAAACGCCCCCATCGAAAATTTTCTATAGCTAGAGCACCCGGCAACCACCCCCAGATACGTCTCCGGTTGTTGCTGCGTAAGTTTCCAATCAAAAAATAAGTATAGTAGATACATATCATTCCGCTTTAGGCGCAGATTCCATTTTTCTTCATATTAGTGTATCCGCAACAACTAGTAACAGCCAATACTAAAAAAAAGTGATCCTTAACAAAAGAAACTGTATACTCCGTATAACAAAACTTTTGAATGAATAGAATTCCGTGTAGACAATGCTGGTAAATCAACGGCTAGTCATCCAATCTCCGGTCTCGAAAACACAGCCCAATCTGCCGGTTGGCGGTTAGTGTTCTTTGCAAATTTGTCTTCAGAGTCCAAATTTCCGTTAGTGTTCATGGCAATGCGAATAAATTCTCAGCTCTTTCCTGCAATGGCACAATAAGACATGGAAATTATATATTCAAGTAATCTGCTATACGAAAAAACATCTAAGGGTAAAATGGTCCATTGACCTTGGCAGTGCGATGCCCACGTCTATGCGCGCAAGAATCCTCTATTACATTCCTTAAGGTATCAAAACCGGAATTGAAACTCCATCTACTAAGAAGCTCTTTCCATCTGTTCGAAAATTTTAGTAAACTATATTGGAATTTTCAGATAATGGTAGATGGAGTTACAATTGCGGTATCCAATACCATGAAGATAGAACCCGTTAGTTTAGCACTCATGGGTAGTGTTTTTAAACAAAACCGACGGACAGGTGAGAAGATCAGAAACACTTTCAACCAGTACCGGAATGACTTTCCTACAGAAGCTGAATGCTGAACAGAGAAAACTCCATCCTTTTATAGGCTACGTGCACAATAATTACAATAATGAAAATCTTTGAAAATAAAAATATTTAAGATTCTTATAAAATAGAGAAAGAGAGAAGGAGACACAAAATATAGGGGAATAAGATAGAGAGAAATTATATTATTGTCTATAGAATACAAGAGATTAGGCCTCTATTTATATGAAACCCTAATCTTAGCCATGGGGGCATCTTAGTAAATAAACAGTGGTTTATAACACTCTCCGGATGACCACAGTGGCTAAATCAATACAAACATATCAGGAAAACTCAAAAAGAGAAAAACCTGAACTTGTATAAGCATGTAAAGACTGGAAACGGTGTTGGACACGCAAATGTTGCCTCATTAAAACCTTGACAAGGAAAACCCAGTAGGACAAAACCTTGACGAAGGAAAAAGAGTACAACGCGCTAAGTCATGTAAATGCACCTTTGATGATTGCGCTCCCCCTGCATAAATACTTCAGTCAAATCTTGGCTTGCAAATCTTTGAGTCGGGACTTTCCAATTCTGAAAAACGAATTTCTTGAATGCTGGAGATAGCAATGCTTTCGTGAGAAATTTTTCAGTTGATGAAGTCTTATTTTGTTAGTCTTCTAATGATAGTGTTCTCGAGTCTTCACGCTTCTTTAAATACATTGTGGACTTGCTTCTTGGATTGCTAGCTTCTCGAAGATGATTTGCAGAAGTAGTTGATGTAATCTCTTTAACAGAGTGCCAATACGCAGTTACCGTACCATATGTGTACAAATTTTGTAGTCATATTATGGATCAGAATAATATCCAAATTCATGGGGTATGGTTATGTTGATGTGGTCTTACAAAATGACCTAGTTAATGGTGGGAATCCACCAAATAACCAAAATCCATACAACTCCCCCTTGGATGACCACCATGTTGAATTAATTTGCCTCACTAAAACCTTTTCCGCAAAAACCGAATGGGAAAATAATATGTGGACGAAGGAAAAAGAGCACAATGTCAACATTTTGAATAAAAATTCATCGTCAACGAGATATTGCCTCGTTAAAACCTTGTCAGGAAAGCCACATGAGACAAAACCTGGAACGAAGGAAAAAGAGTACAACTTTTGACAATGATTTATGGATGCTAACTCAACTATAAGAGTATTACTAGAAAACAAGCATCGGAACTCAAGCTTATACCATACACTACACCAAATTTTCGGATTCGTAACAGAACAGAGTTACTAAAACGGATTGTAACGTCTCTTACCTGTTGCAAAAGTGGGTGTTATATTTTTTTATAACGGCAATGGGGCCGTTACGAATTTTGGTTGTAACGGCTCTAGTAACAGCTGTGGGCCGTTACAAATTTGACACGTGGTAACACCTTGCAGCCATTACGAATTTTTTCGTAACAAAAAAAAAAAATACTACCAGTCAACCTTGACCAGGTCAAGGCTGACTGGCAGTTCATTTTCTGCCGGAAGTAAGCCGGAATTCTAAATACCCTGCATACACCTTTCAATCCGTTCATCATATCAATTCACATCAACACTCATTCAATTCATATCAATACTCATCCGATTCATACCAAAAAGGAAAACAAATTCAAAAATCCATGGGAATACGTAGGAATTTCCTAAGTTCAGTTCATGTTCACTTATATCACTATCTTCCTAAGTTCAGTTCATGTTCACTTATATCACTATTAGTTCATACCTATGTCCTAAGTGAACACAAAATCTGTGTAGTACAAAGATCATGAACATATATTCTGTACCTAAGAAAACTATATACCTATAATCGCAGCTACAACACTTCGGAGCGCGAACACTTCCACACCTAATTACTTCTTGCAAACAACAATAGCTTACATTAGAAGTATTCAAAGAAGTTTAAATGTGCATGATGGAAGGAAAAAACCCATGTAATACAAGGCAATGAAGAGAATTAAAGGCATGATAACAACACAAGGCTCGTGTGGCAATTAAACTCCTAAATGTTTGTCGATAAGTCTAATTCAATCCCTGAAACTAACTGATACTTGTTAACAACATAATAAAAGGATCTTTCGCACTAACAGTTAAGGGTGCACAGGAACCGAGCCGGACTGACGGACCGTCCTGGAACCGGTGGAACCGTACCTGTTTTTGTACCGGACCGAGGAAGGTGGTACAGGTACCGGTCCAAAAAATAGGAACCGAGGCTGAGGAGGTACAGGTACACGGTCCTGCCCAAGTCTCGTGCCGTACCGGACCGAGTGTACCGAGAGATGCAGAAGCGAAACCATCTAAATTGGGACGAACACCAACTCGTTAAGGGAAAAAATACTTGTACTAGCTTTATGTGTGGGTTCTTCTGTTAGCTCTACGTTAGCCTCTTCTTTGTGTGGCTTTGTGACGTTGGGGTTTGGCTAACATTTGTTGTAAAATCTTGTTATGCATGTGTTTATGCTTCCTTCGCTTACCTCAGAAGACTGTAATGATTAAACCATGGAGATAATTCTAATATATTTTTCATTTCTAAATTTGTGTTTCCAAATTTGACACCTACTCAACCTTGGTTAAAAGATAAGATGTTATAGAATAAATATGTGCAAGTAGTTTTTTTCTCTACCAAAGGTACACTCGACCATCGATACAAACTTGCAGAGTGCTAACGGCTAAAGGAAAACCATCAAACATTCGTGAACTATGCTTTCGTAGACCTCCAACTGAGTGTTTTATTCCGAATTGTAGTTGTCCAAATCACTACTCTGTTGTTTTAATCAAATATTTCAATGGGAACATGAAAATTAACGAATGAGTTCTGCGAACCTAGAAATTATGGTCCCTGCTTGGTGTGTTACTAATTGTCAACATTGGCACCGATTGGTACGGTGACGTGCACTGGCACCGTATCCGGTACCGAATGGTACCGAAACCGAGGTACAAGGTACAGGTACCGGTCCAAAATTTTGGAACCGAGGTGGGGGAGGTACAGATACTCGGCCTCGGCAAGAACCGAGCCGAACCGTACCGTGTGCACCCTTACTAACAGTCTGAATCTTGATTACGCAATTTTAACTTAATTAGTGTAGATGCTCACCGATTTTAGGTAACTAAGTAGAATATTCAGCTAAGCCAGGATTGAGTTAAGTACATGTTCAGAGAGCCATCTCTGCCTCCAGTGGAGCCAACGCATCTTCCTCAGTTTTGTTCTTCTGAGGAGCAGGTTGTGTCGGTTTCGTTCTTGTCAGTACATATGTTGGAGCTGCAAGAGTTTGTGTTGCAGGTTGTAGGAGTTGTTCCTCTAACTCTGCTCCTTCCAACTACTCAAGTTCATCTTCTCATCATGCAACCAACAAAGATAATTAACTATCACTCTCTGGTTAAAGTTAATTTAAGTCTGAACAAATACAAATAAAAAGTAAAAGGTTACCTCATCAAAATCGGCAGCGGTCCAATGGGGTTTGACTTCATTGGAGAAGCTTTATTTCTTAACACATCAACATTATCTGTTGTAGGCCATCGAAGATGGGATACTGGACGTAACAGGAGTTAAAAAGAAGCAATGATCAGGAGCAACATATGCAGGTTCTTGTGGCACCAGAGTGTATTCATATGGTGAAGTCTTAGGTGTTTCAGCTTCTGCATCACAAATGTATAAACAACACAAATTAATAGAGGAAAAATTTGAGCATATTAGAAACACTTGAGAAAAATCATAATATTAAGAAAGCAGTACCTTAAATCTGGGATACTTACAAATACCAGAGATCGGTCAATTACACATATTAGGAGATAAAGTACCATTTGGAGAATTCCCTCTCAGGCCTCTGCAACAAATCAGATCCACGTGGTAAGAACATAACGAAGTTGTAACCCACTGCAAATTTGATATATCAAACAAGATTATTCTAAGGCAGGAAGAACTAGAGAAGGCAGTAGATATAAGCCAATTAGCTACATTATGAATGCCAAAATTACCTGTAAAATATAATACGTTGAGGCTTCTGTCCAGTTGCTCTACAGAAAGAGATAAGAAGTTACCTAGTACATGAAAATATCAGAAGATTAGCCAAGATGAAAATATCAAAAAATTAGCCAAAACGAACACCCAATATGCAATTCAGGCCCCGTAAGGAAATAAATTGAAATGACGAAGATGGAGAAACACAACAGGCAAAGGCACATACTTAACCATGCCTCCCGTCATAGTTCCTCGAACTGGATCCTGCCATACTTTAAACAGATCCTTAATCAACTCTTGGCGATAGGTTTGAGCACACACCAAACCAGCATACTTTGTTACCTCTGGCCAATCTTGTGATGCCACAACCTGGGTAAGGGGTACAACAAAATAGAAGTCAATAATTGGAACAACTTAGGAGTCACCAAAGGGTGAACTATAAAGTGAATTAGTAAATAAAATCTTACAGCAGCGATGGAGGGGCGTGAATCCTCTCCCGGGTGAGGATGGGTCACATCAGCACCAAAGATAATAGTTATCCGGTCACTGACAAGCGGTATGCGCCTTGACAACGCATCAACTAGAACAATGTTGCGCCCACCGACCTTCACATTTATCTTTAGGGCGACATTGGCCAGGTACTGCTTGCTCATCTTAAAGACGTGCATCTTCAGACAACACTGGGAAACAAGACCAAGTTCGGTCTCACAGATATGTTTCAAGTCCCATGTACAGTACAAATTGTCCCTTAAATAATTCTTCATTCGAGTAATCAATCAAAAATCTAAGCTGATAGGGTGTTTCAATTAAAGATGAGGCTTGTCATACCATAGAGTGAGCCATTGTTGTCCGGCAAAACTACAATGAGCAAGTCGAGTTCTTTTCCCTTAAGCTTAGTCATCGCCTCTGAATATCTAGTCTTAAGCGCTCGTTCAACATAATCTGGACGAGCGGTATAAGGAGGGAGAATGGGCTCAGAGTTGAACGTCTACACATGAAGCAACCAGAATTTAGTTAGTTAAACAGAGCATCAAGTACCAAATTACAGATCAGATTTCCAGTCGCCAAGATTAGGATATAAATTCTAGGATTATGATCAACATGTGGTGCTCTACCAGTTTGAGCAGCTTTCGCACAATCTCAGATGGTAAATTCAAAAAAGTCCTCACAAACTCAGCAGATTACCCAAGAACTATCTTCAAAAATAATCAGAAAACAACAAGACAATCTCCACTAACACTACCAAATGCAACACAGACAATCTTGGAAAAATACCTTGTAACAACAACAACAACAAAAGATCAACATCAAGCTCCAAAACCATACATAAATCAGAAATCAAATGCTACAAACACATCAAATCCAAAAAATGAAATCAACAAATCTTACCTAGGACGATCATCACCATGTCGTGCTCTACCCAGTTTGAGCAGGTTTCTTCAAAGTATTTGGCACAATCTAAGATTGTAGATTCAAATAAGTCCTCAAAAACTCAATTACCATCATTAGTCAAAAACCAATAGTTCTTCCTCTGCAAATCAAAAACAAATCTACCATTAACTAAAAAGCAAAATCCCTGTCCACAAAATCAAACCCTAACTTAAGTAGTGATTTGAGAAAAATTAAATTGTGATTACCTTTTAAAAGAAAATCAAACCCTAATTAAATGACTTCGTCTGCAAAGAATCAAACCCAACCCAAAAAATTTCAACACCAAATCAAAAGTAAAATCGATGAAAATTTCTACAAACACAATCTAGTGAAACCCTAATAACACCGCCCAATCAAATCCTAATATCATCAACGGAGTAGCAGTTTAAGAAAGCTAGGGTTTTCAGTGGAGAAAGAAAGAAGATATAAGAGAAAGTTAGAGACTGAAAATCAAAACGAGTAACCGCAAACCCTAAAATCGATTAAAATACTGAAACCAACACGAAACAGATAAAACTCGGAAAAATCAAAAAAGAAAACTGATTATTACCTCCCAGTCGAAAGATTTTGATCTTCGGGTAGAGGGAGAGATGTAAAAAGAGATAAATCCAGAGACTTGAGTAGAGACACAGAGATCTATAAGAAGAAATCAAGAGATTGTGTAGTGTTTGGAAGGAGGAAAGTCAATCTGAGTTTGGGTAGAGAGATTGAGACGAAGAGACGGAAAGATAGAGATAAGAAGTGAGATTTTGGGTAGGGAATAAAAACTAGGGTTTTATTGTTGCATTGCATCTCGAGAAAAATATTAACGGTATAGATGGAAGGGTAGAAAGTGTGGGCCCAGAAAAAACTCGTGTGGTACGACCCAAGTGTGACCAACCGTGTGAATGGCACGCGTATAAAAGATTTCGTAACGGCTGACCTCTGTTACGAATTATTAAAAAAATAGTAACGGCTTCAGTCTGTTACGAATTTTTTGTAACGACCATTTGTAACGGGAAATTTGTAACGGCCCATAACTCGTTACGAATTGTTGTTACTAATCCGGGAATTTGGGGTAGTGATAGACAGGTTTTATGCAAGCATAATATTAACTGTAGATTTAAGGAAAAACAAAAAAAATATTTATGCTCCTAAAGCGTGGATTTTAGTGTTTTTGAGGACTCCTCAAGAGACCTATAATGTTGATATCATCAACTAATTAATCCGGATTTTTTGTTCGTACCAAATTTCTAAAAACACATAAAGGATTGTTAAACATGACTAATCGATTCAGGTGGCTGCCTAAATATAATCTGAATCCTACAAGGATTACAAATTTAAATATGTTCCCGACAATATTCCTTGTGTGAATGCAAGTTCAGTCCTTCATAGACTACCACGACAAATGCATTATATTTAGGGAACACAATATTATTGAATCAATCCTACGGTTTGAGGATAAATAAATAAAAATAATGAAACCCTCAAATCGTTTTTACAACGATCATATTTTTCATATAACGACGCATCATGAATACACCAACCTGTAATTAATAGGTCTGGCATGTTTAAGGTGTTAAATTTTGGATCCAAAATTGCGTCGATAGAGAAATTAATCCAACCTAATTTGGATTGTATGCCAACCAATCACATTTGTCGATATTCCTCTGCGTAGGTCGGGGTTCACAACCACCATCATTTATTATTTTCACTGGCTACTATAAATGACTATTCGACAATTTATCGCTTACTACGATCCCACATAATTCTCAAATATATGCATATGTTGAAAAATTCAGTCAATTACTGGTACCAGCGTTATAATCTCCTCCTCTTCAAATGAGGAGATATTAATTTGGAGAATGGAATCATACTAGATTTGCACTGCCTCACCCCATTATGCTTTATAGCAAGAAAGCACGTCACTCATTTTACAAAGTATTTCTTTAGTAAAACATGATTGAGACCACCCCTGTTTTACTGAGATGCAAATGGTAAATAACTCATTCTTCAAAGAAATAAAGTGTTGTTTGTGAACATATATCCATGCAAAATGTGTACCATTCAAGTGATTTATGGATCTGGTGGATGATTCCACGCATTGAATCAGTTAATACTCACAACAAACGATGCGCTTAATTTTTGTAAAACTCTTATCATATATTACACAATGCAAAGTGCAAAGGCTCACCACCCTTGTTAATGCTAGATAATTTATATCAAAAGTACTTAATAAATATTGCATGTTTAATAGGATCAATATAGAGCATCTTATACCCAATGGTCTCGCAGAGGCTACCATCAAAGGTTACAGATGGTGCCTAAGGAATAGGTTATGTGTACCAACCTACCTTTTATTGCTTTGGGGATATGCAATATTACACACATCTTTACTTAATTCGTTTTTAGAACCCAATATTAGTCAACCTTGTTTGCGTACCAGTTGGTAAATGGATTTAAGCCTGACATTCATGTTCTTACGCATTTTTGGTTGCACTATATATATGCCATTATGACTCCACATCGTACTATGATGGGTCTTCAAAATTGTTAAGTAGTTATGTTGGAACAATTATCCGCATTTTTAAAACCTTTGGCAGGAGATCTTTTACCGCTAGAATTGAGGGTTGTCATTTTAATGAGACAGTCTTCCTATTGTTAGGGGGAGATGTGAAAAAATATATTCTAAGAGAACGACATGAAATGTCGTGGTATGTTCCCACTGTCTCTCATATCGATTCTTGTTGTAAATGTGAAGTGACAAGATCACACATACCAGCTGCAAATATTCCCGTAAGATTAGAAATCCTCAGTATGGGGTACACCATAGACTAAGGTGTTGCAACTACACTTGGTGGAAGTGTAGTTGAGGTCGTGGCTCCATAAAGGAAGATGAAGAGACCACCAGGTTCGATCAATTCTCACCTAGAAAGGAAGTAGGTGAGTAAAGGCACAAATTATTTATATCATCAGAAATCATCTCATTAGATTGTCTCTGAATATGTCCATGAATCAAACTGGAGGACGCTCCAGAGAACAATGACATCCCAAGTGGATTATTAGAATGCGCACGAGTCACTGGAAAGATCATGCGAGAATATTGATGATTAATTTTATATACATTTGTGGAAATAAGTCAAGATGAGATCGAACCAAGCTCCTTGTTGCTTAATTTCAATGAAGAGCGTATTTGGCCAATACAATCCAGGTAGAACTTGGTTCTATGAAAAATATACAGGTATTTGGTGTGGTAGTGCTAACCAACCAAGTGTAAAGCCTATTGGACATACATGATCAATTTGTCACGAAGCATAATGAGAAGAAAGCAGTCTTAAAGTATAAAGACTCGCCTTGTGGCGCGGGGTTTCTCACAAAGCCCTGGAATTACTCTCTTGTAATGAACGTTATAGTGTTACGCTACATAGTTAGCTTGGTAATTTTCAAAATGACTTAAAATGCAGCATATATATGTGGTTGTTACGTATCTCTGAAATAATCAAGAGATAGCAGATATTTACAAAAGTACTTGAAAGCTTTTGTTTCCCAAATCAAGTGACTCTAAACCACAGAGTGCGTTTACAGTTACATATAACGCTCACTTATAGATTGAACCAATCAGGCGGATGTGGTATACCCGTCTAAGTGAGTATTTGATTTGGAGGGCATAGGCAAGTAAGTTATTTTCATTGCGTATTCACAAGAAAGTTCCTGATTTGGAATTATAGCTATCTATGTTGATGATACAAACATGATGGGTACTCTTGATGTAATAAGAGACCTTAAAAGTTATTTGAAATCCGAATTTGAGATGAAAAATTTGGGGAAAGCTCGACCGAATACTGAGCTTGTGATATATTATTCCACCAGTTTGCATACGTCTAAAGTTGTCAGAAAATTTAACAAAGACATGCATCCTGATAGCACTCCCATGATTAGTCGAGGTTCAAATGTAAGTAAGTAACCATTTCGTCTAAAGGAAGATGACGAAGATGTGTTGGGAGATGAAATTCCCATATCTAAGTACAATAGACGTATTATTGTACTTAGTATAATAATATACTCGATAAAATTTTGCATCCTCAGGGAACTTGTTAGCTAGCTAGATATAGCTCAGCGCCAACGCAATGTCATTGGAAAGGTACAATGAATGTAATCATGTACTTTAAAGTAACCATTAACATAAATTTGTTTTATCTATGCAAAGACATAAAAAGGAATTCTAATGAAATTGCAATCCAAAAGTTGTTGATTATCAAGGAACAATAATCTCTTATCCAACGAAAGTAATCAGAGGGAGATATGGTAGACTATTTTCTAAGTCATTACCGATATTCTGTTTCAAAAAGTACATGACTAAAGGAACTGTCTGGAACAACTCTGAAAGTAATCAGGGGGAGATGCCGACATCAGGGGGAGGATCCAAGGATATGATGTCGACATATTTTACTTCGTAATTGAAGATGTGTAGAACTCTCTTTCCCTTCGATCGAGAATAGTTTTTCCCAAATGGTTTTGTTACTCGACAAGGTTTTTAGCGATACAACACTAAAAACATCAAGTATGTTGAATGATGAAGACATAAAGATCGCGTTGATATTACTAAAAATATCTGAATCAAAGAAATGAAACACGATAGTCTGTTAAGCAACGTAACTTCCAGAATCAGCAACATGGTCTTATAAACATTCAAGTCACCAAAGTAAAGTGTGATAAACTCCTTTTGACTGCATTAGACTAATAAAAATTGGATGACATCAAGGGGAGCATCTAATGGTGTGTTGAACTATTTTCCTTCACCGAGGTTTCTTTTATCCACAGTTTGTTACTCGGCAAGGTTTTTAATGAGACAACAACAAACACCGGGAATGTAATTTCCCAGCTAAGGCTATTTTGTTTCCCACGAGGAATTTCAGCCTTAAGAGTTGTGAAACAACTAGTCAACTTCAACGGAACAAAGTGATCATCTGCAACGGATCAACTTTATTTGCATCTATCATGTTGTACTCTTTTCCCTTCATCAAGGTTTTATCCCGCTGGGTTTTTCTTGTCAAGGTTTTTTAATGAGGCAACATATTCGATTCCAACAATGTTCTAAGTTTGCTTAATATTGTACTCTTTTTCTTTAGTTCAGGTTTTTGTCCCTTTGGGTTTTCCTGACGAAGTTTTAACTAGGAAATTAACTTAGACTCATCAATCTTTGAATATCACATGTGATGAACTACATGTAAAGTACGAGACAACATGTGAAGAATTGTACCAAGGTTAATTTTATCCCACTAGGTTTATCCTTGTCAAAATTTTAGTGAGGCAATTGATTTCGGCACAGGTCACTAAGGAGAGAACGACATTTGAATAACTACATTTAAAGCACTATATGTGAAACATTATGTATAAAGTTTTGTTATTGAACCGCACAAGGGGGAGTGTTATAGGGCATGTGGCCCATGGATGTGCGGTCCATTAGAATACGGTTTCCCCTTCCCTTGTATAAATATAAGTAGAAATTGACGTTTAGTCCCAAAGTTAGTGGGCTTTGGACGCTCTAGTCCTGTCCCTTCCAACCTAGTACTCTCTAGTCCAAAATTCACCCGTCTTAAACAGTTTAGTTCAAATTTAAACGAGTTAATCCAAACTCTCACCGATTCAAAAACTCCCGAATGTTTTCTCTACCAAAATTACCGTTCGCTATTTTGAATTCATTTCATTGTATGTACAGATTTCCGGAGAGATTCAGAGAGAGAGAGAGCGAGAGCGATAGCGAGAAACTCTTCTTTTCTTCTTTCCATTCTCCATTCTTTTCACTGATGCAGGAACTGCAACACGTTCATGATAACTATGAAAACAAATAGTGCATTATATGCATAGAGGAAGGTGTTGTTAGTTCTGTTGATTTGCTTGGGTTATGGTTTCCGGAGAAAAGTTGAAACAGTATCAGAGTTAGGATTTCCTGATTTGAAATTTAGATGGAGTGGATGATGATTTGATTTCTTAGAGTTGTGATGAAGAATTAGACCGTGTTGTTGTTGTTGATAGATAAATTATGAATCGAGAAGATACATAGATGGAAGAACAGGGATTTAATTGAACAATTAGGGATTTGGAAATTGACTGAAGATTTGATTTAGTGATGATAAAGAAGGAATTAAAGACTGGGTTTGATGATTTGAGAATTGAATTAAATTAAATTAGAGAACGAGGAAAGAAAGAAAGAGTCAGAGAGAATGAGGAGTTAGGATTATTCTAGGGTTCATGGAACTGATGGTGGTGGTGATAATTCGAGTGATTGTGTCAATCTCGAAAGAAAAGGTAATCAAGAGAATCCGAATTTAGAGTTTACTAATTTGATTTATATGCTTGTATGGAATTGTATTGATTTGGTTGATTATTTATGAGTGCTACCTAGAACTGAAATAGACATGATTGTGTAAAGTTGAATTAAGGGTTCCTTGTGGAACTGAGATTCACTGTTTGGAGATTGTGATGAATTGAAGGTAAATTAGGTATCATGTTAAACTGACATAGGAGAAGGTTACGAGAATTAGATATAATGATATCAATGGTGCAGTTACAGGTTAGAATATGGATTTAAATATAATTTGGCTCTTGAAGTTTATATTTGTATTGCTATATAGCCAACATATGTATTTGTAGTAACCTTGTTTTGGTGCAATGTTCCATTATGCACTATGGTGACTGTTGACATTATGAAAATGAAGTGAACTTATGCATGACATTTTAGGGAGTGAGATCGGAAATTAAATACATCTTTTGATCATTTGTGCCATGATCTGTAGGTTAGGAGATTTGTGGATTTATATGTATAAACTTTGCTAGAACAATCTAGTGATATATAAATGTTGATTTATATATCACTAAGAAAATTATTTGCTGCACTAATGACTGGTAAGTGCAATTATGCCCTTTTGCAATGATTGTTTTTATCTATCTAGTAGACATGGAAGATAGGATCATTTTGGTATAATTACTTTGGGTACATATGTGGACAACATGTACACATGTTGATTGTTAATGTGTACATACTTGTACACCATTGTAGGTGTGTACATAGTTGTACACCATTGTGCTATCTTTTTGTTTAGTTTTTTTTTTTTTTTTATATTTTAGTTGTACACCGTTTTGATTCTTTTTGAAGCTGGGCATAATTCTGTTGTTTAGTTGTTTTTTGTTTATATTTTCTTCTTTGGAGCAATTTATTGATGTGTAATATTTTGTTTTTCAGGTGTACATATTTGTACACATTGATTATTTAAAGCAAAAATAGGATTTTTTATACACTTGGACTATGTCTACAAGTTGCTTTCACTACACCATATTCAGTGATTAGTGACAAAAATTCGTAACCAACATTATGCCGTCACGAATTTGTGACCTGAAATTTCTGTCACTAAATTTTAGTGACAGCCATATTTCGGTTACGAAAATGTGATAATTTAGTGACACACATCAGCGTGTCACGATTAGTGACTGCTGGCTAAAAATTCGTGCGAAATGAGCGTGTGCAGAGTAACACTCGGTAACATGTTAGCCCCGTGTGAATCACACGTGTACTCCATATCCATTGACTCTCTCAAATGGGTAAAAAGAAATCTTATCTCTTCGGTCTTCTCTCTCTTCACTCTTCTACTGCTCTGGCGATAAAACTAGGGTTTAGTTTTTTCACAGAAATCATCATAAATCTGCTCTTCATCGATCGATTTGGCGAGAAACATCTTTAAATCTTGTCAATACCTTTCAATCATCGATCTGTGTAAGTTTTAATCGATCTCTGTTTCATTTTATTTTCAATGGATCTGTTTTATTTCATTTTTTATTTTTTTCATTCTTTAATCTGTGAATCTAAAACGATTTGTTTGATATGAGTTATGTTTTGTTAATCTTCTTCATATAAATCTAATTGAATTTTTTTTCTTCTAATTTCTTGTTAGGGTTTGAAGAATTTTGAAGACTTGAAGATTGAAGAATTTTGAAGGTATAACTTCATATGAACTGATTTTAGGGTTTTATGTTAATTTCGAAAAAATTCTATTTTTTAGGTGATTTTAGGTTTTATGTCTCGATTCAGTATCTTTTTGATGATTGAAGTGTGTTTATAATAGCAACACCATGTTTGTAAATATCATACTTGCTTATAATGTTTTATGGTGAATATCATGATTTAATTGTATTTGTTGAGGGATACCATGTTTGTAAATATCATACTTGTATGTTCAAGTTTTTGATCCACTAGTCCTCTTGTGTAAAGATGCATACTGTTGTTAGACATGGTGTAGTTTTTTAGTCCTTAGAAGCATAGTAAGTTGACTAGGCAGAGTGCTACCTGATATTCTTGGAATGTTTGATGAGAGCTAGAGCACTCTCTTTCCTATGAGTAAGTCAATTGCTTAAGAAGAAAGGAATTGATTCTCTCATAAGAAAGAGAGTGCACCCAAGACTCTCTAGATTCCGATTTGTATGGGCTTAGATGACTTATTCTAGTTTTGGTTGAGTTGTCACATCTAGGAAACGTGTTGATTATATTCGTTAAGTTGCTATGTTTTACTATTATCTGAAGATTTTTTCATTAAGTGTCATAATGAACTTCAATTGGTTGGCTAATGTTGTTCTGTATCTTTGGTATTTGCAGAGCCAGGAGAGGATCCTTTTGGCAAGAGCCAAACAGAAAAGAAGCAAAATGCAGTTCTCAGAATCTGTTAAGGTAGTAACCTAAATTCCAGTTTGTATGTTCTATAAATATGCTCATCATGATTTGAACTTTAGTTTCATTTTAAGGTAGTTTTTTTAAGTTTAAATGAACTAAAGTTATGAAGTTTTGTTTTTATATTGACTGATTCTAAGTGAGCATGATGATAACTGTCCTAGTGGTGATTTACAAAAGCTACTTGTAGCTCATTCTCTCTTCTTTTAGGGGATGTTTCTGTCGCTAACTTGCAGGGCTTCGGCAACCCTGTACCACTAGGACTAAGTTATTTTATTTTGTATGTTAAGTTGTGTATAAACGAGTCTGGTTTTATGTACTCTGTGAGCATGATGATAACAGTCCTAGTGGTTATTCGCAAAAGCTACTTGTAGCTCATTCTCTCTTCTTTGAGTGGATGTTTCTGTCGCTAACTTGCAGGGCTTCGGCAACCCTGCACCACTAGGACTAAGTTATTTTATTTTGTATGTTAAGTTGTGTATAAACGAGTCTGGTTTTATGTACTCTGTGAGCATGATGATAACTGTCCTAGTGGTGATTTACAAAAGCTACTTGTAGCTCATTCTCTCTTCTTTGAGGGGATGTTTATGTCGCTAACTTGCAGGGCTTCGGCAACCTGCACCACTAGGACTAAGTTATTTTATTTTGTATGTTAAGTTGTGTATAAACGAGTCTGGTTTTATGTACTCTGTGAGCATGATGATAATAGTCCTAGTGGTTATTCGCAAAAGCTACTTGTAGCTCATTCTCTCTTCTTTGAGGGGATGTTTCTGTCGCTAACTTGCAGGGCTTCGGCAACCCTGCACCACTAGGACTAAGTTATTTTATTTTGTATGTTAAGTTGTGTATAAACGAGTCTGGTTTTATGTACTGTGAGCATGATGATAACTCGTCCTAGTGGTGATTTACAAAAGCTACTTGTAGCTCATTCTCTCTTCTTTGAGGGGATGTTTATGTCGCTAACTTGCAGGGCTTCGGCAACCCTGTACCACTAGGACTAAGTTATTTTATTTTGTATGTTAAGTTGTGTATAAACGAGTCTGGTTTTATGTACTCTGTGAGCATGATGATAACAGTCCTAGTGGTTATTCGCAAAAGCTACTTGTAGCTCATTCTCTCTTCTTTGAGGGGATGTTTCTGTCGCTAACTTGCAGGGCTTCGACAACCCTGCACCACTTGGGAGCATAGATATCATTTAGTTATTACAATTGTAGTTATTACTTTTCCTGAATGTTAACATAGATATGATTTAGGTATCAATGGTTGATAAATAAATTTGGATGAAATGTGCGCGTACTTCTGTTCAATACTTAGAAGGTGTAAGATCATTTATAGAGTTTGTGCGTGAAAATGCTGGTGGCAGAACGAAGTTCTCCTGTCCTTGTAACAGTTGTAAGAATGGTAAAGTACCTCTGTCTATAGGTGAAATTGATTATCATTTGGTCAAGTATGGTATTCAGTTCACCTATACATTGTGGCGTTTCCATGGGGAGAAGTCGCATGAAGGTAAACCCAGGATTGATAATGTAGGAGTTGCGAGTTGACAACGTAGGAATTGGAGACAATCTAGGAAATTCAGCTGACAATGTAGAATTATTTGCTTAGAACAATGTAGAAGATTTTGCTGAGAACGTTAATCCCGCTTGTAGTGTAGATGAGAATGTTGGCGTACACAGTAGGGTTCACGAGGAGACTAGTAGTAGCAAGAAAAAAAGAGATTTTTATGAGCGTGCTAGAGAACCTTTATATCCCTCATGTTCTAAGGAAAAGACACCATTGTATGCTGCTATTAAACTAAATAACATAAAAACCCAATATGGGTTTTCTGACAATGGTGTCACTGCACTCTTAGAATTGTTTAAGGAGTTGCTTCCTGATGGAAATACACTGCCGTGTAAGTTCCATGATGTAAAAAAGTTGATACAAGAAATGGGGATGGACTACATAACCTATGATGCATGCACCAATGATTGTATTTTATATTGGAAGGATCATGCATCATTGGTTAAGTGTCCTGTGTGTCAAGAACCTAGGTATGAGAAGGTCTTTAATGACGACAGGAAGCTTACGCAAGTTGCTCGCAAGACATTAAGACATTTTCCATTGATAAAAAGGCTGCAAAGGTTATATAGTGTACCATGGATAGCAGAGGCAATGTATTGGCATTCCAGAGCACAGTCAGATGGAAACCTTATGCGTCATCCAGTCGATTCTTCAGCCTGGCGATCTGCGGATAATTTTTCACCGGAGTTCGCCAAGGAACCAAGGAATGTAACATTAGGTATATCAACTGATGGTTTCAACCCGAATGGGTGTTTCGGTCCTAGTCACATGTTGTTGGCCTGTAATTATTTGTCCGTACAACCTGCCTCCTTCGTTGTGCATGAAACGAGAATTTGCAATGTTATGTTTGCTCATATCAGGCCCAAGAGCACCAGGGAAAGATATAGATGTATACTTGCAACCACTAATAGAGGAATTGATAGAGTTATGGAATGAAGGTGTACTCACGTTCGACTCTTTCACTAAAACTGAGTTTTTGATGAGAGCAAGATTATTGTGGGCTATTCATGATTTTCCTGCACTAGGGACTTTAGCTGGATGTGTCACTCATGGTTACTATGCTTGCCCAACTTGTGGAGAAGGAACAGTTTCTGAACATCTTCCGTTCACTAAGAAAATTTGTTATATGGGACACCGAAGATGGCTGCCAGCCAAGCATAAGTATCGAGATGATAAAACCAATTTCCCGGGAGGGGTAGAGCACGGTTCAGCACCATGGCCACTGACAGGATTTCAGGTTCAAGAGATTGTAGCTAATATTAGAACCAAGGTTGGTAAGGGAAAACAACCATCAGTAGCAAGTCGACAGAAACGTAAAAGAATACCTGAAGGCGAAACCGATGCTTGATATAGAAGCGAGGTTCATGACCACTCCTTATTTACTCGAAGATCTATCCTCTATGATCTACCTAATTGGAGTTCAAATCTGGTGCGACATAATACAGATGTTATGCATACAGAGAAAAACATAACTGAGCATCTTGTTAACACGATCATGGGTGGAAACAAGTCAAAGGATGGTCCTAATGCGCGCAGAGATATGGAAGCAATGGGGTATAAAAAGAAGCAATGGTTGAAAGTGGATGTTAAGTCTGGTAAAACAACAATGGAAGATGCTCCTTTTGCAATGACGAAAAAAGAGAAACTTGCATTTTGTACTACATTGAAGAACTTAAAGGTGCCATCTCGGTTTTTTGTTCCAATCTTCGCACTTGCGTCGGTGTTGATCCACCCGAGTTGAAGAACTTAAAGTCTCATGATTATCATGTCCTTATGCAACATTTGTTTCAATTCTTGGTTCATGCATCGCCTTCGCTACCTAAAGATCTGCGGCTTTCTCTTCTTCGGATAAGTTTGTTTTTCAAAATTTTGTGCGCGAAGGTAATCAACAGAGAACAACTTTTAAAAGCAAAAGCTACTCTAGTGGAAGCAATCTGTGTATTGGAAAAATACTTTCCTCCTTCCTTCTTTGTTATAAGCATCCACTTGATGGTGCATTTAGCTGACGAAGCTTTGATCTGCGGTCCTGTCAGATTTAGATGGATGTATCCCTTCGAGAGGTATTTATCGAACTTACCTTGTTAGTTAATGTGTAACTTGAGTGTTTTATTGTCATTCTGTGTTAACTTTTATGATCAATATTTGTAGGTTGATGAAAGGTTACAAAGGTTTGGTACGCAATAAAAGGTACATCAATGGCTGCATTGCAAGAGGATATGTGCTTCGAGAAGCCAGCTTGTACAGTATGGAGGACATATCAAATGATGGTGGTGGGACTCATAAACATACTCGACAGGCCTTTCTAGATGATGATGATGAGTTTGCCGATGAGATGCCTTTGAGTTCTGCCAAAGCTATTACTTTAACTCAAGTACAATATCGCAAGCTCGTAGGTGGCTTCGTCTAAGTATGTGGGAATAGATGAATGGCAGAGGTACAACTTCTTAACTTCATTTGTTGTTAGATGTTTCTTGAGTATTGGATTGTCAATCTAATTGCCGCTGAACTGTTCTTTCATTGTAGGAAGTATGATATATACGTGAACAACGACAACTTTAATAGTCAGGAAAATCTTTCTTCCACGAAAGGGCCAAAAAGCTTTCTCTTATGGTTACGCGATGAGGTACCATATATATGTTAGCTTCGAGTTGCTTTATTTCTCGCTTTCCCTTATATTTACTATACATATTGTGGTAGATTTTGTGATAATATTGATTTCATGGTCCATGGTTTTTGCTAAAACTATATTTAGATTTTGTGAACATGGTCCATGGTTATAGTTAAAACTGCATCTTTATTTCCTCTGTAAATATTGTGGTTTTTGTTGTGCAACTGACACACATGTTCTCTTACAGATGATAGAAGACAAAGAGACAAAATCAGTACTTTGGCGACTAGTGCAAGGACCCCTCTTCAAGGCGCAGTCGTATAACAAATACCAAGCCAATGGATTTTCTTTTAGCTGTCATGATTACGAGGAGGGTTTTGTAACACAGAACAGTGGTGTGTCTATGAAAGCCATTACAAGACATAGAGCAAAGTCCACGGACAGAAATTTGGTGGAAGCTGAAATTACTTATTATGGTGTCATTAAACAGATTATAAAGTTGAACTATATGGAATTCGAGGAAGTTGTTTTTTACTGTGATTGGGTCAGAGTTGAAGATAAGAGTAATGGGTGCAAAGTTGATCCAATCTCAAACTCAATAAAGGTCAACTTTTCTAAGCTACAAAGCACTAAGAGAGTGATAGATGAGCCGTTTATTCGTGCATCCAGGCGACTCAAGTATTTTATTCAAAGGATCTTGATGAAGTGGGATGGTTTTTGGTATTGCATTCACAACAAAGGTTAACATGCGTGGTAGATCAGCTAGAAATCCCTACTAGTTATCAGTCAGCTCTTACTGACAATGAGAGCTTGGAGAAACTGTTATGTGTCGCTGATGTAGTTTAGAGTCATGTCTGTCATATTGGATTCTGTGTTCTGCATTTCTTCTATACATGGATTCTGTGTTTTATCATATTTGATTTCTGTTTCATCATGTTTGATTCTTTGTTTTATCATATCACTTGCGCTATCTTAGTAAGTTGCATTTCTTCTATACATAGATATTTTTTAATGCTACTTTTACAGTTACTATGGCGGCGTAGTGGTGTTGGTAGATGAAAATGGACTTCCCATTTCTAGAAATGCAACTAAGGCCGGCCATCGGAAGGGCAATTTGATTCGTAATCTTATCCCTGTCTCCTACAAATCCTGGAGGGATGTGCCAGATAACTTCAAAGAGGATGTCTGGAATGAATTGCGGGTAAATACTTACCTTATAACTGTCAAACTATTTCAGGTAAACACTTGGGGTATGTTGATTTATGTCAAACTATTGTTTAGAATCAAGCTCTGTTTTTCAGAAATCATATATAATACCGGAAACTTCTAAGATGAATTTGATAAGGGGAATGGCTCCTATATGGAGGAGATTCAAGTGGGAGCTGAGAATTGACTACTATGATCCTTATAACACTCATGAAGAAAGGATCGCTCATGTTCCTCCAACTGTAAAAGAAGAGGACTGGATAAAATTCTGTGAAAATGAAAAAGAGGAAGCCCAACAGAAAAGTAGAGCAGAGCATAAGAAGAAAAGGAAAAGATATGATTACGCCGTACTCTCGGTCGCAAACCTCTTAGTTTGGTAAAAGCTGAACTGGTACGTAGATTCTCATTCCCTCATATCATAAATGTCTCGAACCGAAATGTACTCGATTGATTGATCCTACTTCTCGTATTTGTAAAATTAGGAGAGCGAAAATCCTGGAGTTGAGATCACTCCATCTGATGTGTGGATTAAAGCTCATACACAAGAGGGTGGGAAAATTCTACCTAGTGCGCAACCCTACTATGTGAGTTAGGCTATGCTTTATTTCATTTACATATTATTCTAATTTATGCAATCCATCTATGTTCACAAAATGTGCTCTACATTACAGGATGACCTTAAGAAGGCGCAAGAAGAGATCAATGAAAAAATAGGTCTTTGGTGAACTCTGTAGATGAAATGGATGCATTGATTAAAGCATTTGGAAAGGATTGTAGGGGACGAGTTCGTCTTTGTCGGTCCTATTTCTCGTACACAATATGATTATTCTGCTCCCCTGCGCGTGCCAAAGTTCTTTGAATTGAAGTGCAAAGATGGAGAACTTAAACATGAGGTGAAGGAGATAAATGGCAAGATGGAGGTTCTTCTTACTAGCTTTGCATCCTTATGTAACGTTGTGCATAACATCCAATCTGGACAAGCATCATATATTGCCTCGAACCACTTTGATAATGCACATGGTCCCGCGTATTCACCTACTCAGACTGCTTCAGCTGGTCAGAATAGTTCACCTGCAGCGCTTCCACATGAAGCTGAGATATCACCAGCTCGATCAGCGAAAGAATCGCTCGTAATAGTTCACCTTCGGATGGAGCCAAATGTTCATTGTTGAACTTGGATGATGAGGTCATTCTTTGTTGGTCGAGTTTGTCTCGGGTGAATTTGGACTTCTTTGTCACGGCTCACCTGTAGCTGAAAATCATGTTAAAGTGTTGTTGGACCTCATACTTTTGCCACTTGCACCGACCATAAGAGCTAACCAGTTTGTGAATACCTTTCAAGAAGTTGGAATTGGAGGCTATGTGGTTCATCCAAAAGTCTGCGTCCGATATGATTAGAAGGGTCTATCTGTCTTTTTGGAAATGATATGGATAACTCAGCCAGCAGCCTATGCTTTTTTGCTATTTTGTCAGCCATCTTTTTTGTTATTATTCGCACTTTTATATGTAAGCTGAACAACCTGATATGTTCTCATAGGTAAACTCTGATGCAGTTGTGCTTAAGGGAGATTCTTATGCAAATGTGCATAAGAAAGTACTAATTTTGACTGACTTTGAATGTTAATATATTTTTTTGTGAATTTTACTTTGTGTATGAGTGTAGTTTTTGTTTCTATATGTGTTTTTGGTTGTGCGAGATGATCTGCAGTTAAGGTTTGTGAAGCAATAGGAGCCACTGGGAATATCAATCCCGGTAATTACTTGACTCGTTTTCGCTTGTACATTGAAGTTGCAATTTATGGATATAGTTTTAACCTTCAGTTTTACACTTTCTTGCGAGGTATAATGTTTAATGATCAAACTGGTGTTGGATTATCTTTGTTGGTGACCTTCATCTCGGTAAGTCTATTTTGTGATCTTCTTGACATGATGCACAACCATGTCTTTCTTCTTTTATGTTATCTACGCTTCGAGATTTAAGAAATTCTTGTATTTACTTTTGGCGGCAAAGCAATGGCGAAAGGAGATGATGTAGTTCGTAAGAAGAAGAACAAAGTCTTAAGAAAACGACTTAATGCTGACCCTTCTACTCGTCTACACGTATTCTTTGGTATTATTGCTGCTAAACAGAGACGAAAACAAGGAAAACGTCGCGATGAGTGTGAGGTACTTGTTACAAATTTTTCATTCATTTATATCCAAAATTAGGGATTAGTACAACATGGGTTTGGTGTTTCTTGCTAGGACATTTCTTTGGATTTTGGATTACCGTAAGTGTGGTTTCTTAAGATGTTGGACTTTGGATTACCGTAAATTCGGTTTTAGTAGATAGAAATTAGTTGTTCACCTTTTCTCGTGTGGTATAAATATTTTCCGATTCTTTGTCTTGCTAGTATTTTCTTAGAACAAATTTGTAATGTGTGATTGCTTACAAGTCCGAGAGCATTATTTCTTATTAGTATTCTTTGTATGTTTTATCTTGCGTAGATATGGTATGCGAGAGTTTGTGTATCTCTATTTCTAAAAGCATTATTTTCTTGTTTGCAGGTGAAGCAGTTATAAAGAATGTCGAGGACAAGCGGATATTGAATAAAGAAATAAGTGGATCCAGTAAACTTATTGGTATCTTTGGAACTCTTATATTTTTGGAGTGATAAAAGAGTTATCTGCCTATACTTAGCATTTATGGATCATCTGACAGTTGAACTCAACATGAACGCAAGTATCATATAGCAGTTATTTTTGCTTCTTATATTTTTGGATGATAAGTCATCTGCCTATACTTAGCAGTTATGAAACTTCTATACTTAGCAGTTATGGCTCATGAACACAAATGTGAGAAATTGGATTGAATGACTTCTTTTGAATGTTGGAATGTTAAATTGGATGGATGACTTCTTTTGAATGTTGGAATGTTAAATTGGATTGAATGACTTCTTTTGAATGTTGAAATGTTTGAATTGGATTGTAGTGTAACATTCCTGGGGATAGGGTACTGCAGGGGTAAAATGAAAGGGAGGGGACATTAATGTTGACCAGGTCAATAAAGACTGACTTTTTTTTTTTGGTAACAAAAAGATTCGTAACGGCAAATAAGTGTCACTAATTTTTACCAGGATAGTAGGAATCAGTCAACGTTGACCTGGTCAAACAATTAGTAACCCTGGTAAAAATTTAGTGACATAAAATTCTTGGTTACTAAATTTTTACCAGAACACTGAAGTCGGTCAACGTAGACTTAGTCAATGTATTTGTAACCAAAAAAAAAAATTAGAAACGGTCATGCGTTTGTTACGAATTTTCATTTCGTGACGGTTGGATGTACGTTACAAAGTACGTCACAACCCCAAATTCGTAACGGTGACATGTTGGTTACGAATATTTGTTACACATCTCGTTGTAACGGTCTTTTTGCGTCACAACTCCATTTCGTGACTGAAATAGTGTGTTACAAAACGCAAAATATGGTGTAGTGTTTGCACGTAGAAAAAACCACTATATTTGGGTAAATAACTATGGGTACAAACCGGCATAAATGTGTACATAATCGTACACATGTTAATTGTTAATGTGTACATAGTTGTAAACATGCTTTTTATTATACAAGAATCTTTTATTTTAGATTTAATTATTATTTTATGTTTACCTCTCTAATATGATTTGTGATGTTAACTCAGGGGCAGACATGGAAAGACCGGATCATTTTGTAGGCGTGTATATAATTGTACAAAATGAGTCCCCAACTAATGTTGCTATGCTTGCAGCCCAAGATGATGCAACACGGTGCAAGGTATTTGTTCTAGTTGTAAACTTTGGTTCCCTTGATGATTCCTACCTTAATATTGGTCCTAACTGATAACATGATTGTGTACTTTAGGCTTTCTTAGTTGAATTTGATAAGTACAACCTTCATTTAATGAAATAACACATTGATTCTTAATGTGTACATAATTATACACATGTAGATAGTTAATGTGTATATAGTTGTACACTTGTTGATTGTTAATATGAATGATTGGTGTTGTGCATGTTTTACATGGGTGTACATATTGGTGCACCTGTGTAAATCTTATGAAAAAGTAGGATTCCCTTGTTTTACAACGGTGTACATATTCGTGCACCTACAGAAAGTAATTCCCATGAAAAAATAGGTTTTTGTGTGGTTGTGAATAATCATTTTTATGCATGTTTTGAAGCGGTGTACGTTTTGGTGCACCTTTGTTATTCCCATGTAAAAGTAGGTTTGTGTGTGGTTATGAATGATCGTTTTTTTCTACATGTTTTGCGGGGATGTACACATTCCGCACTCAGTATAATTCCCATGAAAAAGTGTGCCCCAAGTGTGAATATGAATGATCAATTTTATGCATGTTTTGCAGGGGTGTACACATTGGTGCGCCAGTGTATTTTCAATAAAAAAGTAGGTTTGTTTGTGGCTATGAAGGATTGGTTTTAGGAATGTTTCACATGGATGAATACATTGATGCACCAATATACTTCTCATGAAAAAGTAGGTCAGGTATGAGTATGATTGATCTCGTTATGCATGTTAGTAATCTCCTTTTAAGTAAAGTGCAATGAATCATTGTACTCGGATATTTCGAAAGCATACTAAGTTTGTGTAGTACTTCCCACATGGATTGTGTCTCTGACCATAAACTAACTTTTTATTTGATCGTTTTTTTTTTTTTGCTTTGTTTTCTTATGTGGATGTTGGTGAAAGGATAATCACTTTCTTTTCAAGTTGCGATTTCTTATGTTCATTGTTTTGTCCTCAATGCAGTCCGGCTATTATTGATGTTATCCAACTGGAGCATGGCATGGCTGGTATTTTTCTCAGTCTGTGCGTACTACGGTGGCAGTCTGGCTATCATGGATTTTGGTTTTTTTTTTGGATCTTTGCATCGGTGTACATAAATGTACACACAAATGTAAATTAAAAATTCTTAAAAATGAAAATTATATAGTCATATGGGTACTATTTTTGTAGCTTTCGGAAAATGCTTTCCAAATATATAAAGTTTGTAAAATTTGGATGAGCAGTTTAAAAGAAAAATTGTTTTTAATAATTTTTTATATTTTTTAAAATTACTGACGTGTCACGTCCACGTTGAATTTTTTCGTTACAAGACAGTTTCCACTCGCTGCACGTGTGCTTTATGAAACACGTGTGGAGGTCAGCAGCGTCTTTACACAATTTTTAGATTAAACTGTACCTAGTCAACTAGGTCTGGACTAAACTGTTCTATTTAGTGGGGTTTTGGACTGAACCGTTTTTTTTCCCTAAATATAATGCTATACCTATATAATACGGTTCTCTTTCTGGCTAATAAAAAGTTATTCTCTTTCTTTCCTCTATTTTCTTATTATTACTCCAAAAAAAGTTCAATTGTGAACTTCAATTTAATGACTGAGGAAATGAAAATTCCACACACTCAATTACAATGTAATGGTAAAGTTAAATTAAAAATCTCTCAAAGATAAAAAGGAAAAAAAAATAAAAAAATCATGTTTAGTGTTTCTAAAGAAAACTCGGACAAAATTCTGAGTATTGGTTTATATTCTGAGTATTGGTTTAAAAAAATCATGTTTAGCAGATGAAATTTCTAAACTCTTAGTATTCAATCATTATCGTGAATACCATAATATTGGTTTATATTTCATGCTCTTTAATAATACTGGTGTACTCATTTCTTGACTTTAGATCGCGGTCAAAAATGCGAACGGCCCTAGAGGCATATCTTTAATCTCATTCACGGAGTTTTTGTTGCAGTATATCATCTCCCTTGGATTCTTTGTGGAGGGTAAGGTAGATGGTTTACAGGGGTTGTCTACTTCATTAAGTTTGTTGAGTTAATCGCTATGTATCAGATTTTTAGTTGAACGTATTACCGACAATATAGTAGACATATTTGAGTTGCTTGGCTATCTGGCAACATCTATGGAAGAAATTCAGTGCGTGTATGACAACTTTGATTCCTTTGGAGATCGGGAAATTCTGTTGATTGGTGTGGTACGTTACATCTTTTTGGGGATCACTATTGCTTGCAGATGGAAACTCTATAATCGTCTCACTTAACTATAAAAAGGTTGAGCCCGGCCGTAGGCCGGGTGATACCTAGTATAATTTGTATGATGAAACTGAAACTGCATAAATGCATAACCATAAAATTGGAACAAAAACTGAAATTGAAGGATGGCATAGATTGATATATTAAAGGAAAATGCCAGGTAATACAATGAGCATGCATGCTTAAGTAGTCAGATTCATAGGTGCGTGATACCATCGTGTTTTACCAAAACCTTTGACTTACATTTGGTACATTTTTGGGGATGAAATAGTTTCGATGGACCTGGGTTTGGATTGTTCTTCATTTACGTGAAAACTAAGCCGTGAGCCGTACCTGCCTCAACCTATATCTGTTCCACCAATTGTAGGAGTGGAATATCGCACATATCAATAAATATGCGAAGTAAAGATTATCTAACGTAAGCAAGGACTATCGCACATAGTATAATCGAGATGACGTACTGGATGATGTCAGCAAAGTCATGAGTATAGTGTGATGATATATGCGAAATATAAACTGTGCGAGAATGAGTGTACATGAGCGACTGTAACGCACAATGATTCCGAAAATAGTGGATCTCTTAGCTATCATCCACTATGTAGAATCCTATATAGTATGTGTTACACAAGAAATTAGGAGAGAGAAAGTTTATTTGGAGAGCAAGTAATGTTATTGTAATATCTTTTAACCGATTACAAATCTTGATAAATAATAAAAGAATTCCATTATGATTACTTAGAACCTTGTCTAAATATATTGGGATGTGATTGTAGGATTTCATGCGACTACACCAATATTTTTCGTTACTTTTTTTGCCGACTAGTAACAGACAGACATTACTGAAAATTAGAATTTTGAAAAGAACTATATAACATAATATAAGAATATATCAATTTATTCATTAATACTTAGATAATGTTATGACCGGTACATTTTTATTTGCATAACGTGAGTAATGCTATGCGATCAATCTCCAAACAACTTCAATATCAATAGATCAGGGACCAGTCATCCAATCTCCACTCTCAAAAACACAGCCCAATCTGGTCAGTGTTCTTTGCAAATGAGCCTCCTCCTCTGTGTCGAGATTTCCCTTAATGTCCAAGGCAGCAAAAATCTCTTCTCGGGTCTTACCTGAAACCAAATTGCTAATCGAGATGCACATCAACTCCTGCAAGCTCCTGATATTTAAGTAATCAGAAGCGAAAAGAATATCTAACAGTAATGGTTCATTGACCTTGGCATATTCGCCAGATCAATTTTGTGAACACTACTTTTTTTGTTGTTGTTCATAATACTTTTCACAGTATTGAATGACTTTTTCCAAAACCTGCGCGGACATTTGGCACTGGGATGCCATCATCTGTGCACGTATCTTCCAGTACATTCCTTATGGTATCAGAAACCGCAATTATAACTTCCTCTACTAGAAAGCTCTTTCCATCTGAGCTTGTCAGTAACACCATTTTCCCATTAGCTGATGACATAGTTCAGATTAAGATATGAGCATAGTAGCACTAATGGCTATATATATATATAGGAAACATTCTTGACAATTCAACCAAAACTTTTTGTTAATAAATACATATTTTCTAATTTATGTAAAAAATATTTGATTTTATTTCAGAATCTCTATTGTTTTAATGAACCTTCTCCGAAATATAAAGAAAAGAATGAAACAAAACCAAATCTTCCTGCATAAATTACAAAACACGCATATATTAACAAAAATATCTGGAAAAAAAGATGGACGAACTTAAAGAGCTATATTGGAATTCGTAGAAGAAGTTATAATTGCGGTATCCAATACAATGAAGATTTTTATTCTTTTTATCTTCAAGAATTTATTCAATTCTACCTGATGTAATTTAACTACTAAAATGTACAATAAGATCAGTAATTAAGAAAAAGATTTAGCAAAAACGAAATTCAATAGGCTATATTTGTAGGAAAGATATATGAGATTTTTTCTTATTGGCTATATTTTGAGAGAGAATGAGCAGAAGATATGCAATTATATAGTAGAAAAATTGGTTTAATTAGCATCAAAACTGATTAAATGGACTCCATTAATTTAGCACTAGTCACTAATGAAACGTTTTGAAAAATAAGTTATGAGAAATTTCATGGGTGAGATTGAAACCGAAACTGCATAAATTCCTCACAAAATTGCATGGGAACAAATAGGTATTTATTATGGTACACAGTAAAAGCTAACCATAATGCATTTGTCTAGTTACTTTCCTAGCCTTGATAGCCTTGTCTAGTTAGTTATAATATTTCTCTCTTAAAATTATTTAATTCCCTAAATAAATATTCTAAAATAATAATCTCTCTTAAATAATAATATTTCTCGGTCCCAAAACTAAAATAATAATCTCTCTGAAATAATAATATTTCTCGGTCCCAAAACTATTATTTTAAAGAAATTTTAGAGGGATTAGGTCTAGTGTGGCAACTAAAAAGCTTGTATTTGGCTTAGTTTTGTAGACTAACTCAAAGTTACAGCGGCTTTGAAGGAATCACTTCAAAATAAAGTGTGGCTCTGCAGTGGGATTAAAATTGTGAACTTCAATTTACTGAGGAAATGAAAATTCCACTCATTCGATTACAATGTACTGGTAAATCATTGAATTAAAAATCTCACAAAGATAAAACTCAGGAGGGCTAAACTATAAATCCGCACTTGAAATTTATATTATCAGCTGGTTGATGTTGGTGGTGAGCCTGCGAAGTACGCTACAGCACCAACAAATGGTGCATTAAAGTAAGTAGCTGGTTCGGATTGCTCGTGGTTATTCCGATCATCATTGAAGTTGTCCCCTTGATCAGGACCACCCATAATGGCTCCAACAAGTATGTTCGGGTTCGGTGATCCTGAATTGAGATGTTGAAATCCATCTTTACAAGCTATCTGACTAGGTTGTTGGCGTACGGATGGTATAGAAGAACCTCTATGATGAACTTTTTGTGGATATTTCTCTCCAAATCCCACCATGTACGACATTTTCGAAGGATTATCACCTAAAATATAGTCTACTTGTTTCTTTGCCAAAGCAACGAGGTCTTTTGCTGCGAAACCCTTTGATCCACACGACACGGATTCTCCTGATGACTGCAAGTACTTTGCATATGTCACGAGGAGGAAAGCTGTGCTAGTCACGTACTGCATGTTACATTCACCTTGTTTAAAGAGAAGTCCTCCTGTCATTATGGATACTCATTCAAATTGGTGTCAGAGCCAATGGAAACAGCATAAAAACCTAACAAAGGAATTAGGAAAATGTACATATGCATCGGACCTGGCGTATATTTGGTACTGAAAGTAGGTGATCCAGGGAGGAGAGAGCAAAAGTAGTTGTCAGCATGGGTTTTATAGGACTGCAAATCTTGAACTTTCTTTTGTAGGTAGAACTGCAACGTAAAAATTTGAAGTTAAGGAAAATGAAGATTTTGTGTGCTCGTAAAAAGTTATAATTATAATATGCAGGAAAGAAATAAAACCTTGGAAAGAAGAACTTTTGTGCCAACTCGTTTATCGTCCCAACTGAACGAGAAGTCGTCATCGTCTCCACCGTCAGTGTGGCCGTTGGTTTTAATGTAGCTAAGGTACTTATCGTCTTTTGTCGCTCTATATAGCCACGCTGCTGCCCATAGAAGTTCATCCTGACATGGGTGTTAAGAGATTCTTAAGTTTTTGTAGGAAAATGATTGAAATTTTTGTAGATTTTACTGATCAGGCTACTTACATTGTATCCAGAATAAGAACAGTAAAATGGGCAAACAACTGAACTGAGCGAATCACTATAAGAACCTCTATGCTGGTCCGCGAAATCAAATACCTGCATGAATCAGTACCAAAACCAAATGTATGTATCAACACCCTTAAAATATTTCGGTTCATGATGGATTTTTGATTGGTATGTGTAATAAAATGATCTACCTTAATGGCTGTTTGGAGTAACTTGGTGGAGTATGGACGATCAGATCTTTTAAACACAACCGAAGCAGCAGCTAATGCAGCAGCAGTCTCTCCCGCGACATCAGAACCTGGATTTTGTGTAGACACCTTGTATACATTCCGGGAGGAATCCAAATCTTCAGGCCTTTGCCAGCATTCGTGATCTGCATTAGGATCTCCAACCTTCATAAAAAACAACAACCTAGTTAGCATATCTATGACCAGATTAACCTACCAATCTAAATTCTACTACTATATGATTCACTCACTTGGACGTATAATGTATCAGGTTTGGCTGTAGCTGCCTTTAGTAAATAATCTGTGCTCCACCGAATGGCATCTCTGGCATGCGCAGCTTGGTGTTTCATATTTCGACCAAATTCAGCAACACTCCAAGACAGCATTGTCGTTGTGAAAGCCAAAGGAAGACCAAATTTGACATTATCTCCTGCATCATAATATCCTCCAGAGAGATCCACCTGCATTTGCAAAGACATACAAGCACCAAACTCTATATTAAATTAAATTTACTACATGAAAGACTAGTTAATTAAACTCGATTATATATAAGAAAACACTAACATTTTCAGTAGATCCGTCCTTCAATCCAGAGTCGCCTCGCCATGTAACTCGTTGATTAGGTGGTAGTTTTCCTGATCGTTGCCCTTCGAAGAACATAATGGATTTCTCGAGTGCCTCAGCGTAATTGTTAGAATCAAGAGCATAGCAATAACATGAAAAAAAAACTATTACCAATATGGATATAAAAACAAGCTGCATTGGGGAAATTCTAGCCAAACTAGTCATTTCTTTTTCTTTGCTTGCAGAGTTACTGAAAATTTGTAAACACGGTTAACCGTTCTGATTGTAATTTATCGATTGCTGATGATCGAAAAAAAGAAACAGTTGATGTTACTTTGTTAGAAGAGAGAGAAGAGAAGCTTTCTTGGCCATCCATTTTGCACTAAATTAACTCTCAACCAAGTTCTAAACATTGAATACTAATTTGAGGTAGATAAACATAAAATTGGGATAACACATACTAGAATTCCTTCTTTTAATTGCTGAAGTCCTAAAACTGAGCTAAAGTTTGGTTTAAGGCAAGCTCTCTACCACACATGAGGGAGAGAGACACAGATATCCTAGAAAACATTTGCATGTCATGAACATTTTCAAAGTGTATAAGCATGTAATTGTTGCAGTAAAAAATGTGTCTGTTCGAGTACGATTTCTTGGTAGACAAGACTTGCATTGAAATTCTCGGCCGCGAACTAATGTGTATAGTTTTTACATATTCAAAGCTTGCAAAAAAAATCTTAGGGCATTCCATAGAATTTCGATTCATATATATATAACTAGAAATCTCAAGAAATCAAAATCAAAATATAGTAGTAGTAAAACAATTTTTAACAGACAACAAACAAAATAAATAATAAGTACTAGGAGGAAAAGTGCGTAACATCCTAGTTTTCCCTAGGAGTCGCCCATTCGACTCTGAGGATGAGACTGTCGTAACCGTACCCATTTAGCACGTTAATCGCCCTTTCAGCATCTTCCTTGTTCACAAAGTTCACAAAAGCAAATCCTCGGCTCATGCCAGTCCTCCGGTCGACAGGAATATAAACACGGCTGACAGCACCAAATCTGCGGAACAGCTCAAGCAAGTCAGGCTCACGAGTTTCTTCTGAGAGGTTTGTGACGCGAACAGAGTTTTCTTCGTTCCTCCGCGGTCTCATCTCTGATCCGAGTTGTCTTGCGCCATTTCTCTGGCCAGGAGGAATGTAGGTTCCTGGCCTGGAAGTGCCAGATGTCAAGAGATCTCCTAGAACCTTGGTGAGATCATCTTTGCTACCAGGAGGTCGAGGCCTTTCAAGACGAACTTCTTCAGTAGAAACCGTGGTAAGTCTAGCACCAACATCTCCATGAACAGCATCACCAAACTTAGTCCACGAACGACGTTCAATAGTTTTCTTAATACGATTATTATGTGGTGGTAAAGGTAAATCAAGATCTATTCCATCATCTTCTTCTAAATCTCCCCAACGAACTGAACCTGGTCTTTGCATAGTATCTGTGCTCTTGACGGAAAATCAAACAGAGATTGACAGAGAATTCAGATTAAGGTCTGTTATCAGTCTTATCTTAGGCATGTCTGACACAAATGGGCTTTAAGCCTTCCACACACTAACTAGCCTAGCCCAGCCTTCCACTCGGTAAGGTCTGTTATCAGTCTTATCTTAGAACCCCAATTTGGGGCATACAAAAAAATTTGGGGGGCATACGAGATATTATGGCACCCAATGCAAAATTATAAGGGCTGCCATAATGATGCTTAAGTTACTATAATACCCCTGCCTAGTTTAAATTACATTACTACCCTTCCACTTAATTAAATTTTAATCCTAAAACTCTCCCACTAATTAACCCATCCCCTAATTAACTAACCACCCACTAATTAACTCACTAACCATTACTAATTAACCCTTCTCTCACACTCTTCTTCTCCAAAACACAAACAAAATTCTGAAAATTTCTTTGTTCGATTAAGTTCTCGATTAAACAAATTAATGACACCTCGTGTTAAGCGATGCCCCAGAAATATGGTGCCGAATCCTGGTGTTGCTTCTGTAGCATCTCAATCTAGGGTTTTTAGAAAAGATGGTGATGAAGAGGATAGTGGATTGATTGGTATTGGAGAGCGAGAAATAAAGCCTGATTCTTTAAAATTGCACATAGAAAGGTATTTCCCACAAACCCATTGCTTGGTTTTTCGTATTTCGTTGATTTCGACATGTAATCGATGATTCCTCCGGGTTTTGGAAGTTCCAGAGTAGTGTTCTACTGAAATTTAGCAGTAGAACTTCTTTTTTTTTTACAGACGAAGAACAGTTCGGCTTATGTTTTGAAAATCGATTGCGCCGAACCTATGTGTTCGGCTTATAATATTTTTGTATGATAATGCGCCGAATCGTTGGGCACATTGTTCGGCTCATTTTGATAAGTATCGAATGTGCCGAACTTTACTCTGTGTATGGCCTATAGTTTCCTATAAACTTGTCCATTTATAGGTGACTTATCACATTGTTTAGTAGAGTCATATTTATTTAGTTTGGAAAATTAATTAAGGTGTATCATTTGTTTTAGCACCCATCAAGGGGAAAATTCAAAGAGAAGCTTAAAAGGAGAACAATGGAAGTGACTCCTTCTAATTCAAGAACTCCCAAACCTCGAGGTGGTGGCACCAAAAACTTGCATGCAGGGAAAAGGCGAAATGACACGGGTGGATGTTTGCACCGTAGAACAAGAGGTTGATAATGACGAAAATAAGGGTGTAGTATGAGGTGATGATGAAGATGGTGGTGGAGGGGAGGACGGGATGATGAATATGGTGGTGATCGCGAACCTCTAACTTGATTTTTCTTCTCAAAATTGATGCATGTCGCTTTAGACCTTTGGATGTATTTTTTATGATGTGGAAGATAATATGAATGATAAAATGTGGTGTAAAGAGATGATAAAAATTGAAAGATCTCTTCTTAAGGATTTTCTTATATAGAGCTCTCAAAGTTAGGCTTTAGAATCCTTCAAACCGTTTCTCCTTGAGATAAAAGTCAATTTGCGTCCAAACATGTCCCGAACAAGTGTCGAGGTTCGGCTAATACCTTGCCAACCTTTCCGTAGAACCTAACAAGTGAAATTTACCCTGTGTGGTTGTCGAGTTCGGCTAACTCGATTAGATTACTTTTAAGCCGAACTTATCTCTCGTAAACACTTCGAAAATATTGATTTTAAGGCTCCAGGTTCGGCTAACTCGTGATGATGAGTTATCAGCCGAACTTATCTCTCGTACTTTCGATTTTATTTTGGCCATAACTTCTTCGTCCGATGTCGGAATGGCCTCATTCTTTTTGCGTTGTTTTCGTCTTTTCGTTCTCTTGACGATGACGCTAATATCTCATTGATTTGAATGAGTTTAATTTTGACCTTAATGTTCTCCATTGGTAGACTTCATTATCGTTTGGGGTTAGGTTCGGCTCATTCGCAATACTATTTGAAAGCCGATCTTTAAAGTTCGGCTCATTCGTGTTTGAATTGAAAAGCCGAACTACTTGTCATATATGCGTTCGGCTTATTGGGGACTAAAATTACAAGCCGAACTGTTCTTATTTATCAAGGTTCGGCATACAAATTATCTGCCGAACCTAACTCTGCGCTGACGAACTACATAAAAAATCAAAACTTTTGGTGAATTCAAGATACAAAACGGACATTAAACAACGTCTACAACCATACCTATGTATTATTAGCATTGGGTTCCTCATCCATGTACTCATCTTCGGGATTTGGCTCCAAAAAGTCATCATCTTGAGCTTGAGAAAAAAGTTTGAGTTTGAAATTGAGTTTGGGTAAAATTATTTTCATAATCCAACAAATAAGCCATCTCCGGATCTCCATCGTAATTGATATGTTAGCTTTACGTGATGAAGATTCACCTTCCTCAGTCGAATTTGTATCACACATCTCTCAATAATCACAAAGATCACAAAGAAAAAAAAAAAAAATCCTCCTTCCCTTCTTCTTTCCTCCTTCTTTGTCTAAAATAAGTCACTAATTATCTTTAAAAAGATGATTATTATCCTAAATTAACACTAAACTAACTACAATCATTAACAACTAATTAATCAAATTAACACTAATTTAACACTAATCTCATAAGGGTATTTTCGCATTTTTGAAAAGAGGGGGATAAGGGCCACCCTAAAAATACTATTAGCACCCTTTTTTTTTGTCTTATTCCGTATGCCCCCAAATTTTTGTGTATGCCCCAAATTAGGGTTCTTATCTTAGGCATGTCTGACACAAATGGGCTTTAAGCCTTCCACACTAACTAGCCCAGCCCATCTGTTTTTCTTCATTCTGAATTTTTGATAAATATGGCTCAAAAAAAAAAAAATTCACAACAAATTTCAACACTACCTCAGGTAGAGAGAGAGAATCAGAGAAAAAGAAATCTAGAGACACAAAAATGGCAATAATGAAGAAGTTGAAGACGTTTGTGGCACAAGAGCCAGTGATTGCAGCTTCATGTCTCCTTGCAGGAGTTGGTAATTTCATTCTCCATTGATTTTCTCATTGTTTCCAATCACATCTTCAATTTAGGTTTTGATATGGTATGTTTGATCATTGAGATCAAGATTTCTGTCGCCATCGAAATTTGATGTTTCTTCATTTCACCTAAATCTGTGTCTAAGATCATCATTGTTTAAGGTTACAAGAATGAACCATACAATATATAAAAAGAAAGAAAACATATTCGGATGTCTGTCTAGTCGCCAGGAAATGAAAACCCGTAATGTCAGATGTTGATGAATATCTGCATTGCGGCATATGATTGTTTGACATCATTATCAATCAAAATATCTAACATGGTTCATTTTATGATTATCAGGGCTTTTCCTTCCAGCTGTGGTCAGACCAATTCTGAACCCTCTAGAAACAACAACAAATCAATTCCCACCACCTGTTTTCGCTCACCATGTAAGTATCAGGCTTCCTTCTAAGTCATTTCATTATTTTCCCTAGTGCTTGTGAATGTTTCTAGTATAGGCAGAACAGAAAAATAAGACAAGACAATACAAAACACACAAGAACAACAGAGACACACATGTCCCCAAATGGGGTAAAACATGACGAAAATAGGACATCTGAAGGCAAAAAAGATCTTAATAGGATGCTGTCAGATGCAGTCTCTGCTTCCATTAGTTTTCAAATGATTGACTATGTCTTTCATGTTTGCAGGTGGTTCCAGGTAAGAAGAAAATGGAGTAACCCACAATCTGACGACCGGGTGATTCTGCCTTTTCCTGCCGACTGAGATTTACATTCTTTTTTGATGGCTCACAAAATAAAACCATTTTTCTACACTACCCATCTGTACATATAATTTCTAAACCCTTGTAGCATCGAGCCGGTTGTTTTTTTTTTTCGGTTTTGCAATTTTGTAAATGAATGATTAGGGAACGTGAGCATAACTTTCATGTCCTATGAACAATAAAAGTTTTGTTTCTTTAGAACTAAATATCATGCTATTGGAAAGACATCTTCGACTGTCATTACTCATGAATTTGGCTACATAAAAGAAAAATACGATTTCACTAATCCGAAGGAAAACAAACAAACATCATTAACGCTCATAAGTACATTAAAGTTACCTTTTCTTTCAAAGATGAAGGCGTAAAAGGAAACCCAGATTCTAGTACTTCCTCTTTCTGATTTTGAAGCTGGATGATCGGATAACGTCATCATCTCTAATGAGGCGGGCCTCCAGAGCAGTTATGGACTCTGGTTTGGTAAAATAGGTAAAAAGTAGATAGATACCATCCAAATAGGTGTTGGTTTCTCCTGCCTTGTTCTTCTTTTTGATGCTGTATGCAAGCGGAATCACTCCTCTGTTAAATACCTCGACGTACATTCCACCACCAGCAACAATCAACTGCAAACAATGATATTTCAAATTTGTTCATAAATAGAACGAAAAAGCACCGCTCCAGTATGAACAAGCAGGGTGACAAACAGTGGCATTTTAAATTTTTGGATAGTGCAATGAGTAATGTATGGAATACCCCAAATGTGTTTGCATGACTGGTCATAGGTTGAAGCTAAATTCCCAAAACTAGATATCGTTCTTCTTAATGATTTGCAGAACATAGAACAATTGCTATTCGATATTGAAGCTGCAAGTACTAATCAGAAATATTCAACACTGGAAAAGCTAACTTCCGTAACATAGAAGAAACACTACTCGAGAACGAAAAGATGCGAAAATATGCAACACCAGAAAAGCTGTGTGTGCTCTTTAGGGGGAACTTTCGAAACTGGTTAAGCTTAAAGATTAAATACTTTCACAAAGCTAAGCACTGGCTACGCTTAAAGATTTAATACATTCACAAAGCTAAGGAAAATTAAGCTCATTTACTACTTCAGAGTACTTACAAATTCTTAGAATTCCTATAGCATTATGGTATCATCTGAACAGTAAGCAGTCTGAACAAACAAATTTGGGGAAAAATTGCAAACACAAATTTTATCATTTTCAGAGGAAAAACTCCACCCCGCAAACAAGAATCACTATCTGACACAGTTTTACAATAAATTCACAGCTCCAACAACCCTTCATTAAGGAATACAAAAGTCACCTTAACAACCAATACATCAAATTTTCAGTGACAATTGCTACTCCAGGCCCTGATTGTGAAAGCATCAATCTTATTGCCCAGTGCAAGCAAATTGAGAGCTCCTACCAACTTGTTGGAAGCAGGAAAACACACATCTCTACCTAATTATTCTACTTGTTCTTATCAATTGAAAGTTATCTATATCTAAGAACATTCAACAAACACCTTAACTGCATTTCCATGGTGGATACTTACAAACAAATTCAGGCGGAACTAAAAGAAAATTAAGGGTTTCAATTTGGGGTTTACCTCTTCATACTTCTGGGTAAGAGTAAGACGTTCATCTTCAGTCATATCAGGTCTTAAAACAGCCATAGTTTCATATTGTCTCAAACCAGGTGGACATTGAGGTTCTTCCTTCTCTTCAATAGCACCTAAAATACCACCAGATGATGGTGGTTCATCATCTTCTCCAAGACCTCCTTCAAAGAATGAACCTGAAAAATCTAAAGTTAATGCTTTAACTGATAAACTTTCATGGGTTCTTCTCAAAATCTCAACTCTGTTGAAATTACAAGATTTGTTATGAAAGAAAACTTGAGGTGTGAATGAAACAAGAGATGAAGATGAAGTGGAGAGAAGTTTAGGTGATGAGAAGGAGGTGGAAGCTAATGAAAGTGATGATGTTGCCATTGTTGAGAAGACGAGGAATGAATCAAAGGGTTTAAAGCTTCACTGGATTATTTTTCTTAGAAGTGAAAAAAATGAGGAAGAAGACTAGAAAGTTGTAGCCATGGGTGGATGATTGATCGGATAAGGCTGTGGGATGTTTACACCCAAACTTTAATATTTGTTACACCTCTTTTACACCTCGTAAAAGAGTGAAACCGACATGAATGTTACTTGTAGCAAATTTTTCCATTAATGTTATCCACCTCCCTATTCTGCTCCCTCCAATCTAAACCACACGTTTAGGATTTAATTCACATTTATGTATAGGTGGGGTTTACCATTTTCCAGATGTGGGGTTTGGAGAGTGGAGAATAGGGAGGTGAATAACATCACTGCAAATTTTTCGTTTCTAGTCGGATGTATATGTTGGGATGTGCACCTATAAAGTGAAAGTATCTTGTATCATTTTTTTTTTAAAATGGAGGGAGTATTATCTTTCGAGAGATAGTTTATGTAATTCTAAAAGTTAATGCACTTTTAAAACATCTTTTGGAAATGAGAAAATAAGGATGAAGACTAGAAAGTTGTATCTATATGTGGATGGATGGATGCATGGATGATTGGATTGGGTAAGGCAATCAGATGTTTACACCCAATCTTGTTCTTTTACCTCATTTACACCGGGTCAAAGAAAGTGAAATCGTCGGAAATGTTTACTTATGGTAAATTTTTCGTTTCGAGACCGATTAGGACAAATAATGGATCTCCGGAATGCATATGATTTATATTCCATTTTTTTTTTTTGATTCCAAACACCGATAATATATTCATAACTTAAAGTTAAGTACATAACTTAAGTTGATCATCCTTACAAACAAATTCAGGCGGACTAAAACAAAATCAAGGGTTTCATTTAATTTACCTCTTCATACTTCTGGGTAAGAGTAAGACGTTCATCTTCAGTCATATCAGGTCTTAAAACAGCCATAGTTTCATATTGTCTCAAACCAGTGGACATTGAGGCTCTTCCTTCTCTTGAGAGCTCTAAAATACCACTGCAGATGATGGTGGTTCATCATCTTCTCCAAGACCTCCTTCAAAGAATGAGCCCGAAAAATCTAAGGTTAAAGCTTTAACTGATAAGCTTTCATGGGTTCTTTTCAGAATCTCAACTTTGTTGAAATTATTTTGAAAGAAAACTTGAGGAGTGAATAGAATAGGAGATGAAGAAGAAGAAGAAGAAGAAGAAGAAGTGGAGAGAAGTTTGGGTGATGAGAATGAAGTGGAAGCTAAAGAAAGTGCCGATGGTGCCATTGTTAACGAGGATTGAATCAAAGTTTTTCACTGGATTTTTTCAAGAAGTGAGAAAATGAGGAAGAACACTAGAAAGTTGTAGGCATGGATTTGTTGGATGGATGGATGGATGATTCGACTGGATAAGGCTTATACCTTTATTTATTCTTACACCTCACTTACACAGAGGATCGTAGACAATGTGTGGCGGACCGGAAATTTACGCCTTTGGCGCGTCGCCCCGCAGGCCGTAACTCCCCCGGTGCGCCATGATGAAGCTACGATCTGGGCCTTAAGGTTAGGCAAATGCACGTCCATTTGCCCTTGCAAGCATGCTCGTGGAGCATGACGCAGCTAACTTAGCTTCCACACCGTTCCAACTTACCCTTGTCCCGCAAAAGGGTTTAAGGTCATAAGTCCAATGCCAATGCATTTTTCATGCATCTCCGGCTTTGCCTTTACGTAGGGAATTCATCACTGAATTTCCTAGCTAGCTGAGCAACCGTCATATTGCCGTGTCTTGTCCAGGCATAAGCCTTGGACTTTGGCGTAGGCCGCACCAAGCCCTTGCCATTTCCTACGTTACTTCGCTTACCAACTATTTATAACTTGATAGGAAGTATGAGCATCCATATACTGGCATGCAACTAAGACTCATCAAGTCTGGCCACAATCATCTCTTGCATCGAGCTACTGAGCTTAGATGATATGAGCGACCAACGTGCTGGACCGGCAATGCTACAACTCATTGCAGCTGCCTACGTACCCTTCCCTACTCTAAAGGGATCAAGCACATACCGTAGTTCATCCACGAAGGGACAAGCAACTCATTCCAACTCGTTTGCTAGGTCGTGGCCAAGCAACAGTGGTAATGGCCTAGTCCGTATAGGCCGTTCCGTCAAATACATCCAAGTGATGCATCATTGAGTCCGTGGAATGGCATAGTGATGCCTCAGCATCATATGCTCCATTCGTAAGACTGCGCGACTAAGAATGAGGCCTGAGCATCATTCATGTCGTTCCGGCCAAGCTACGAAGCTTACTTGGTACATAGTCCGCATATGCACCTTCAACCAACTACCCCTCCCTATATATGTTAATTTGACATTTTTACAACTCTGATTAGGGGACCAAAAATCTTTCATCAACTCCCCGTTTACTATTCATGGCCGTTGCCATGTATTTTCCTGAATACCCGGCCAAGATGGTTGTACATTCAGTCCTGGCTCACATGCCAGTTCCACTGTCCGGCCAGGATGGATAGACATTTCCCGAGCCAAACCCGATGAAGGGCCGGGATGGCTGTATTTCCGACTTTGGCTCATAGGCCACACCAATGTCCAGCCGTGATGGCTGTACATTACCAACCCGATCTCCAGACATGTTGGATGTCCACTGCCAACCCGATGTCCATCCATGTTGGCTGTACATATCCAACTCGATGTCCATCCATGTTGGCTGTACATTTTCAAGGTCATCTACCCAACTGACCTAATGCATCATTTGATGCAAGATTGGCTCTTGGCCAATGTAGCTTCCAGCCAATGCCATATTGGCCTTAGCCAATATGCATATGCGATGTGCCTTACTTGGCACCAGATATGGCCCAGGGACAAATTCATCTCACCATGCAAAGGAATGTTTGGATGAATCTTCTTCACAATCAAATGGCGCACCTTTTAGCATGCACCATGCTAAATACACGGGGTGTTACATTATCACACCCTTCAAAGAATTTCGTCCCCGAAATTCAAAACCAAAAATATTGTGGACAATCTCTTCGAGTTGGATTTCCTGAGCAAAAGTCTCATACCAGATGCTCAGAAATCACGGGTTTCTTCAAGTTGTCATGAACAACAATTTAGACCTTCTGAGCACATGTCCCATACCACCTGCCCAGGAATCCAAAAAGTGCCCACAACAAAACCAAGAATCGCAATTGGCCAGTGCCAAGAGGATATCTCGACAAGGTATCCTAAATAGCATCCCATACTACCACCCAGGAATCTTTAAGGTTCACAAGTTGAAAGAAGTCATCAAAATGACAAGGCAAAACTCAACGCAACACTTTGAGGACCAATCTTTAATGTCAGTGCAGTTGGATGCAAGCCACCATCCCTGACGGATTTGCCGGGTTGCCACTCGTAGTGGGATGCTAGCCGGGCCTGGCCTGACAACGCACACCCTTGGCCAGTTGCCAACGTGTGGGGATGATCAGTCCAATCGTCTACCCACCGTCCTAGATGGTCTTCCGGATGCTCGTAAGCGGGGTGCCACAGAGGCCTGGAAAACTCACAGTACTTATACAATCTCAACTCGATTTGCAAAGTAAGCTGGTCCAGTGATTACAAACTCTTTTCCGCGCGTAAGTTGGCCTACTCTCCAATTTTAAGTTTTCATTAAGGAAAATACTTGTGGACAAGTCCATTCCGCATACAGTCCAAGAGTTATCTCGAATCGGCTCGATACCAAGCGTGACGGGAGGAAAATTACGCCTTTGGCGCGTCGCCCATGGCCAGTAACTCCCACAGTGCGCCATGATGAAGCTATGATCCGGGCCTTAAGGCTAGGCAAATGCACGTCCATTTGCCTTTGCAAGCATGCTCGTGGAGCATGACGCAGCTAACTTAGATTCCACACCGTTCCAACTAACCCTTGTCCCGCAAAAGGGTTTAAGGCCATAAGGCCAATGCCAATGCATTTTTCATGCATCTCTGGCTTTGCCTTTACGTAGGGAATTCATCACTGAATTTCCTAGCTAGCTAAGCAACCGTCATATTGCCGTGTCTTGTCCAGGTAGAGCTGTCAATTAGTAACCCGACCCGCGGGTTGAACCTAGCTTGGCTTGTTTCAACCCGGACCGGCTGAGCTTATTTCCTAAACGGGACGGGCTAGGTTTGTTATATCTGACCCTACTAGAAAACAAGTCGGGTTAGGTATAACCCTCGGGTTACCCGCCAACCCCGCAAAAATTGACATAGATACATTTAATATCTAAATTTAACATGTTATCGGAGGTAATGTTAACATTTAACCTGCTACCCAGGTAAATGGTTACCCATCTTATCTATAACTGTGATGTTGATAGAAGAAAGAGAAAAAAGTAGAGACACTAAAGATATTTTCTCTTCCTAGTTCAGATCTGAATCTGGTAAAGTGGTGAACTAAGTTCTAAAACTATATAGATTCAGCCTTTTTGTTCTTTTTTCACTTCTAACTTTTATGTTCTTGATTAGATTTTGATCTTTAACTTTAATGTTATATTTGATTTTCAGGAGACAGGGGTTAGAGCTTACACTAGTATTGTCGAAGAAGAAAAGGAAAAGATTGGCCGATTGATTTTTCTTTTCTACTTTCCCTAAAAAAATGTGAATAGTTCTAAGTTTACTTATATACTCAATGTAGTTTTAATACTGATGCCATAAGAGTCATAAGACATAAATGTAGTTTTGATCGTCTCAATATTGTCTTTGAGAACTGTTAAGTGTTTGTGGAAATGTTTCTTAGAAACCAATATTCCTTTTCATAAATTTGTGCAGTTAGAACTGTTAGGTGTTTGTGGAAATGCTTCTTAGAACCCCAATATCCCTTTCCATGAATTTGTGCCGTTTACTGTTAAGTGTTAACTTATATCTCTTAGTCTGTAATAATTAATAATGTATAGCTTGCTTATGTTATGTATGTGAGTAATGATTTCAACTTCAAAGGTTTACTAATTACTGATTTTGAAAGTGAAAATGAATTCCATATCCAGCATGTAAGATCGGAAAGCACACTTTTGTTGGCTTTGAGTTAAAATACAACTTATAAATCATATATAAATAAAATTAGTCTCGTAATAAGGTCATAATACTTATCAATTTATCATATTTGTAAGCCGAATTTTAAGTGCCGAACTCACATTTATAAAACGAATATGCACGTACGTTTGCCGTTTCGAATTACTGTCCGAACAACGAACCGTTGACCGAATTTTTAACCGAATCTAACATATCCGAATCCGTATAATTCCCGTACGTATGCCGTCCCGAACTACTACCCGTACCCCGAATCGCTAACTAGTATATAGATGGGAAACTAGAGGAGAGTTTCCGTTGTTATATCTGCCTTCTATATCCGGGACCGGGCGGACGGAAGGAATTCTGGTTAGGATGGAATTGGGAAACTAATCGGCATATAAATACTAGAGAAAACACTCTCTTAATTTCAATTTCAGCTTCAGATCATCCTTGTAAATCAAAGAGCAATTTTCAGCCTCGGAGAAGCGTAAAGAATCAAAATTTTGGGCATTAGGTATGTTCTTCTGGGTTAATTTCAATATCAATTTAAGATTTGGATTCTTTTTTTAAAATAAATAAATTTAGGATTCTTTGTTAATTGGGTAGATGGACAAATCTCAAAGGAAAACACTATCCAACCATCTTGATGACAAATCAGTAGAGGATATACTTGTCAACCTTCCGGTCAAGTCCCTTGTGCGTTTCAAGTGTGTAGCCAAGAGTTGGAAGTCATTCATTGAGGAGGATTCATCTTTCATAGAGTCGCATCTAAGCCGATCGAAACCTCAACTAGTCATCTACAGGTATTGCGGCAAAACCGTACAGCTCTTTTCACCCAAGAATGGGTTTCAAGGTGGAGAGGCTGTTCACAGAGTCACACTTCCATGGGTACTTGACGAAAACGTACCACGCCCTATCAATGGCTTGTTCTGTTTCATTGACGAATCGGATACTGCTACTCGCGTCTACAACCTCGGGACTCGACAAGTTACTCCGTGGGCACAGTTGGCACCCGTACCATTGCAGCCGAGGGGTGCTTTTGATTTTGATATTGCTCAGACGCCAACTTATGGATTTGGATTCCATCCTTTGACTAAAACCTACAAACTAGTGTATGTCCTGGAGATACCCGAGCCCTATTTCTCAACAAGTTCCAAAGTCCAACATATATGCCAAGTTCTTACCTTGGGAGGACAATGGAGGAATATAGATGTGGTGCCGCCGGTTCGGCTGTTTGAATCTGCTGGTGTTTATGCAAACGGTTCGATTTACTGGAGGAACGCCGGTCCCGGTATTATCACACCTCCGGATGAGGAGTTGATTGTGGCATTCGATGTTGGGAGCGAAAAGTTTAGAGTCATTCAGATCCCAGACTTCATCGTTGGTCCTCCAATGATTTTAAAAGAATGGGAAAAACAACGGAATGATAAGTTCACATTAACATCAATAGATGGACAGATGGCTTTGATTGACAGGGTAGACGCCTGTATCCTTAAGTTGTGGATATCTGATGATGACATTTCTAACAAGGAGAAGAAGAAGAAGATTACAACAACAAATTGGACGCAGGAAACCATATCACTTCCTCCTTCCTTCAAAGAAGACAAGAATCTCTATGTTCATCCAGTCCAAGGGACAGATGAGATAGTCATACAAACACTTATTCGGGACAACACGAGAAGTCCGAGAGGATCCCTAACTCTCAATATCTATAATCGGACAAACAAGAGTTTTCGAATGATCGACATCACTGGCATAACACCGTTATTGAGTCATCCGTATCGTTACAGTGTGCACTGTGTTCATGAAAGCCTTGTACCTGTTGAAGATGCAGAAAAGCAACACATGCCAATGGTTTAAAGACAATCCTGTTGGATAGCGCTCCTTCTAATTTGAAGAATTATGTTTAATTAGTTTTTGTGAATAATACTCTCTCTGTATCTGGGAAAATAGGGCAAAATTTGAAAGTATTATTTTTAGTTATGTATTTTGTTTAGTTAGAATAAAATTTGATTACCTTCGTATTTGTTTTGTGTATTGCAATCTTTTCAATAAAATAAAAAATTGGAAACCAAACAGAGGTTTTATTAAGCGTTAGTAGGAGGCTGTTTGGAGAAGAAATAATAATCTTCAGCAAAGTTTGTGTTCCGGGACACCCTGAAAAGAGAAAATAGGAGCACCCTGGTATTTGTGTCTTAATGTTTGTGTGTGTAAAAGAAGTTCCTTCACCATAGGGCTCAAAAAGCTTTTCAATATCTCGGATCCCCATATCCGTTGGATCAAAATATATCACGAACAGCATTTCAGCAGGATTTTGGTTTGTCACTGATCTAGATCCATCTGAACGATTACTGTGTTCTTCCTGCTGGTAAAAGAACATAAAAAAAAAAAAACAAGCAAGAAACAAAATTCTCATGAACCAGATAGCTAGGTATAACACATTTTACCAGTGAAGAACAAAGCTAGGCATCCCAGGTCACAGCACCGAGTATGAGTGTGAGAAACGAACTGACATGGAAACACAGGTGAAAGAAGATGATTACTCATAGAAAGCCTGTGCTTTGTGTAATTCCAATGGAGTATTAGCAAGGCTTTGGATGGCATCTTCAGCATCTTGCTCGCCGTCCAAATAGCAAACCCTGCAGCAGTATAGCGGAATTAAGTTAGGAGTAGTGAACTAATAATATTGAAACTTTTTGGTACTATTTCAAAAGGTTGTGTTTCAGAGTGATACACGTATGAACATTTCTTTTTCCAGGTAAAACAGAAAGATTACAACAGCATTGGAAGGATGCAAAAGCATAAGAAACTTTGTAGCCCGCATAATGTGTTAACTGATGATAATACAATTGAAACCCCGTTGATTAATACTCTTATCTTATAGTAATATAATTCTCTGATCTCAGCCAGGCTTACAAAAGCTGAATTTTTTATCGCTAAATTAATAATCTCGCTTAGGTTAAACGTCGATTTCAGCATAGGAGTAGCCACTGGCATGACTGTAACTCTGACCCATCTATGAGTATTAGAAGGAGAAAGTATGGAGAGGAAGCAAAAGCATAATACAAAGAAATTCGCCACAAAAGCATAAATTACTCTCCAATGCACAGATCAGTACAGGTTCCTGGACTGGTGGGTTTTAGTAAAGTGCGACTAGTCAGATACTGGGGTCACGTTTCTCCTTCTGATGACATACTATTCTCTCACTAAGATTCTTGTAGATTCAAAAGACTACAACTGGAGGGGAAAAATACTGGATCCAACGATGATAAGGATAACCAACTGTTTTGGAAATGACTAGATCTTAAAATAGAACGGAGGAGAAAAGGATTACCTTATTGAATGTTTCTGATTCAAAACCTCAGACTGACAGGGGATGGATGAAAACTAGTTGAATCTGTCTCAAAACTTGAGTGCCGACATTTTAATATGGACGAACTTCGTTTTGCAATCCAATGTTATAACTGTCTGCCTCACTGTATATAAAAGAGCTCCTCTATTAATATTCCCAAACAAAACCATTTCCCGATAAATCGGTGGTCCTTGTTGACCTGATGATTAATAAACCAACGAAACTTAAGCATGATAAATGGATGAAACAAAACAAATGAAATTGAGTATCCAGAATCTTCAGCTCCAGTATTACAACTACAGGCATACAGGGTGAAGTTAATTTTTAAGCGAAAACTCTAATTTTCTATGTTAAATTCAAGCGAGGATTGCTGGAATTTCAGCTCCTTAATCATCATGCTTCAGAGCTAAACATCATATATCAGACCTGACCCTAGTATAACATGCTCGACAACATACAAAACCAGCACCAGATAAAGCAAGAACACTACATATGTATCATACTAAAACAGGGTAATCGAGAACAAGGAAATAGAAAACACAAGACACTCAAGCTTTCATGTCATACAAACATCATGGAAACTATGCTGTCAAAGGCGCCGCCTTAGGTGTGAAAGTGACATTATTTTCCACTGGGTGCCACATATTGGAAAAATAGATGATTTTAGTAATAGGCCTCATTATTTGATGTAAATAATTATATTGTATCAATAGATCTTCTTCTCTATAATGCTGTACTTATGTGCCTACAATAGTTATAGACTGCGGCATCTCCGCCCCTCGCTGCGGCTCGAGATTTTACACCCGATGCCGCGCAGCACATCTTGGAAGTAACGAACTAATTCCGACAATCAGTAGGTTACTACGTAGGCATGCATCTAAATGAATTCAAAGTGACATCCCACTTAACAGAGTAACAACTGAACTTAAATACATTAGAAAGATAACCCCACAAGAGAACTGAAACAGGGCGAGTTAAGAACAGTAATGACATGAAAAGAGCATGATACACTACTTGGAAACAGTTTATCTTTGGTAAGAGCAACAAACCCAATACCCAATTAAGAAATATAATCCTGGGTTCAAGAGAAAAGCCCAGTTTTGTGCTTACATTATCTTGTTTTTCCTAATGAATTACTGTGTTGGGTTGTTTGGTTTTTCTACAAGAAGTCAATTTCTTCCATATATGATCAGGGACAATTTTATAAAACAAAACAAGAATCCACCTCCAACGAACTTGTACTAATCATCTTATTTAAAGACCTCAGTGGTAGCTTTCAATAGAATTATTGAAGTGATTGGGAAACTTTATAAGGACACTAACAGTATGAAAGTTTGAGAACTAACCACAATAACGGAAGTTGCATGTTACCTTGTTGAATCTGCTTTAATAAACTCAAGTCTTTCATATATTGGTCAAGCTTTTGTGAAACGGCAGCTTTGTTCAACTCCTCAGCGGGTTTCTTTTATGTAGTCTCGAACCCCTCAGCAGCTTCATTCCATCAAACCTCTGCAAGAGTGTGGCAAGCACAGCTAATTTAGGTTTAAACAATCCATGCTTTTTCAAACTTCTCAGATATCTTGATACATACCTATATTTGAGAATAATCATTCAGTACCCTTCTAGGACAACAAAGTAACGTGCAAGTTGATCCAAATATGAAATATAACATAGTAAGCAAATTGGATGTACATATCATATTGGTGGACATCTAGAATGGTGGCAGTGGCTGGTATATTTAAAATTGTTCCCCCCACCCCCCCCACCCCACCCCCACCACACACACACATTAAAATGAATCGAAGTTAGAATTTCAAGGGGTTGATGTTAACAACAAATTATTCAAACCTGAGGCTTCTGACTCTATCCAACAATCTGTGTTTTCAATAACAAAATGACGTCTAAGGATCATAGCAATCAATATACACGTCCCATTAAAGATCAATCCTGCTGTTTGATTCAATTGAAGAAACTCAAAGGCTTCTAAACCCAGAAACACTAACATCGATAGAAGATATACTTATCAACCTTCATATCAAGTCTCTTATGTGTTTTAAGTGTGTTTTCAAAACTCGGCAGTCATTCATTGAGGATCTGTGTTTCGTCGAGTTACATCTAAGTCGATCAGAAGCACATTCTCAACTTCTCATCTCCAAGTGGTGCAGTGATCCTGTAATAGTCTATTCAAGGAAGAGTTTAAAGGTGGAGTGGCTACTCATAAACTGACAATTTTATGATCTCTTGAGAATACACCATAGTCTATCAATGCGTTGTTCTGTTTTATCGACGACTCAGAAACACTACTTTTTGGAAAAGGTGAAACTTTATGTGAATCATCATAGTATATTAGCTTTGAACCCGTGCATTTGCATAGGGATTCTGTTCCAATAATAAAAACTGCATTATATCAAACAATCATAGCGGATGTAATTCATTGTAATAGATATGATTTCGAAATAGATTTCAATTCAGATATACCATACCAACATTTTGGATGCAACAGAGTGATAGCGAGATTGTATTATTAACACACTTTGGAAGTAACGAACTAATTTCGACCATCAGTAGGTTGCTATGTGGACGTGCATCTAAATGAGTTATGACCCACTTAACAGAGTTACAACTGAACTTAAATACGTTAAGAAGATAACCCATCAAGAGAACTGAAACAGGACGAGTTAAGAACAGTAATGACATGAAAAGAGCATGAAACTGTTCTTGATGATATGAAATACTTGGAAACAGTAACAAACCCAATACACAATTAAGAATAAAATAATTCTGGGTTTAAGCGAGACGCCAAGTTTTGTTCTTAGATTATCTTGTTTTCCCTTATGAATTATACTGAGTAAGTATGTTTGGTCTTTGTACAAGAAGTCAATTTCTTCCATATATTATATCAAGGACGAATTTTGATAAACAAAACATGAACCCATCTCCAAAAGAAATCGAATTAATCATCTTATTTTAGAACCTCAGAGGTAACTTTCAATAGAGCTATTGAAGTGATTGAGGAATTTCTAAAGCTACCAACAGCATGAAAGTTTGAGAACTGACCGCAAGAACGGAAGCTGCCTGTAACTCTGTTGAATCTGCATCATGAACTCAATCCTTTTATATATTTGTTCAAGCTTTTGTGAAACAGAAACTTTGTTCAACTCCTCAGTGGGTTTCTTTTCTGCAGTCCCGAACTCCCAATATTCCTTCAAAACAAATTATGCTCAGTAACGTTAACCATTCGATGGGTGTAGGATCCTACGAAAATCAGCACAGTGCTTCAAACTTAAATGCAGAAAGCTAAGCTAGTGGTGCACCTGAAGTGCAGTGAGACAAGCTTCTCCTTTCTGGAGTTGAAATCTCTCAACACTGGCATTATGAACATGTTGCAAGGCCAATGTACCATCATCATCAACTTCTTGCTCCACGTGTAAAATATGGTAGTTCTAGGGAATACCATCAATGGCTTGCATTGTCAGACACCCGAGGAAAGTGATTTCCCCTGTACCATTTTTTCCAAGCAGACCTGCATGAGAGCATATCAGTAAACAGCCATCAAAATAACTGATTAAGAAACACCTGGCAACCACCCCTAGCAGAGTTTGCAACCAGAAACAAATACTTCCATGATACTCTCGCATATTTGATAAATAATATATATCCACTAAGCTAAAACACAAATCTTGGTGAGACAGAGATAATGAAAATTCAAATTACCATAATGCGTCCCAAAAGAGAGTGTGACTGCACAATCCTGATTGAGTTCACGACTTCCAACTGAAACACCAAAGTTCTCCATATGGATATCTTTCACAGCTGGACCCTCGACGTTGTCTTCGTGGTTTACAGATACAACTGGCATCCCTTGTTTAGCTGCTTCCATTTCCGCCAAATGCATCCGATATTGTGCCCGTGTGGTGAGTCTGGTGACAGATGACAAAACAAAATGGAAATCATAACTAACTCCTACATTGTCAAATTAATCGGGCGTTTAATTTAAATGTCAGCGTCTCACCTCAGTTAGCCGCTCACCCTTCTTATCTTTCCTTTCAAACTTTGCCCTATCACGCTCAGTCAAAGTAGGACCTTCCTTGAGAACCTCAGGTTGTTTCTTTGGAACTGCATCCTGGTCTCCATTCCATCAAACATTTCGCTAGGGTGTGGCAAGACTTGGCACAGCAAATTTTTAACCAATCCATGCTTTTCAAACTTTTCAGATAGCTTGATACATACCTATATTTGAGAATTAGTCATTTGATAGCCTTCTAGGGAAATAAAGTGACGTGCAAGAATCCAAAGACAGTCCAAACTTAACATCGTAAGCAAATTAGGTGCACATATTATATTGGTTGACGACATTCAGAATTGTGGCAGTGGCAGGTATATAATCCAATTGAAGAAACCCAAAAGGCTTCTAACCTTATGAAACTTAACAACCCTATATATCATATATATTTCAGAAAACAAAATGTCCTGCAATAGCTAATAGTTGTAGGCATTTCTACTATGTACTCCCTTTGCACAATGTGAACCAGAAGTACCAATCAGATAGACACAGATCCTTAAATGCTAGGTAGTAACACAAAAACCACGCTGTATAAATTATACCAATCCACGCTTGAAAACAATATAGACAAAAACCAATAGCCCCAAACATGAATCTGTAAAGAACCCTAACCACAATTTTTCCTCACATTTTCGTTTCCAAAGACCATTGCTACAAGTAGTTAAAACCCTGATTTCACTAAGATAGAACCCTAATTTAGAGTTTGGTGATTGTCGTATTTACATACCTCATGACCTTCGGAATTATCATCACCATGCCCAGAATCCACGAGTAATTCACCAGGAAATCGAAATCATTATCAGCTATTTTCACCGTCGTCTCAAATCCTAGTGGAGAAGCTCCGAGAGACGGAGGAGAGAGGCTTCGGTTTATGGGTAGGAGAAAATGAGAAATGACGATGCGGTGCGGGTGCCCATTAGGTTATGGTTTTCTTTTCTTTTTCTCGTCTGGATCGGTATCAACCAACTCCGATACATATATTTGGCCGACCTTTAGGGAGGCCTTCTACGTGATGAAAAATATCATTCCTGTCAGTCACATTCGGGCGTGCAAAAACCCGTTTTTGTTTGAAAAAGAATTTCATTCAGCGTTCAATTAAACCATTATTTCAACCTTTTTCTTCATGATCTTTTGCATTGTAGACTCAAAATCGTTCCATCTCTCTGAAATTATATGAACTTTCCATATTTATGATCGATAGATGAAGAATTTTAAGATTAAAATTAAACCCGCAAAAGATTTAGAAATTCCGATTTGGATCATTTTTAAGTTGTTTTTGTTTAAATAAATCCCAGTAGAAAGATAATTCTTATGGTTTTTATGGGTTTACAGGAATTTCGAAAAATTTTGATGGATGCTGGAAACTTTTTCAGTCTGAAATTTTAACCCAGAAAAACGGGTCATACGTGGGTCAAAACGCGGGCGGAGAAGAAAAGATCCATGGAGCGGGTCAGTTTAGAACGCTTATAAACGTCCCTATTTTTGTGCATGGTCGGCCCCCCACCGTTTCACGGTAATCTAGTTTATCTTGTCAAAAAATAATCATGTAATGGTGAAAGATGGATACAGAGAGTGTCTGGATCCTAGTTAGTAATTCTCCGAATTATTCCCGAATGATTCGCGAACGTATCCGAACTGATCGAATCCGAATGATACTTCCGAACTATTTGAATTCTGAACCCATTTTGCGGATTATATAGACCACACGAATGATTCACGAACGTATCCCAACTGACCGAATCCGAAAGATATTTCCAAACTAGAACTCTGAACCTAGTTCGCGCCCAACCTCTCTCTCCCATAGGGTAACTCTCAGACCAGAGTTATGTTGATTGGTTTTTGTTTGATTTTGTATATACTTTATATTTAAATACAATTATTCAATTAAAATTTTCTATTGGTAGTTGTTTAACCATTGCTTTATGTGTTAATTTTTGTTTAAAGTCTACAAACTCATTTTATAATACATTTATGCGATTAAATTGTTCACTTCTTGTTAAATAATTACGCTAAAAATTTTTTTCCATCTTATAAATCATATACAAATAAAATTAGCCTGGTAATAAGGTCGTAACACTTATCAATTTATCATATATGTAAGCCGAATTTTAAGTGCCCAACTCACATTTATAAAACGAATATGCACGTACGTATGTCGTTCAGAACAACGAACCGTTGACCGGATTTTTGACTGAATTCGATCTATCCCAATCCCTATAATTCATGTACGTATGCCGTCCCGAACTACTACCCGTACCCCGCATCGCTAACTAGGGTCTGGATACGTTCTAAGAAGTTGAAAGTAAAAAAGTCTGAAATTAGGTTAACAATTAAATTTGAGATGAAATTGGAAGTAAAAGGTAATAAAATTCGAGATCGGTTTTTAGATACAAAAGTTAAAAAATTTGGAGGTTGTATGTATCGATCCACCCTGATAAGTTACTTTTCGATTTTTAAAAGTTAAAAACAACATGAAGTTAGTTTGACAAATAAAATTGAAAATTATTTTAAGATGCAAGAAAATTAACTTTTTGCAAAGTAAATTTATTTTACTTATGATATCGACTTACACTCCTTCTTCTGGTTTCCAAATATCAATATGTAGTATCAATATATAACATACTACATATCAAACATACTACATATCAATATCTAACATGCTACATATCAATATGTAGTATCAATATATAACATACTACATATCAAACATACTACATATTAATATATAACATACTACATATCAATATGTAGTAGTATCAATACATAACATATTACTACTAGTATACTACATACCACATACTACATATGTTATTACTACATTCTACATACTAGTTACTACTAGTATACTACATATGTTATTACTACATACTATATATGTAGTAACATATGTATTAATATACGTAATATTATATATTAGGGTTAATAGAGTAATTTTACTCTTTTCAAAACTTTTTTGGACTAGCGAGTAAATGTGTTTTCCCGATGGACTAGCCAGTAACCCGGGTTGGATTTACTGGACTAAACAACAAAGTTCTCTTAGTAAATTCTTATTATGGATAGGTTGCGAGGTCTGACCAATGGAAACGTCTACGAGATCATGGTGGTAAAGTTGTTTACCGGACCGAGACCTACAGATTGCATGATCACGGATGATTTAAGCCTCACACATTTGTTAAGATAACTCTACTTAAAGATTGAGTAATTCAGATCGTTGATCCTAGCCCTAGGGGGATTATGTGAGAGACTTGCATTCAATTCTTTGTCTATAGTCATACTTGGCCATTGTCTAAACAAGCAGGGAAAGCAAAAATTTCTGCTAATGGGAGTATGGCAATTTTATTAGAATGAACATAAATTCTGGAGAAAAGTTGCCGGATAAAGAGAAAATATGCATTCTACAGTTCAAATAACCAAATAAGAAGCATCCAGGTGTAATGATTCTAATTTATCAACCTGATTACATCCAGACACTGGAAACTAGTGCATATAGTAGTTACACTGATAAAAAAGATTATTGGTCTTCAGAAGAATATTATGGGGCTGTTTAGTAACCATTTTTTTAATGGATTATCAGCCCATAATCCATTATGCATATTATGATGGATTCTATATGTGTTTGGTAACCATTATAATAATTATTTATTTTAATCATAATTGAAAAAATCCAGTATTTCCATAAACAGAAAAAAGTTGTTTTGAAAATTTATTATAATCAATTATTTTTTCTAAGAAACTCAAATTGAATTTTTCCTTCTATTTTCTCTAAATTATCAAAAGAGAGACAAAAAAACAACAAAGGGCTAAAAAAATATCCTAGATCATTGTTCTTTCCTCTCCTTTTTAAGATCATCATTCTAAGATAATCAGTTACTTGAAAAAAGTGTTTGGAAAATTTATTTTGAAAATGATTATATCAAATTCAATTATCAATTTATGATTATCTATAATCATAAATAGATAATCATAAATTTTACCAAACAAGGCCTATGGGGAGCCTGGTAAGTTAATCACACAATCTGTTGAAGCCCATTTATACTTCAATAACTGCTCCATTATCTTCTTATTCAAATCCTCAACATCCTTCGTGGTAGGTGTCTTCTTCTTGGAGTTGACGAAAAAAATTTCAATATTCACCGTCTGAAGAACCCTTGCATTCTGCAAAAACAGTTGAACCATATCCAGCTCCTGAAATTGCCCTTCAAAGTACCGAAATGTGATGGACTTGAGGTGCACCAACAAGCAATGTGGCACTACGTCTAATGTCAAAGCGTCCTCATTAACTTTAACATAACAGACCTACATAGTAATGCATATCAAAGAACTTTCAAGTGCATATCAAAGAAATTTCAAGTACTGGTCCCATATTAACAACATGATAAAAACAAACAAACAAAAAGATGTTAAGAAGTTAGTATATTCTTACCGAGCCTAAGACGAGTGACTCCAAATTTGGTGTGAACTTTAGAAAACTGAATAATGATTTAACTTGCCGAGTATTGATCAAAGACACTTCCAAAGTGATCAAGTTTGTGAAGGTAGGAAAAGTAGTAGATAAAACATCTGCCATCTCCAGACTATAATAACATAGCATACAAAGTAAGTATTAAGAAACAGAGAAACAGCTTAACCTGACTTGCTGGAAAAAAATAATGAGGCAACAAAGGTAACTTTGAAGTTAGCAACCATACCTCGGAGATGTTACCCGATAACTTCAAGTGCTTTACATTAGAGAACTTCTTTACAAACTTCGGTATAACATCAATCGGGACACTTGGATCATTATACATGTTGTGTATATCTACATCCACTAGTGATGGAAAGCTCTTCACCGCGAAATGTTTTGGTATACCATCATCGATTGTGATGGACAATAGATTCGGTGCATCAATCTTGATTTTGACATTCGACATACAAATTCTCAAAGAACTAACAAAGGTTAATGATTTCAATGTAGGCAATATGATATCCAAATGATTCAACACACAATATTTCAGACAAAGTTCTTCAAGAACATGATAGTTAGAAAAGAGTTGTTGAATATTTTGCTGCCTTAAAACCAAAATTTCCGATAGCTGAAGTATCTTAAGTCCTGGAAAAGATATTAATTGAGGAAGATTAAGATGCTTTCCACCATAAAGATCAATGTCTAACAAAGTCAGTGATTCACAAGTGTAAAGGTTAACAGGGATAATATCGACCACTCTTCCACGGGTTTTTCCTACTGACAATGAGCTCCTCAACTCTACACATAATGGCGGTAATAATCCAAGTCTTTATCCGATGGTCATCAAAGTACTCACCGTCACAGGTGAGACAGAATTTCTTAATCTCTAACATATCACGAAGAACCAATACTTTGTCCACAAAATTCATGAAGCTCCTGGTAGAAGATCGTGTAGGTGGGGTATTAGGAGATTTACATTCGCGAAAATCAAGAACATGAACAGATATCCAGAGATTTTTCCATCCTTTAGCCAAAATTGTTGTTGAAACAACACATTTGGTAGGAAATAAAGAGAGAATGTGACGGATTATGGGTTCAGGCAACCTGGTGATCCTATCCTCTCCTCCCACACCCTCCTCCTACATGTTGTTTTTAAAAAAGCAACCAAGATTGGTTCGTTTAAAGTCAGATTACAGGTATTTAATCATGTTCAAACACATGCATCATAAACATTAGAGAAATCAATAGAATTATCATACAAGGGTTTGTTTGTATTTCCTGTCATTACCAAAAATCACGGGGGTGGTGTTATCGTCCTACGAAGCAACCAAGAACAACTTAACAGTAAAAAAGGATATGCCCAACAAGTGTTTTTGGTAAACTAGCAAAGCACTAAGCAAATTGATTGAAAAGGCGCGTGCAGATAAGCTGGGTATTTCCAGTTTACTCCAAACTGCTAAACCTAGACAGACACAACAAATTGAAATACTTGGGATAGTTTTAACCAAAATTCAGCTTTGAAACCCCTAAGATATACGATTATTATCAATCATTTTCAACAACACACACATTTATGAACATCTATAAACATAAAATCAAGGCAAACCCTAAAATATGAAATGTGTGCGATAAGCTTACATCTGTCTTTTCGCAGTTTCAAGTTTTTGATACTTCACTGGTGAGTTTTCGTGTGCAAGAGTTCTTACAGGAAAGTCGACATCATTATTCCCAGTTGCTTTCATTTAGATCTTGCCCGCATATAGTAAAACCAATTATAAATTATAAATTATAAACACTAGTAAGGCCACATGTGCGATGCACATACTTGAATTGGAATCTTTTAACAACACCAAATTTGATAATAATGAAAAAAAAAATCTTAAAAAAAAAATTTAATATCCTTGTTTGTACTCATTACGTAGGTAATTTAAAGAGCTTTCCAAATATATTAATTTTGCAAAAATTCGATGTGTATTTTTAAAGATATCTAAGTTTTAATTTTTTTGATATATTTTTAAAACAATGACATTCCTGTAAATATACAAATATTAACTAAAAGCTTAGTTAATGGGGGTATTATTGTCATGTGAAAAGGCTTCACCAAAATAAGGCTTCACTAAACAATTACCTCTTTTCTTTATATTAGTATAAGATTTACCCTTTTTTTTTTTTTTTTTTTTTTTTTTTTTTTTTTTTTTTTTTGGCCGCCTATTTTGAAACCAACTATAAACATTTATTTCTAAAATTTGCTCATTTTGAGTTTTTCTGTTTACTTGGAGTTCCATTTCCTTGACCAAAGATATGTTTCACGAATTTGTAGCTGAACAAGTGTTGGAGTCCAACGTTTATAAACGAGGACGAGGAGACGCCTCTCTCGCATCTCTTTCATTACAGTAAAAATTTGAGGCATAAAATACCTACATCATTAAACCACCAAAACATATGCTCAAATTGGATATGAAATTCTGTTTTGGTGGTTTAGTACTATAGTTAGTGATACAATAGTGTTTATTTTTAATACTCTTTAATAGCGGACATTAGTGTTCAGAGAGATTAAGGCCTTACCTTTGGCGAACATAATTACATCTTATTGAAGATGGTGGTTCTCATTTATGAATTTGACAACTTATGATATGAAGTGTTTGTTGCCTTGTTGGTGTTGGAAATCATGAACTTGGTCTGTGTAACTGGGATTTAAATATGAAGGGCGTAAAAATAGAAAAATCAATCTTTATAATAGTTTAATATGAACTTGATATATGCTACTTCAAACAATCTTTAAAGTAGTTCTTCAATATCCTCCAACATCTTATATATTTCTGTCTTTTCATCTTCCCAATATAGGTATTGCATTGTAATTGCATTATAAATTTTTCTAATTTGCTCAACAAGAAGTAACATTCATGATAAATGGTATACTGAGTGGTCCAAATTTTTTTTAATACCAACTGAATTTCATATCCAATTTTATAGCCTGTTTATTTATAAAGTTTTAACCAAATGACACACTTATATCATGACACTAACTTATATTATGTGTTGTATAAAGTCAGTTTTGAGTTTAGTGTATCCCATACTTTTTACCTGATCATCCTAAAGTGAATCGAGTGCCCTTACTGATAATTACGGGCCTCCAGGGACCACGCCGTCTCAAGCTTGATAGGGTTTGTATATATACATATAAAAGGCGAGTTTGCCTACCCCTCTCCCTCTCCAAACGATGAATCATATCTTCATGGATTGTAGTTATAGTAGGGCTGTTTGGTTTGCTCTCAATGTTAATATTGATGCTATAAAAACTCAATTCTCTGATTTTAAGCAATGGGCTATAGGTTGGTTTCATTCTGAAGTGAATAATGTTCCTCCTTTGTACTTCAGCAATGAAAATTTGATTTGCAGGTACATGTGTGCCATCTGGTACATTTGTAAGGAAAGATGTTTAGTAGTCTTTCAAGACAAGAAACCAAATTTGCAAATTACTGTAACTAGGATAAACTACTTGTATAATCAATGTACTAATCTGAATAGTCAACATCAAATTTCCACAGTGAATGATTTGCGGAGTTACTAATTGGAGGCCTCAGACAAGAGTTTGTCAAAGTTAATATTGATGGTTCTTACATTTCATTCTCTAAAACAGGAAGTGTGGGATTAATTCTTAGAAATTTTGCAGGTAGCTGCTTAGGAGCAAAAGGCCTTCTCTGTGATGAGGAAGTGGATGAGGAATATGGGGATGAGTATTTTGAATGCAAAGCTTTGGAGGTAGCTGTGAACTAGATGGAAGAGCTTGGAATCACAAAGGAAATCTTTGAACTGGACTGTGATAATGTTGTTAATTCCATAAATTGAGGTGAACTACAGGTTCATTGGTTCAATCAAAACTTAGTTCAAGTTATTAAAAGCAAATTTAGAAGTAGTAAATTTTGGTTTTGCAAGTCTATCAATAGGCTTGCTAATAATGTTGCTCATGAGTTAGCCCAAAAAGGCTAGACTACGAGAGAAAATTTTATTTCTTAAACAATTTTCAGATGATATTATTTCTCCGGTCAAAAATGATAATTGTAATCCTTAATTCCTTCTAATAAATTTTTGTTTAGTACCAAAAAAAAAAATACACCCAATAATAGTACAAAGGCATCCCAAAATGTAAAAATTTAAACAAGTTCGAATCTCCAACCCTTTCCACTTCTTTTTTATTTCTGACTTCAATTCTTCTTAATCATAATCTTTTAATATCCCAAGACATCGATATACTATTTCTGACTTCTCGTCTCCAAGCATAGACGTATATATCCTTTGAATCGGTATGGACCGGGCGACCAATCATGAGGGGAACCCGGAAGGATTCATTGTGTAACAAGTATTTGGTGATAAGATGGGTAGTTCAAAACTCGATTGTGTTCTTTAATCGATATGAACAAAAACATTGGACCAAATGGAAGAAATTAAAAAATAAACAAAAAAACATTGGACCAAACGGAAAAATTACAAAATAAACAAAAGCCATTTAACCTAAAGGAAGAAATTACAAATATATTTGTCAAGGTCTCAAGGTCCCTCCGACACCGGTATCCAAAATTAACTCCATTTGCCCACAAGTTGTTGCAAACTCTAGATCTTGGTCTCTTAAACAGATCCACTAAGACGCCCCATGAGCTCATTATGGGCCTCATGCCCTCTCAAGCTCGTTAGGGTTTTGATTTAGAAAAATGACAAAGTATAAAATGCGAGTTTGACTCTCCTTCACTAAACATAAAGCCCAGTCCACATTTTCTCTGGATCTCGAAAATCTAGATTTGTTCTTCTTCAACTCAAACTCGTTCTACTTTACATAAATTCACCTTATAACGATTTTCTGATTAAGGTTATTGAAATCTTGGTTTTATATTGAAACTCACAATACTCCACAAATCATGCATACAATAGCATTATGATTTTTCCTCTCAAATTAAAACTCTTCATTGGCATAGTTGCGGGTATGGCATTATGAATTGACTTGTATTGTGTGGGTGACGCGCCTTACGGTGACAATAGTGCGAAGATGCAATATTGATTCAAATGTTTGATATTTTACACTACTATTCTTTGTACTATTGTTTTCCTTCACCGTTGAGAAATAAGCATGTCGATTTATCACCTAGGTGACTCTTATATGTAAGAGATCTACTATTAATGTCGAATAAGTGTCTAGTTTTTATGCTTGTAAAATAATTCTCGGTTTTCCTCTTGAATGTATTAATTTAGACGGTATTATTAATTGTAAGCTTTCAACTATGTTGCGATTACAATCTTGATTTTTATGATGTTTGCTTTGTAAGCCTCTACACTATCCATCTGCAAAAAATTAGAGAAAGGCATTAACCAAACCCAGAACCGCCTTCTTGAAACTGCAATCAGCGTTGTTAATGTTTAGTACTATAGTTAGTGATACAATAGTGTTTATTTTTAATACTCTTTAATAGCGGACATTAGTGTTCAGAGAGATTAAGGCCTTACCTTTGGCGAACATAATTACATCTTATTGAAGATGGTGGTTCTCATTTATGAATTTGACAACTTATGATATGAAGTGTTTGTTGCCTTGTTGGTGTTGGAAATCATGAACTTGAGTGCAGTATGCTTGGGATTTAAATATGAAGGGCGTAAAAATAGAAAAATCAATCTTTATAATAGTTTAATATGAACTTGATATATGCTACTTCAAACAATCTTTAAAGTAGTTCTTCAATATCCTCCAACATCTTATATATTTCTGTCTTTTCACCTTCCCAATATAGGTATTGCATTGTAATTGCATTATAAATTTTTCTAATTTGCTCAACAAGAAGTAACATTCATGATAAATGGTATACTGAGTGGTCCAAATTTTTTTAATACCAACCGAATTTCATATCCAATTTTATAACTTTGTTTATTTATAAAGTTTTAACCAAATGACACACTTATATCATGACACTAACTTATATTATGTGTTGTATAAAGTCGAGTTTTGAGTTTAGTGTATCCCATACTTTTTTTACGATCATCCTAAAGTGAATCGAGTGCCCTTGCGATAATTACGGGCCTCCGGGGACCACGCCGTCTCAAGCTTGATAGGGTTTGTATATATACATATAAAAGGCGAGTTTGCCTACCCCTATCCCTCTCTAAACACAGCTGCAGAATTTGAGCATGTGGACAGTACTGTCTTTTGCTCGGAATTATGCATCTTTAGAATACATGTACAGACAAACATGGTGAAGCAATCTCTTACGTCATATTTCGAAGTTGAGAGATCCGGCTAGTACTTCTTAGTTACGTGTTCCTAACGTAATTCAGGAGAAAAACATGGAAGAAATGATGATAACGAGAGGAAGCAGTGATAGTAGGAGGTGGGATTGCAAGTTTAGCAATGACATTAGCACTAAAGAGAGTTGGAGTTGAAAGTTTAGTGCTAGAGATCGCCAAATGCGTGACATGTCCGACTCATGCTCTCATGTTCCTTGTACCCTCGTAATATTTTGTAGGAGCGCGTGCGTGTGGCTTTCGAGATGGACCTAGGTCAATACATATGAAAGGCTTACTCGAGGCTTTAGCTGAAGAACTACCGGCAGATGCAAGACCAGTTGGTGTGATGGATTGTGCATCATATTTTCAAATTGTGCATCATAAAGATAATCCGTGTCGTAAGAAAACTATGTGACCTAACAGAAAGGCATGTAGGGATGTTATTGTTGGGATCTTGCAACAATGAACAGCACGTTAGATGTATCGAAAATAATATGTAAAGAACTAATGCGAAACAACTCTACCGAAATAACTTGACGAGGGCAGAATCACAGGTTCAACAAGTTGTCCTTAACACATTAGTTCGCGGGTATACTCGAGTTGAGTAATGCTAAACCCCTCACAGCGAAGATGTGTCCAGGATAAGACTGCCCGATATAACTTGAGTTAGCACAACGCAAGTTACCCTCTCTTGAACTCAGCAACATGGATGGAGGTAAAAACGTCTGGAGAAAACCCTAGAATAAAAGAAGAATTTTTCGGTGTGTTGAAACCAGATTTTCGAGTTGTATTTATAGGATGAAAAAACTTGCGAATCAAGTTAGGTTTTGGTTTTCTTCAAAAACAAGTAAAAGGAATTTTACCATAAATAAAACTCTTAAGAAATAATTTTGGAATTAATTTCCTAAAGAAAAAACTCGCCAAAAATAAATCTGTGTAGAAAAAAGGACTTGGTGCATGGCATACGCGCATATCGCATGAGTAACAATATGTATTTAGTTTTCCACAATGTGGGACTAAAGGTTCCACTTCATTCACCCAAAAATGAGTGAGTATCCTTAGATCCTAAGGTCATTAGATCAAACCACACCAAGACCATAAAACCTTTTAATTTAAAACTCATTTTCTCCAACTTGTTATAAAAGGAGTTTGTGAGGGTCGGTTATGATTTTTTGTTTAATTGCAAACTTTCATTTCTGATTGCCTCTCTCAAGCCTTAAAGAGTCAACATAGAATAATTACCTTAAAATACCGTATTTTGAAAATTTTGATTATTTCCTTGTTTGTGCATTTTATAATGTTTGTATTAAAATGGCTGCTACTTCTTTGGTAAGTGTCAATAATGAAATCCCACAATTGGTTTTTGTTTAGTGAAATTTACAATCTTCTTGTTCATTATTGATGGATTTGTTTCTTGCACAAGTTGTTACTTAAACTAATCTAATAATCCTATTTGCAAACCTGTTTATAATGTACATAATGTTGTCATAAGAATAATTGTACTCCAAACACGATCTTGTCCACATG